>OY804595.1:3359883-3809497 GCA_963680895.1 Fragum sueziense | reverse complement strand
AGGATCGTTACTAGTCTTCTACTTCCTAATTGCTTCATCGGTGACAGAGAAGTTTCTTTGAAAATATACGAAAGAATGTTATGAATCAACCAGGCACACATTGAAAACCGCACTGCTGAGAAACCTAGAAAAAGGTCCGAAGTCAGTTTAGCAAAATTTTATTTTTATTTGGACAATTGTACAGTGTCAAATATGCAATCTAGTGAGCTAAATATTTATATTATAATAATTATGTCTGTCCTACTGCATACTGTTTGTTGTATGTATTAACTAGATAGCTGCATCTGATAGGACAAGATGTTTAAACGAAGGAGAGCCAAAACAGTGGTAATGGGGGCTGAATAGTAAAATGGTGTAGATCCCATACCAATACTAAATTCAGCTAAGAAATGCCTGGAGAAGTAGGATCTGGCCTAAATCATTGGTTTGGATTTCAATTTAACCTTATGGGCACACTATGTATCCATAAATAAGGATATACTGTTGAATTGTTGCCCCAAAACTTCTTCTGCTTGAAGAAGCTCTTTCTGTGGCAACAATACCTGGTCATATTCAAGTCATTACGGCTAATCAACATATCTTCGCAATTGCTAAAATGATTCAATGGCAGTTGCCAGAAAAGAAGGATGAAGACAATTTTGTTATCATGCTTTATAGTCAACATATTCAAATTGGTGCTTTTAGATCTATTGATACTCTAATTCACTTTCTTGGTTGGGCCGGCGCTATTGTAGATGCTGATTGAGCTCCTAAAGTTCCAAGTGGAACTGTAGAATCATAATATTTGTACGTTTCTATTGTTACTAGAACATGACCAGTTCACATATCAAAAGTTATCTGTACAAGTCAAATCAAATGTGCCTATAAATAATATGGCAATGCAACTACTGAACATGATGACAGATGCCATTATATTTTGGCCTTTGTGCGCCAGGCACGTCATACGGAGTGTAAACAATTTCATTTTAATACGCCTGAATGGTCGTATAATGTTATTGCACTGGTCGTCTGTCTGTCCGCTCCTCCATCTGTTTTTTGTCCTGATAATAATCAAACATGAAAGAATGAACCTCCGCGCCAGAGTGTCTAGTAAACTGTTGTACATACCGCTCTAGTCATTCTTGAATTATCTGCAATCAAATTGAAAATATGCCCAATTTCTTATGCGCGCAACTCCTATTTTTTACGTTGAGCTATTAAGCGCTGAGTACACCAATACCATTTTGTTAATTTTACTTTGTACACTATGCACGTTGGATACCTGTTTATCTTCGAGACAAGTTATCTTTTAAACAAATGAACCCAGTAGTCTTCAGGTCTTTCAATCTGAATAAATGAATTTCACCATGATCATTCACAATCGATAGGTTAGATACCATGAATAGACAGCTTGGGATCAACAGTAATTCTTCAACTATTTTGGAAAGACGCACCTTGTCATGACAGATAAGAGAAATCATTTTTAAGAGGAAAATCCAGAACTGCTTAATCTTTACATGAAGACGATATTATAGTCACCCCAGGTGCCTTTGAAACGGTCAAATCCAATGCCAAACTGGAGGATTTTACTTGAATTAATGCATTAACATGGATTTCAGACAATTGTGATGGTCACTTCTATTGACCTCGTAGTCGAATTTACTTTGCTTCTTTTTCAGAATTAAGTAATTCAGAACCAGAGGCCCGTATTATCAACGAGCGTACGATTATGTTTTGAGTAATTACTTGTAACATCAAATCTTATTGGTCCAATCTGATTTCTCATGCAATCAGATGTATTGTCACGCAGTTTACACAAAAACGTGGGCGTAAGATTGTTGATAACACGGGCCCCAGCTCCTCGTGATCGAAAGCTAAAGATCATAAAATAAAATTGTCAGCCTTTCTTGAAGTTGTTCGTAACTTGCTTATCATGAGGAAGCTACCTCATAAATCTTTCCTTGTTAAAATAGATATTTCCCAGTTGCATTTATTTGGGGCTGAAAACTTCACACCAATACTAAGTCCAAAAATGCCCAATATCTGGAAACCATAGCTGCAGTTGCAGATACAAGACCAGTAATTTATGCCATCATAGTTGATGGATCAGTTTACGCTTCATTGGTATTCATATGTCAATCGAGTTCATTTTCAATGTATACAGATACAGCATCCTAGAATCTAAAACTAGGTTAATGCATAGACAATACATCGAATACAGAGTAACTAACCGAAGACAGTCCACCTAAGTAAAGCATTTATGTTTTGGGGACAATAAGAATAACTCTGATTTTCCAATTTCTGGCTGAACAAATTGTTCAGATACGCCAGCAAAATATTGTCATATTGTAACAAGGGAATAAAGAGATGTGCATAACCAGTTTCGAGGGAACTGTGTCTTGTAAGCACGTGGAAATATGTATTTGATAATTAAGCCAGTACAAAGATGTACTTATCACATTAATGATATTGGTGTTGAAGAGCTTTTGGTTAGGGTATTACTTAATGGTGGATGTCACTACATACAATACATTGTATTTGTTTTGGGAATAAAGCGAGAGAAAGTGGGAGATGCTCCTGTAGTTCATGCCTTCCCAAGCTGTGATGCTGTTTCAGCTTTACGAGATATGGCAAGAGGAGACTGCTATCTGCTATCCAGATAGTAATTGGCAAAACAGATCAAGAACGTTGGTCATCCGTAGATAAGACTAAATCTACCTCTTTTTTATTGCCAGTGTAGGAGACTGGAAATATTTGCACACTAAGTTATATTATGCAATATACCAAACCAGCGCAACTTTGGAATATACACAAAGCCTGATGTTCACCAAGCAGAATACACATGGGGGTCAGAAAGTGGAAGTACTGAGCCCCCCCCCCCCCCCCCCCCCCCCCCTCCCCCCTGAATGGGAATGGAAGCAATAAAGCAGCACCTGACATATTGTCTGGAATCACTTCCATCAATTGCTGTGGCTGCAAGAAGGCATGAAAAGATTGATGCTATCGGTTTAGCCAAAACGAAAGGTATCATAGAGCTGGTACCAAGTATAAAACTTCGTATTGAAAAACAGGTTCCCATAACCATTACTAGAAATCATAATGACTCTAATGTTAAAAAAAACTTCTTGAAGAAGAAAGTCAACATGAACTTAACTACATTTTTGTTGGAAAGAAACAATATGCCTAAAGGTTGATACCTTCCACTTATTTTGCCCAGTTTTGCTAAAAAAAACATATGAAGGAGGGAATTTATACATAAAATATGCTTAAATTCTGATTTCTTGTGTTTAAATACATACATTTTGGTACAAAAATTACAAAAATCGGTCAATTATATCAGGTTTTAAAGTGAAAACGATATTTTCAAATCGGCAATGGCGGCCATCTTGAAAAATGGCGGCCATCTTGAATTTTTGAGTGGCTAACGGGTTTTTATGAAACTACATGGTCTTAAGAATGTATGTGCCAAATTTGATGCTTGCATCATTAAATGCATAATTTTTACACTAATCTGCTTCGCTATAGCTAAGATATCAAACCCAGGGGTTGTATTGGGAAGAAGTACCACCCTTTCTCAAATTGATTAAGACTAGCAATTTTACCCGTCTCGAAATTTGACCTTTAACCTCGATGACCTTGACCTATCCGGGGCTGACCTTTGACCTCAATGACCTTGACCTATCCGGGGCTGCACTCCAACTAATCCCGTCCCGTACCCTGTAAGCAATCCCGTCCCGTAACTAAGCAATCCCGTCCCGTAACCCGTAAAAACGATAAATTTGACCTTTGACCTCGATGACCTTGACCTTTCAAAAAATGAACCCCTCAAGCTAATATCCGGGGCCGCCCTCCACCTTCCCTCCAAGTTTGGTGAAGATCGGCCCAAGGACCTTGGAGGAGTAGGGGAACAAACAGACAAACGTTGCTCAAATTATAGTATGATAAGATTCGCGTACAATATAACTCAGACAATATTGAGGTAAAGGAGTAAATGCCAGTTATCAGCATTTTCCTCCTTCACCTCAATGTTTTCCTACATCCTTTCCAGACTATGTGTAGATAAAGTAAAGAGAAAAGAACTTTATGAATATCAAGTGACTATTTACTCATTTCAGACTTACATGTTATTTTTACAACATTAACAACATTTATAGTTTCAATACAAGAACAGAGCTACAGATAAGAGTTGTTTTTTATTCTTCAAGATAAAAAAATACATTTATTATCCATCCAACACAATATTGTTGGTACTCATTGGAATTTTCTTGTACTACAGATGATCCAAATAACTACCAACAACATAGGGTTTGAACTTGAAATATTAATTTGAAAGCTGCTGCAGATGACAAATTATATGTAACTAAAGGCAAAAGTTGAGAGTAATTAGGCAAAGAAAACATTGGGGCAAAATGAGAAAAGTGCTGACTATCAGCATTTCTTTCTTTTGCCTCAATGTGTTCCGAAGCCTAGTCTCTTAGGAACGTCAAAACCAGTTCTTTTTTGAGAAAGAGACGTTATAACCTGAGCTCTAAAGCTGGGATATTGTGCAATGTTTATTTGCGTTTACTTGAATAGCAGAAAAGGAGCACTAGTCTAGCCTTTAGGAAGAGCCATTTGTTGCCTTGAAAAACTAAAGCTTTTAAATTAACCAACAGAAAGTTGACCATCAATTCTTTAATTGCACAAAAGATGACACAATCAGGACTTCGATGGTATCTCTCCATGAATTGTATCTTTTTCCACAATATTTCAACATGATTAACCAACAGGCAGCACAAGATTAGTCATTAGTTCCCTGACTGCAGGGTATATAGCACATTCCGGACTTTGATGATATCGCTCCATGAATCGTTTCAACATCTGACTGATCTGTTGTAGGTTAGGGTTGGGAAGTGTTGGTCCTTTTTCCACCAATGTTATACTGTTATCCTGTATGTTGTAGAGTAAGGGTATTGTGATGGACTGTGGCTCTGACTGCTGGGGAAGCTGCAGACCGATACGGGTCAACTGCAGCTGAAAAGAAATGTAATAAGTCATTTTTTTGATTTAGGAGTTCACAATAGAACTTTCCATGAAGATTATCTTCTTAAATAATGGTTAAAATCAAGTTTTGCAATATGGTAAATGTTTACACTACACAATAAATTTCCTGTATATTTTTCCCTTTTTTGTAAAATATGATGGTTTAAAAAATGTTTGTATTTTATTTTTTAATTGACTTGTACAAAAGTACTTTGATGTCAACTTTGAGGACAAACTAGTAGTCTGAATCATTTAACAAGAGCTGTCCGAAGACAGCGCGCTCGACTTTCTAAGTTGCTTAGTATAAAGGGGGCTTAGTATAAAGGAGCATAACTCCAAATATAGTGGAGCCAGGGTCATGGGCCCTGGTAGTAAGGTAGAGGGTGTGATGGTGAATAAGTATTCCAAGTTTGGGTTGAATCCCTTTGATAGTATGGAAGTCATTGATGTTTGAAAAAACTTTAACCTTTGTTGCAACGCCGACGCCCGGGTGACAGTATAAGCTCTCAAAAAGCTTTCTTCAAAAAGTCGAGCTAACAAGTGATTAAGGATATGGCCATTGAGCCCTGATGACATGCGAGACCACTATATGAATTACAACCAGTCTACCTAAATCTGATATCTTGTACGGATTAACTAATTTTTACACTATATTGAAACTTTCCGACACTCTAAAAGATAAAGGTTTTGGAAAACAATGTGGAAAATGAAGAAATTGCTTGTGACAAGCAATTTCTTCATTTACCACAATGTTTTCTAGACGAAACCTCCGAAAAATGTAAAATCACATGCTGTTGATATTGTTGTCAGCAACACTTTTGAATTTGGACAACTATAAAATCTTACTGTCTGGTAATGTAACTTAAGCCTCTCTTACAACCCGTCATGCGTCTTTATAAATCGTACGTCTTTAAACGATGGGTTGTAAGAGAGGCTGAAGAATTGTTTGGTCAATTCTTTGCTGCATGCAGTTTGCGTCCTGGTTGCGTCCACCAAAATCGTATGTTGCACGTGCGTGCATCGCACGACTTTGCCTACGTATTAGACACAGACCGCATGCAGGAGCATGTACGACCGGTTGTAAGAGAGACTTTAGTCAACTCACCATAAGGACCATTTTGGCCATGACAACAATGGCAGGTGTACCAGCAGGTGCTATATGAGCGTAGGTTGGTGGTATGGTCATTAATAACTGTACAGCCCATTTCAGTGCACGGTCTTGATTAGGTACCTGTAAGTAAAATATATTGGGTAATAAGAAAATACATATCACACACCCAAATATAAAGTGGTCTACTTTGATTTTCTAACCCATTACCACACAGTGACGCCTTTTGACTCCCTCACAAGAAAAGGCTTGGGAAAACATTGTGGAAAATGAAGAAATTGCTTGTGACAAGCAATTTCTTCAATTCCCACAATATTTTCTACACAAAAAGACCAAACAAGAGCTGTCCGCAGACAGCACGCTCAACTTTTGATCGCTTTGATAGTATGGAAGTCATTGATGTTTGAAAAAACTTTGACCTTTGTTGCAACGCTGAAGCCGACAGTATAAGCTCTCATTTTCTTCGAAAAGTCGAGCTAAAAATGTAAATTTTCATTCAGGTTTAATTGTCGTCTGCAGCATCCTTGAATTTGGAACAGTCCAAAATTTTGTCGTCTGGTAGTGGGTTAACCATCTAGTAAAATATTTAGACTAAAATACTATATGGATCTCAAGGACGGTTCAACTTTCTTCCAGGGAGGTGCAACAAGGGTCAATTTCAAATTTCTGGATTTGGGATCGGCCAGTATCTGTTAATATGTCATGGTATTCTAACGATTTTAAGAAAGAATGTAAAGTTAGATGTAATCATATCTCTACTCAGTGTTAGTAGTTTCATTATAATGGTAATGCTTCGTAGTTTTTCCAATAGACGTTCCAAAATATCTCATAAGATCTAGTTCTTAAGATATACATCAATGTAAGTTTTTATCTATGCAAAAGGCATCGAAGACAACAATAGGGCTGTGACATTAACTCCCTGTACATAAATTCATGGCTCACTGAAAGCTGATCAATGTTTTAGATATGAGATGTTTACAATATCGTCGGTAGGGAGTCAAAACCTCGTAACTCCAGCTTATTCAAGCTGTAGTTACGAGGTTTTGACTCCCCACTGACGATATTTGACAACTACAGACTCACCAGTTCTAGCCTCATGATCTGAACACAATCTTTGAGTACCCTCACTCCTGCCTTCAACAGACGACTAAAGGCTGTGATGGCGTTAGTTTTATATGGAGGACAACCAACCTGTAAACACATCAAAAAATTAACTTAGCCCATTACCAGACGACAAAATTTTGGGGTAGTCCAATTTGAAAGAAGTTACAGACGACATTTTCAACATGATGAAATTCTAAAATTGTATAACTTTTTGGATAGAAAACATTGTGGGAAATGAAAAAAATGCTTGTCACAAGCAATTTCTTCATTTTCCACTGGATAGAAAACATTGTGGGAAATGAAGAAATTGCTTGTCACAAGCAATTTTTCATTTTCCACAATGTTTTCTAAAGGATTTATCTAATGGGGAGTGAAAAAGCGTCACTGTGTTGTAATGGGTTAATAGACAATGACATAAAACAAAGGTTAGTCTTTACTTAAAATCTTAACAATTTCCTAAATGAAAAATTCAATATATGATGTTGAAGGTGACAGAATTAATGCTCTAAATAATGTCATTTTGCACTGCAATTTGAATACAAATCAAATTTGAAACCAAGAGGTCAAAAGTAAATTGTATAAGATAAGCGTGCAAGTTTTAAATGGAATTTAGATTTCTAAATTACAGCCTTAAATGAACCTATTAACATACATTTAAGAAAAAATACTTTAAAATATACCATCCTTTTCTAAAACATGGATTGTTTTTTCAAAGATAGATCATGCTCTATGCTCACCTTATAATCAAAGTATCTTTCAAATATCTGTATTTCTTCCTGAGACCACTGATCTTTATACTCTGCAAATACAGTCATCTTGTGAATATTTTAAAAATGAATTTTATTTGACCTCATTTTTTCCTTATTTAACCCTTTCCCAAACAAGACCTTGTTTTGACGTCCCTAATAGAACAGGATTGGGAAAACATTGAGACAAAAGAAGAAACTGCTGATAACCAGCAGTTTCTCCTTTTGTCTCAATATTTTCTGTTCCATATTTTACACAAATCCTATCTTTAATAACATCCATTTTGTCATTTGTGGCAGTTTTTGAAGTGGGTCACCCTAAAATTTTGTCGTTTGGGAAAGGATTAATGTACCTGGTATTGCATATCAGTCGATTGTTCCTTGACAATATATTGGCAAAAAAGCATAACCATAGTTGGAGGCATTCAATAATTTCACTAGAAAGTATACACATATGATCCAGATATTTAGTATTATATCTAAATTCTTCTTATGATACATAAATAGTGATATCATGAATAGTAATCCAAACTGTTTTTCAAATATGATTTATTTTAAACAAGATATGTTTGTTAATCATGAATGCCCCGTAAGGGCCAATATTCAGTTTTCCTACAGAAAAAAAGATGGATGGACAGACAGATGTTAACAAGTAAAACAATACACCACCAATCTTTTGATACAGGGGCATGTAATTATACTAAAATCAAGCTACAATTGGAGCTTCTATGTATTGATTTTGAGCCCTTGATTGTTAAGTTTGCAATTGTAAATTATTCTACATTTACATGGTCATCATATATACCTGGCAGTGGTTGTATTTTCATGTGTAGAGTCTGTAAGGTGGATGAGTTCAGACTAATCTTGTACTGTAATGAATCCACCTTGAATATGTTGGTGAATGGATCAGGTGCCTGCGCCGAGGCAATGTGCTTCTCCTGCATCACCACTCGCGAGATGTGTCGACGCAAAAACTTGCAGCCGAGGAACCGTTCCAGTGAGGACAAAGGTACATGTAGTGGTAGTTGTTGTATGGGTGTCTGTTTGAGAAGATTGTCGAATGCCTCGTGAGACAGCAATGTTGGTGTTGACGCAGCCCAAGCTCGCTGGGGCAACATTCTTGATGGTGGACTCATCACTGTAAGAGATAATATATTTTGAAATATGTTTAATTATCAGTCAATGGTTTTAGATGTTAAAAATAGCATAAAGATTTGTAAAGCATTGAGGAAAAGGAGAAAATGCTGATCATCAGCATTTTCACCTTTTCCTCTAATGCTTTCCAAAGGCTTTATCATGAATTCATGAATGCTAAAAGCTAAGCCTTTGCTGAAACTTGTAGCTGAGGAAACGTTCCAGTGAGGACAAAGGTACATGTAGTGGGAGTTGTTGTATGGGTGTCTGTTTGAGAAGATTGTCGAATGCCTCGTGAGATAGCAGGGTTGGTGTTGACGCAGCCCAAGCTCGCTGGGGCAACATTCTGGATGGTGGACTCATCACTGTAAGAGATAATATATTTTGAAATATGTTAATTATCAGTCAATGGTTTTAGATGTTAACAAGAGCCGTCAGAGACGGACAATGCTCCCCGATTAAGGCATTGTCACAATAAATGTATGCCATGCAGAGCTAAGATTAAGCTAACAAATGTTAAGCCCCCTTTTTCCATGACATACTTTTTATACGCAAATTTAAAATAGTTTATTGTCAAGGGCATCTGATTTGCTACTCAAATATGAAATTTCATCAAATTCTGACCATTAGACTATGAGAAATTAGAGAAAAAGTGTATTTGACCTTAAGTCCCCTTTTCCCATGACGAGGCCTCAAATCCAAAAACTGGGAAAAGAACATCGGCATTATGTCATAGGGAGTTCACATGGTAAGTTTCATTTGATTTGGCCCAAGGGTTATAGAGAAATCGCTTCGGACGGACGGACGGACTGAATGACGGACGGACGGACAGACGAAGCGGCGACTATATGCTCTCCCTTCGGGGAGCATAAAAATAGCATAAAGATTTGTAAAGCATTGAGGAAAAGGAGAAAATGCTGATCATCAGCATTTTCACCTTTTCCTCTAATGCTTTCCAAAGGCTTTATTATGAATTCATGAATGCTAAAAGCTAAGCCTTTGCTGAAACTCGTAGCTGAGGAAACGTTCCAGTGAGGACAAAGGTACATGTAGTGGGAGTTGTTGTATGGGTGTCTGTTTGAGAAGATTGTCGAATGCCTCGTGAGATAGCAGGGTTGGTGTTGACGCAGCCCAAGCTCGCTGGGGCAACATTCTGGATGGTGGACTCATCACTGTAAGAGATAATATATTTTGAAATATGTTAATTATCAGTCAATGGTTTTAGATGTTAAAAATAGCATAAAGATTTGTAAAGCATTGAGGAAAAGGAGAAAATGCTGATCATCAGCATTTTCACCTTTTCCTCTAATGCTTTCCAAAGGCTTTATCATGAATTCATGAATGCTAAAAGCTAAGCCTTTGCTGAAACTTGTAGCTGAGGAAACGTTCCAGAGAGGACAAAGGTACATGTAGGGGAAGTTGTTGTATGGGTGTCTGTTTGAGAAGATTGTCAAATGCCTCATGAGATAGCAGGGTTGGTGTTGACGCAGCCCAAGCTCTCTGGGGCAACATTCTGGATGGTGGACTCATCACTGTAAGAGATAATATAATTTAAAATATGTTAATTATCAGTCAATGGTTTTAGATGTTAAAAATAGCATAAAGATTTGTAAAGCATTGAGGAAAAGGAGAAAATGCTGATCATCAGCATTTTCACCTTTTCCTCTAATGCTTTCCAAAGGCTTTATCATGAATTCATGAATGCTAAAAGCTAAGCCTTTGCTGAAACTTGTAGCTGAGGAAACGTTCCAGAGAGGACAAAGGTACATGTAGTGGGAGTTGTTGTATGGGTGTCTGTTTGAGAAGATTGTCGAATGCCTCGTGAGACAGTAATGTTGGTGTTGACGCAGCCCAAGCTCGCTGGGGCAACATTCTGGATGGTGGACTCATTACTGTAAGAGATAATATATTTCAAAATACCTTCTCTCTCAATAAAAGGATCTTTCATATTCCTTTAACCCTTTCCCAAACGACAAAATTTTAGGGTAATCCAGTTCAAAAACTGCCACAAATTACAAAATGGATGTTATTAAAGATAGAATTTATGTAAATTATGGCATAGAAAATATTGAGACAAAAGGAGAAACTGCTGGTTATCAGCAGTTTCTTCTTTTGTTTCAATGTTTTCCCAAGCCATTTCGATTAGGGACGTCAAAACCAGGTCTTGTTTGGGAAAGGATTAAATGGAAAACCATTGAATCTTTTTCTAATATGGATGTCCTACAAAATTGATTTTGCTTTGCAACCCTTACCCAAATAAGATCTGATTTTGACGTCCCTAATTGAATATTCTTCGGAAAACATTGATGCAAAAGAAGGTCACAAGCATTTTATCCTTTTCTTTCAATATTTTCTGTGCTACATTTTCCATGTCCTATGTTTATCTACATCTATTTCATTTGTCTACAACAGCTTTCAAATTGGACCAACCTAACTTTTGCAATGTGGGAAAGGGTTAAATGTATGAAATGAATTAAAAAATGAATATACCTGTAGTTTTTCCATGTTCATCTTTCACCTGTGTTTGTGGAGAGTGTAGAGTTGGATGACCCGGTGATGCAGCCATTCCATGTCTCGACGCCGGCGATGGGCCCTGGACTGAAGGAGAGTTGGGCCAGTTTCTGGGCCCTGGTGAAGGCATAGCTAAACCTGTGTTGGGGTATGGTGACCCACTCTCGCTCATTCCTGGGAAAAAGAAAATGTAGGATTTTATCAAGAAAATGTTTAGGACCCAGCATGCCCAAAAGGGACCTTCTGGAAAGAGTAAATAGTATCAGCCTTAGTCATTCTTTTACATATTATACAACCAAGAAATATTGAGATAGAGTTTCATTCAATATTCTGTTTAAATTAAAACTTTCATCTATTGTTATTTGACAATTTTTCTTGCTTCTCCTATAACTACAACTTTTATTTAAACTTTTCAAAGGCTTAGCACAAAACTTTTGTAAATGTATATAATGCTGTTGAGCTGGGATCCATTTTGGTCTCAATATGCTTTTTCAGGAGTGGATCCCATCTCATTTGCTTTTACAACAGAGACACTTCAAACATCCAATTGGCAAAGACATTATGTCATGTCTAAACAGATGGATTGTAATGTGATTTAAATTAAGAAAGTCTACTTACATTTTGAATAAAGCACAGGGTCCTGTATCATCAATGATCTTACATTTCTTTTAGCATAATTACTTGTAACAACCCTGATTGGCCCAGTCTGATTTCTCGTGCTATCAGATGTTTTGTTAAACAGTTTATACAAAATTGTGGTTGTAAGATTGTTGATAATAAGGGCCCTTGGATATGACCTACCTTGTGGACTAATGAAGGATCCTGCTGGAGACTGCATGTGTATACCCATGGAGCTGGGTGACGGGGCAGGGACAAACGACCCTGGGGAGGGGACGTGTAACTGGGGGTTACCCGGGGAACCAGCTGCCAGGATGTTACCAGGTGACGGGGTACCGATAAATGTGGAGGGGGATGGAGCTATCTGTAATGGCAGAAATACACATATGATTATCTCTGTAGTATAACATAATAGCAAAACTATAAGTTGATAAGTTTGTCCTTAACCCATTACCAGACAGCAAAATTTTAGACGGATCCAAATAGGAAGAGTTGTAGAGGATTATTTCAAGTTGATTACATTTTAGAAATCTAAGCATTTTGGGCTAGAAAACGTTGTGGCAAATAAACCAATTCGTTAGAAAACATTATGTCAAAAAAAGCAATTGCTTGTAACAAGCAATTTCTTCATATGCCACAAAATTTTCTGAAACATTTTTCTGCAGGGAAATCAAAAAGCGTCACTGTGTGGGTATGGGTTAAACCATGACATTGACCATTGAGACACATGAATAATCAATTTATTTTTTTAATCATTTAAAAACAAGAGCCGTCACAGACGGATTATGCTCCCCGAATAAGTGTTTGTCACAAAATAAAAACTATCATACATTAAGCCCCCTTTTCCCATGACAGCTTTTTTGTACACACATTATTTATAGAATATGGTCTAGAACATCCTATTTATTACATGAGCACAAAATTTCATTAAATTCTGCCTATTAGATGAAGAGAAATAAGAGACAAGAGGACCCTGAGGGCCCTAAATCGCTCACCTGAGTAATGTTTTAATAATGCCAAATAACTTTGCATATGTTACACATTGTGGTCCCAGAGAAGAATTTGGCCATGTAGTTTAGGAGGAGATGTCGTTTACAAAAATTGATGAGTTTTATGACATTTCCCATTTTCTGATGCCACAGCAACCAGAGTTTTTCATGGATTTCAATTCTTTTAGCAATTTTCATAAGGGACCACCCAAGGAACATTTCTGCCAAATTTGGTTGATTTTAACCCAGAAGTTAAGGAGGAGATGTCGTTTAGAGAAGTTGTTAAGTTTTTGTGAAATTTTCCATTTTCCGATGCCACGGCAACCAGAGTTTTTCATTGATTTCAATTCTTTTAGCAATTCTTATAAGGGACTACCCAAGGAACATTTCTGCCAAGTTTGGTTGATTTTAACGCAGAAGTTAAGGAGGAGATGTCGTTTAGAGAAGTTGTTAAGTTTTTGTGAAATTTACCATTTTCCGATGCCACGGCAACCAGAGTTTTTCATGGATTTCAATTCTTTTAGCAATATTTATAAGGGACCAACGAAGGAACATTTCTACCAAGTTTGGTTGATTTTGACCCAGAAGTTAAGGAGGAGATGTCGTTTAAAGAAATAGTTGAATTTTTGTGAAATTCCCCATTTTCCGATGCCACGGCAACCAGAGTTTTTCATGGATTTCAATTTTTTTACCAATTTTAATAAGTGACTACCCAAGGAACATTTCTGCCAAGTTTGGTTGATTTTGACCCAGAAGTTAAGGAGGAGATGTCGTTTAAAGAAATAGTTGAATTTTTGTGAAATTCCCCATTTTCCGATGCCACGGCAACCAGAGTTTTTCATGGATTTCAATTCTTTTAGCAATTTTAATAAGGGACTACCCAAGGTACATTTCTGCCAAGTTTGGTTGATTTTGACCCAGAAGTTAAGGAGGAGATGTTGTTTAAAGAAATAGTTGAGCTTTTGTGAAATTTCCCATTTTCAGATGCCACAGCAACCAGAGTTTTTCATGGATTTCATTTCTTTTAGCAATTTTTATAAGGGACCACCCAAGGAACATTTCTGCCAAGTTTGGTTGATTTTGACCCAGTAGTTTAGGAGGAGATGTCGTTTAAAGAAATTTTTGAGCTTCTGTGAAATTTCCCATTTTCCGATGCCAAGGCAACAAGAGTTTTTCATGGATTTCAATTCTTTTAGCAATTTTTATAAAAGACCACCCAAGGAACATTTCTGCCAAGTTTGGTTGATTTTGACCCAGTAATTTAAGAGGAGATGTCCTTTAAAGAAATTGTTGAGCTTCTGTGAAATTTCCCATTTTCCGATGCCACGGCAACAAGAGTTTTTCATGGATTTCAATTCTTTTAGCAATTTTTATAATGGACCACCCAAGGAACATTTCTGCAAAGTTTGGTTGATTTTGACCCAGTAGTTTAGGAGGAGATGTCGTTTAAAGAAATAGTTGAGCTTTTGTGAAATTTCCCATTTTCAGATGCCACGGCAACCAGAGCTTTTCATGGATTTCAATTCTTTTAGCAATTTTTATAAGGGACCACCCAAGGAACATTTCTGCCAAGTTTGGTTGATTTTGACCCAGTAGTTTAGGAGGAGATGTTGTTTAAAGAAATTGTTGAGCTTCTGTGAAATTTCCCATTTTCCGATGCCACGGCAACCAGAGTTTTTCATGGATTTAAATTCTTTTAGCAATTTTTATAAGGGACCACCCAAGGAACATTTCTGCCAAGTTTGATTGATTTTGACCCAGTAGTTTAGGAGGAGATGTCGATTAAAGAAATTGTTGAGCTTCTGTGAAATTTCCCATTTTCCGATGCCACGGCAACCAGAGTTTTTCATGGATTTCAATTCTTTTAGCAATTTTTATAAAGGACCACCCAAGGAACATTTCTGCCAAGTTTGGTTGATTTTGACCCAGTAGTTTAGGAGGAGATGTCATTTAAAGAAATTTTTGAGCTTCTGTGAAATTTCCCATTTTCAGATGCCACGGCAACCAGAGTTTTTCATGGATTTCAATTCTTTTAGCAATTTTTATAAGGGACCACCCAAGGAACATTTCTGCCAAGTTTGGTTGATTTTGACCCAGTAGTTTAGGAGGAGATGTCGTTTAAAGAAATTGTTGACGCCGTGACGGACAGACGGACGCCGGACATTGATAGATCACAATACCTCACCTTGAGCACTTCGTGCTCAGGTGAGCTAAAAAACTAATTTTTACACTAAGGCCCCTTTTTCCATGACACAACCTTAAATTTACAAACGGAGAAAAAGGTCCCTAGGTATTGACCCAGGGAGTTCACATGTGAAGTTTCATTGAATTTGGTCCAAGGGTTGCTGAGATATGGCTGTGGACGGACAGACGGACGGACGGACGGACGGACAGCGTGGCGACTATATGCTCCCCCGAAATTTTTTTGGGGAGCATAAAAACTTTCAAAATGCCTGATAAGAGCTAGATGTCCATTTGCTTAACATTAATGAGCCAAGATCTGGAAAAAGGTTCATTATAGCATTTAACCCTTTCCCAAACAAGACCTGGTTTTGATGTCCTTAATAGAAAAGGCGTGGGAAAACATTTAGACAAAAGAAAAAAATGCTGATAATCAGCAATTTCTCCTTTTGTCTCAATATTTTCTGGGCTATTTTGTAAACATTTGTCTTCTTTAAAAACAGTCATTTTGTCGTCTGCATCAGCTTTCAAATTGGAACACCCAAAAATTTTGTTGTTTGGGAAAGGGTTAAGACGGTCATGTTTCAGGATCAGATTGAGCCTTAGTGGAATCTGGTGAATACTGCTCTATTGCATTTGCTACATGTTACAAAGAAGTGATTGGAGAACAACATGGTTCCTGATCAGAATGTTTGTTAATACAGGCTGATCTGGAACCATGTTTGACTCAAAACCTTAAGGGACCTTTTTCCAGATCCTGGCTCATTTGTTATCCATTACAAGACGGCAACATTTTAGATTTGTACAAATTCAAAGATGTTGCAGACGACAATTTCTAGTGCATTAAATTTTAAAGTTGTGGTTGTTTCTGGGTAGAAAACATTGTGGGAAATAAAGAAATTGCCTGTCACTTAGCTTCTATCCTGTTGGGCATCATAAGGCATCACCCTGTGGGAAAGGATTAATCAAATGTACAAGCAAAACTAACAACAAGCATGGTTACTGACCTCTCGTGACCTTGACCCTGGTGACCCAGATGATTGTAGAGACTGTGGAATATTAAACACATCCATATTGTCCATACTGACAGGTGATGGGGGATTGTCGTCCTCCGTTGTAGAGCGGTTACGGACATTACTACCCGATACATTGTCATCCACAAACATGCCCAAGAAAGCCTGCAGTATAAGAAGTGTGGAGTTTAATATCAATTTCAACAATTCTTCAGTTATATTACAGTACACTTAAAGTGACATTTCACGATTATTTTTACATAAATTTTACTTTTATTCTATCTAAAAGAGCATCTTTTCTTATGGAAATTCTGAAGATTTCAAGTTGAAATATTGAACCGTTTACGAGAAATATATATTTTTGTGCTAAAATTATACAAATTGTTGTGGACAACAGTTCAGATTTATATGGAAATTGCCATTTCTGTCTCAACTTTAAATGCGCATTTTTCGCTTATAAATAACAACTTCAAAAAACTGATAGCATTTCTAAACATTAGAATAAAGAATCTTTGCATCAAGACATACTTTCAAAAAATGACATAAATGTGAAATGTCACTTTAATAGTATGCCTTACCATTGACATTAGCTTCTTGAAATTTTCATCCTAGCATATAGACAAAATCCAATCCAAGTACATTAGAACTTAATTAGCATAAATGCACATGTTGCAAGACCTTATTATATGCTGTGTAATTATTTTTTTTCACAATAGCATGCATAAAAGACATTAACACTTTACCAAACAGCAAAATTTCAGGCTGATTCAAATTCAAGGACAGTGCAGACAACAATTTCAAGATAATTGAATACTGTTAGTATTACATTTTTTGTCTAAGTAGAAAACATTGTGGGAAATGAAGAAATTGATTGTCACGAGCAATTTCTTCATTTTCCACAATGTTTAACCAAATCGTTTATCTTTTAGGGCGTCAAAAGGCGTCACTGTTTGGAATGGGTTAAAAATTCAACAATTTCACACAACAAGAGCTGTCCGAAGACAGCGCGCACGACTTTCTAAGTTGCTTAGTATAAAGGGGGCATTACTCCAAATATAGTGGAGCCAGGGTCATGGGCCCTGGTAGTAAAGTAGAGGGTGTGATGGTGAATAAGTATTCCAAGTTTGGGTTGAATCCCTTAGATAGTATGGAAGTTATTGATGTTTGAAAAAACTTTAACCTTTGTTGCAACGCCGACGCCAACGCCGACGCCCGGGTGACAGTATAAGCTCTCATTTTCTTCGAAAAGTCGAGCTAAAAATCACCTTTAACATGGGTATAGGTGTGAATCCTTCCATAGCCTTACTGGTGTCAAACAGACTGTAGGCACCGTCCCTCACCGCAACTACCTTGTTACTACGGAAATGGACATCTATACAATAACTGCACACAAGGTTAAGGAAATATTGGATACATTTTTATAAGAATCATTCAATCCATGTTTTTTTTTTCAGGCTATTTTCTTTTAAATGTGTCTGCTTTTTCTATTTTTTGGGGGTTCGATCCCCGCTTCTCCAGTCATTTGGATGAGACTTTAAACCGAGGTCCCGTCTCCATATGACCTTCGTAGTTGAGTGGGACGTAAAACTCCATTCAATCCAATCTATTTTTTTCAGACACAAATTGTTTGTGTTAATGATAGACCAGTGACTATATTATTTTTGAATTTGATCTCAAACCTTAAACTTTACACATGACTTTGGTTTCACCTTGAGGCATCACATGCAAGCTGTAAACCCTTATGGTTTATAGTAAAAGCTATTCTGTGTAATAAGTATGCCATATACTAATAAACCATTTTACTTTTAAGGATACAAGTTTCTGAAGGCGACTCTCACATGTGTGGATGACTGGGGTATGATAGTAAAGCTCTGGTTGGACTGCTTTGGGGACTGAAATCACAAATACAGAACATTCTGACATATCATAAACAGGGGTTTCAATAACTTTTTGGCCACCTGGGCCAGAAGCTAAAGTAGGCGGGGGATTTTCAAAGTATTCCCTATTAACCCCATAATATGAAAGTAGGCAAAGCCTAAAAACGGACGAAAGGATGTCGACGTCAACCTTAACGTTTCCCAGAAAGCTAGATCTATCTCGTCAAAATCCAAAGGGTTTTAGACTAAAAGACGTGCATGTGAAGCACAAATGCCTGTTGGAACTTGGAGTAGAGTCTATAGGTCTATGAGGTTCTGTAATTATGACCTTGAGATGTGTCTTTGACCAAGAACAATGACCTGACAGACTTGTCACACAGACATCATAACGAATTGTATGAATTTTGAAATCCACACCATAAACCCATTCCCAAACGTCAAAATTTGAGTTTGGTCCAAATACAAAGATGTTGCACACAATAATTTTAAATGAATCATTGGAATATATATACATATTGTTGTCTTTTTTGGGTGAAAAGAGTAATTTGTCTTTAATTAAGGTAGAATACCCGTAATGTGGCCATTTTGAGATTCATAAAACATCTGTTTTTTCCGAGTGTCGTCGTTACGTATCTGAACATATCCGGACGCGATCGTAATCATTCAGCGTTGGAAGGTTCCTCCGCCGACTGATTTCGACCTTACCCGAATAATTCCGACGTCGTGCAAATCTCATTAATGGGATGGACTACCTTAAACATTTCCCGAACAATACTTGATGATTAACATTATGGCCAAGTTTTGTCTTGTTTGTTTAATATTTGTAGTTGTTAGATTCGAAAACGGCAATTTTGTCAGATTCAAGGGCACATAACTCTCAACTTTCTGGTCCAATGGGAATGATTCGAACCCATGCAAGTTCTTATGGTGTAAACACTAAATTGTTGACAGATGGACGGACGGACGGACATTGAGTGACCACAATAGCTCACCTTAAGCACTTTCTGCTCAGGTGAGCTAAAAACCGCAAACAGGCATAGTAGTTTTTCAACGTTTTCTCTCATCAAGTCCATAGTTCTCAAAAGTTCCCATATATTGAAGACGCTCGGAAAGTTCATTATCACTAGCCTGTTTCGCTTCATCTCAACAGTTTTCAGCATTGCCTTCAAACGACAGTAAGCCGTTTTCCAATACGTTTCCTAATATTTGTTGTGTCAAAGTCTTAGGGAATATCATTCTAGCTCAAGATATCGTGAATATGACTTATCCCAATTCTTTTCGGCTTTGATTAATGATATTTATTCATTGTCGTTGGGCAAGTGTGTGTATTATTGAAATATAGCAGAAAATGGAAAATTGCTCAAAAGGAGCAAATAATCTCCTTTTCCTACTATATTTCAATTGATTTATTCACTTTAAAATAATTAAATTTGTCTAACCTGATTGATACCCTATGACTATAGATGATGCAAGGACCACATTTTCATTTCGACTTAAGCGGAAGTTTGACATATCAGATGTTGACTTAACGAGTGTAAACTGTATTTCGTCGTTGTAAATGAAAAACCTCGAATCTCGGTTTTTGGAAAATTTTAAAGGGGAGGGAAAAAATTGTAATAACTTTTCTCAAACTGAAATGTTTTACTTGAAATTTGGATATATTGTTCACAAATAATGTATCATTAATATTGATCAGTAAAAATATCTCAAAACCCTGGAGAATTGTCTTAACTGGGCACACAAGTTTGTACTTTGAAAAATATAGGAATCGACATACAAGGTTTTGCATTTACACCGACGATTTACTTTGGTTGAAGGTTTTCTCATGGACCGGTGCACAACTTGAAATAAAGAGGACAGAAGATTTGCTGTTGGCAGACATAACATCCTTGTGTCTATCAAATCTCCATACTAGTAATTACTCTGATTTAACCCTTTCCCAAACTCTAAAATTTAGAGGTGATCCAATAAGAAACATCCTGCAAACGTCAAATGAATGTTGATAAAGATAGAATTTATGTACAATTAAGCATAGAAAATATTTATGTAAAAGGAGAACACACTGGTTATCAGCATTTTCTTCTTTTGTCTCAATGTTTTCTTAAGCTTTTTCTTTCAGGGATGACAAAATCAGGACTTATTTGGGTTAATGTGTATTTTTCTAATAGCCAGAACAAAAATCAAATAAAATGTTAAAAATTTATTCTAATTTTCATAAACATGAATGACACTTTGGCTGGTTTTTACAAGTCACAACATGATATTCTATTGTATTTGGTTATCTGCACTATATCATTTGTAACCAATTACCAGAAAGATTTTTTAAGACTGTCCCAATTTGAAAGATGTTGCAGATGACAATCTTAAGAGAATAAAATTTTATATTTTTCTAACTGGCTAAAAACATCGTGGGAAATGATAAAATTGCTTTCCACAAAACCATTCCTTCATTTTCCAGAATGTTTTCAAAACCTTTCATCATGTAGGTTGTCAAAAGACGTCATTAAGTTGGAATTGGTTGAAACAGGATGGAGTTTTGTCAGATTTAAAATTTGAATGTTTATACATGGGTATTGTACACAAATCACTGTATGGACCAAACAATGTCCACAAATTGTCAATTTTTTCTGTTATAACACCGGTAATCATCGTTGTCAGCATCATCTTTATTCATATATGCACATGATTCATGAACCTGCAATTACACAAAAGTAATAAATGTAACATTTCAGCCTTATACTGACCCCTAAAAATCACAACTCCTGGTATCCTGGCATTTTCTACTTTTCTAACTTTTCTTTGAAGCCTTGTCAAAATGCAACAATACATGCAATGAAAAATATTATCAAAAATTTCAAAGGTGATGCTGATGAGATGACAAGATCAGTCATTAAATCATCAAAAAATGTTCAATGTATTTTGACAAAATTTTCTGCAATATGTATTGCAAAAGGAAAAAGGATATGCATATTTTCAAAATCAAAACATTGAATGAAGAGTAGAAAATATTGATTATTGATATATCCTACATTGTTTTTACTGTAGAATGTAAAATTCTTCTTGTTCTTTTTGAAAAGTTTGTAATTACTTTAAAAAGCTGTAATTACCCATTTAAATCATCCCTTTTAATGCAGTCTGGGTTTCATTAAGCGGCAGGGGATGTGCCCTTATATACAGAACAGAACATTTTATTTACAAAATATATATACTGCACACCTGCTGCTTAATTACCTACCTGGGTAATTAAACATGTAAACTGTGAATTCATAATTAAAATTGTCACATTCCAATCAAGCATAGACCTAGACATGTAAATATATAAGTGTGCAACCTTTTCTAAACAACAATATTTCAAACTGATCCATGCTGAAACAGGTTGCAGACAATTTGTACTTTATGGTAAGGTATAGTTTATTCAGAAAGTAATGTTTTTCATCATACTTTGTAATTCAGGAAAAGTCTACCTTTGTACATGATACAATGAAATCAAGATTGTTTCAGGGATAAAGAATAAATGCATACCATTGAAGTCCTTTCTGAAACACATTCCATTCTACCAGACTTTATACAGCTGTTCAACATACCACTGTTTTCTGATTTCACCATGTCTGCAAAATGATTATTGATATACATGTACACAATTATATGCATATCAAATTCATAACATGAAAATGGACAAAATTGTCAAATACATATAATATCTCAACACTTATGATGGTCATAAGGCAAATTGAGGGCTTAGTGCAAAACTATTGTAATTAAATTTTGTAAAATTTTACAGGAGAGGGAAAAACTTAGAACTTTCTAAAATTTTAAGAGATAAAACATCTTTTGAGTTCTAAATATCTTTTTTAATAAATACAGAAATGAAACTCATTATTAGAACATGACATATTATTTTCTAAAGATTCAGAAATACAAACAAAATATGTCTAGTTTTAAATGTGCTAAACCCTCGAAATTAAATTTCTATATAAATAGATTCAGCTAAAAAATGTCTTATCCAAAAAATAATTATTATATGAGTAAGTATCCACAACTGAAGTGTTCCCTGATCAGCATTTGCAGTGGGTAGCAACAGGCCCGTCCATTTAACATAATTATGTAACATGATATCTCATTTCAAACATTACTTCCTCCTAGGCGTGCAGCGTTACACTCAGCAATTTATTAACAGACAGTCCAGTAACAGTGATTGAATAGACATAGTGCTATTTTATCAGAATTATCAGAATCTATACATATACAAACTCACTAAAATCATTTAGACAAGGGAGCCTTTTTTCCCATATAACTAAATATGTGCAATATTGCTGTAATGTGTTTTTACTTTGCCATGTTTTGTACTCTTTTACTAAAATAAACTTAAAATGGTAAACAACAAATCAACTCACTTGAAATGTGTCAGGTGCTTGGCCTCACAATTAGGCCTACTCGCAATGAGTATCAAATTACTTGAACCCATGTAGATTCTTGTTTTATAGCTGAAATGAATATAGAAATCATTTTAAGTCATGGTAATTCAATACATTTACAAATACAAATGCAATTTCTCATCTGTCCTCAATATATTCTGTGCTATTGGCTATAGATTAACATAAACATCTTGACATTATGATCATTTGAGTTCTAGATGCTGGATACAAAATTAATGTTTACCAAAGATTTTCAGTTTGGGAATGACAAAACCATGTCGTATAATTTGGGAAAGAATCAATGACCATTTAATCCGAGTCTTCTCTGATGTATCGTAGTTCAACCTGTTTTCGATACGTACCTCAAATCGTGACTCTATGGTTTTTGCGCATGCTTAGTAAACCGGATGATGCATGACGTCATTGTTTTCATTTTTTGGACCGGTGTCATTAGTTCTTCACTCAACGGAATTTTCACCAGAAATGCTTGAAAAACAAGCAAGTAATCACTAATTTCTTATTTTCGAAAAATAACATGCCGTTTACACTATTACTTTTTCTTTGTCCTCAAAAAAGACGAAAAAATACTTAAAATGATCCAAAAATTTTAAAACATGTAACTACCAACCAATGAACTGGCACATTCGTCTGCTTCAAAAAGTCACATGACAGTCATGTGACGCCAGTGGTTGGGTAGGTACAGGGTGTTTTAAAAGTGAAGGTGTCTTACTCGAATTTTCTGTTTTTTCTTAATATTTTCACTTCTTTTCATTTGTTTTCTTCTTTAAAAAACAACAACAACAAAATTTCGTGGGACATTACTGAAAATGAATAATTACTTTTAGCATGCAGTTTCTTCTTTATCCACTATGTTTGTACAAAAAATAATAAAGAAATCAATTTCATAAGCAAAAGATTGTTGTCTGCAATTTTTTTGGTTTATGATTTGGTCAGAAATTTTGATATTTGGTAATGAGTTAAAAATCGCAAGTAACCATAGGCATTTATGAAATTATTCCTTTTGATTACACCAAGTAGTCCTCCATTTTGCATGTTGCATATGTTTTGCACCAAACTGTAAATAAATACTCTTCAACAGTAAAGATATAAAAGGTATCGAAAATAGGTCAACTTTACAAGAAATGACCCATTTTACCTTGTTTTTTAAGGTCATTATTTTCCCAACTCTACTTCGATAAATATCTACGAAAATAAGATTTTTGGAGACTAAATAGGTAAGATTTTTGTGATTCAGCTTGAATTTGTTGGGTAAACCCTTATGTTCCTCATCATTTATCCAGAACCGTAAGGGTATCGAAAACCGGTCAATCCACGATAAATACACTCTTTGATATTCCGCTATTTACATTAGAGCGCATTACGCTTCAAAAATATGTAGAATTTGATCTGATTCATGTATACAATTAAAATTGCTAAGGCCATAGGAGCGAAAGCCTATTAACGGCTTCGAGGAACAGGTATTCCGTTATCATTGTTAATGTAAGGGTGGTTCTCTTGGGTACCGCGGTAGTTAATGGCGTCCTAGAAAATAAATGATGAATGCCATTACGGAGACATGAAAACATTCCATGTTTTCTTTTTCTAAAGCAATCCAATGCAGACAAAATAATGTTAAGAATAATCACCGAAAATTATAGTAACTAAAATTTCCTTTAGTTTTGTAAATACACGCAGTTGACAGGTGATGCTTCGTTTGCAAATGAATACTTTTTCGAATACCGCGGTACCGTAGAAGACCCGGTATGTCCAGACTACAACTTGATCGGTCGAAATTTATTTGGTACGAAACTCATTTTGCTACTTGAAACCAATATGACAGGTTTGAAATATAACTGAGATATTAAAAATCCATAGAGTTTGACACTTACACATAGTTCACACAGTTCTCGAAGCCGTTTGCACCAATTCGGTCCTTTTTGCTGTCTGGTATAGGTTGATTCTGTCACTTCCGGTAATTTATCTATGTTGGTGTCACACCACTTCATATTATCGCGCAGTATGTTACTCCATGGTGAATGTAGCCAAAATTGTTGGAGACCTGTAGGCCTATATTTGTCGACTAGTGCAGACGAAACAAGATGGCCGCTGATCATAAATTATCCATTGAACAGAGAACGATAACACGTGAGCTCAGCTAGCATAGGTCGACTTCGCTTAGGTCTTTAGTTAAACTTTAGCTTTGTTGTTGTATTTCTTAAATTCACACACAATTCAAAAGCATTATCTAAATCGATATTAATTGATCCACTGCTTCTGACAGGTCGTTTTGATGGCGTTTAGGAAGGGGATTATCAAGTTATTGCTGTAAAAATGACGTTAAAAGCCAGGGGCACACGAGTCCAAAAATGCGAAATTACCCTCCCCCCCCGCCCGAAATTTCACGGAAACCCTCTGATTTTTCCATTCAATTAACATTGGAAAAAACAGAGGGTTTCCGACATTTTTGTTTCCGGTTAAATTTCAATCTATAGACGGACTTTTCGTCCGTATTAAATTTTCAAAAGTAGCGGGGGGATTGTACTCAAATTCAGTCAAATAGAAGGGGGAAATCCCCCCTCCCGCCTCTTAATGAAACCCCTGCATAAAGGAATCAAAATAATTAAATTGCTACCAATCCATCTTTACAATCCGCGCAGTTTTAGTAAAGAAATACTTCATATAGTTAGGATGTTGGTATATTCATAAACCCATAGGAGGATTGGAACATTCTAGGAATAATGATCCTTGTGAATGGAATGATAAACAATGGACCTTATGCATTGATAAATTGGAATGATTCATGGATAACATGCTTTCAAAAACATGTTAATCCATCAATCTCACTCTTAAAATATGACACAGTCCACAAAATAAACGCTAAACAAGAGGACCCTGAGGGCCCTAAATCGCTCACCTGAGTAATGTTTTAATAATGCCAAATAACTTTGCATATGTTACGCATTTTGGTCCCAGAGAAGAATTTGGCCATGTAGTTTAAGAGATGTTGTTTACAGTAATTGATGAGCTTTATGACATTTCCCATTTTCTGATGCCACAGCATCCAGAGTTTTTCATGGATTTCAATTCTTTTAGCAATTTTCATAAGGGACCACCCAAAGAACATTTCTGCCAAGTTTGGTTGATTTTAACCCAGAAGTTAAGGAGATGTCGTTTAAAGAAGTTGTTAAGTTTTTGTGAAGTTTTCCATTTTCCGATGCCACGGCAACCAGAGTTTTTCATGGATTTCAATTCTTTTAACAATTTTTATAAGAGACCACCCAAGGAACATTTCTGCCAAGTTTGGTTGATTTTAAAGAAATTTTTGAGCTTTTGTGAAATTTCCCATTTTCCGATGCCACGGCAACCAGACTTTTTCATGGATTTCAATTCTTTTAGCAATTTTTATAAGGGACGCCCCAAGGAACATTTCTGCCAAGTTTGGTTGATTTTAACCCAGAGGTTAAGGGGGAGATGTTTTTTAAAGAAATTGTTGAGCTTTTGTGAAATTTACCATTTTCCGTTGCCACGGCAACCAGAGTTTTTCATGGATTTCTATTCGTTTAGCAATTTTTATTAGGGACCACCCAAGGAACATTTCTGCCAAATTTGGTTGATTTTGACCCAGAAGTTAAGGAGGAGATGACGTTTAAAGCATTAGTTGAATTTTGTGAAATTTCCCATTTTCCGATGCCACGGCAACCAGAGTTTTTCATGGATTTCAATTCTTTTAGCAGTTTCTATAAGGGACTACCAAAGGAACATTTCTGCCAAGTTTAGTTGATTTTGACCCCGAAGTTAAGGAGGAGATGTCGTGTAAAGAAATTGTTGAATTTTTGTGAAATTTCCCATTTTCCGATGCCACGGCAACCAGACTTTTTCATGGATTTCAATTCTTTTAGCAATTTTTATAAGGGACCACCCAAGGAACACTTCTGCCAAGTTTGGTTGATTTTGACCCAGAAGTTAAGGAGATGTCGTTTAAAGAAATTCTTGAGCTTTTGTGAAATTTCCCATTTTCTGATGCCACGGCAACCAGAGTTTTTCATGGATTTCAATTCTTTTCGCAATTTCTATAAGGGACTACCCAAGGAACATTTCTGCCAAGTTTGGTTGATTTTGACCCAGAAGTTAAGGAGGAGATGTCGTGTAAAGAAATTGTTGAATTTTTGAGAAATTTCCCACTTTCCGATGCCAAGGCAACCAGACTTTTTCATGGATTTAAATTCTTTTAACAATTTTTATAAGGGACCACCCAAGGAACATTTCTGCCAAGTTTGGTTGATTTTGACCCAGTAGTTTAGGAGGAGATGTCGTTTAAAGAAATTTTTGAGCTTTTGTGAAATTTCCCATTTTCCGATGCCACGGCAACCAGAGTTTTTCATGGATTTAAATTCTTTTAGCAATTTTTATAAGGGACCACCAAAGGAACACTTCTGCCAAGTTTGGTTGATTTTGACCCAGTAGTTTAGGAGGAGATGACGTTTAAAGAAATTACTGAGCTTTTGTGATATTTCCCAATTTTCCGATGCCACGGCAACCAGAGTTTTTCATGGATTTCAATTCTTTTAGCAATTTTTATAAGGGACTATCCAAGGAACATTTCTGCAAAGTTTGGTTGATTTTGACCCAGAAGTTAAGGAGGAGATGTTGTTTAAAGAAATTGTTGAATTTTTGTGAAATGTCCCATTTTCCGATGCCACGGCAACCAGACTTTTTCATGGATTTCAATTCTTTTAGCAATTTTTATAAGGGACCACCCAAGGAACACTTCTGCCAAGTTTGGTTGATTTTGACCGAGAAGTTTAGGAGAAGATGTCGTTTAAAGAAATTTTTGAGCTTTTGTGAAATTTCCCATTTTCCGATGCCACGGCAACCAGACTTTTTCATGGATTTCAATTCTTTTAGCAATTTTTATAAGGGACTACCCAAGGAACATTTCTGCCAAGTTTGGTTGATTTTGACCCAGTAGTTTAGGAGGAGATGTCATTTAAAGAAATTGTTGAGCTTTTGTGAAATTTACCATTTTCCGATGTCACGGCAACCAGAGTTTTTCATGGATTTCAATTCTTTTAGCAATTTTTATAAGGGACCACCCAAGGAACATTTCTGCCAAGTTTGGTTGATTTTGACCCAGTAGTTTAGGAGGAGATGTGGTTTAAAGAAATTGTTGACACCGTGACGGACAGACGGACAGACGGACGCCGGACATTGATAGTTCACAATACCTCACCTTGAGCACTTCGTGCTCAGGTGAGCTAAAAACATAAATAACTATTTTATTCATAGCAACCAACCATTAGCAAAATAGCAATAACAAGAGCTGTCCGAAGACAGCGCGCTCGACTTTCTAAGTTGCTCAGTATAAAGGGGGCATAACTCCAAATATAGTGGAGCCAGGGTCATGGGCCCTGAAAGTAAGGTAGAGGGTGTGATGGTGAATAGGTATTCCAAGTTTGGGTTGAATCCCTTTGATAGTATGGAAGTTATTGATGTTTGAAAAAACTTTAACCTTAGTTGCAACGCCGACGCCAACGCCAACGCCAACACCAACGCCAACGCCGACGCCCGGGTGACAGTATAAGCTCTCATTTTCTTCGAAAAGTCGAGCTAAAAATTCAGTAAGGCTGAGCTTAATTCTCTTTCTCAATAGGAATATTGTTGTTTTTCTTTGAAACAGATTTATTAACCATTTCTAAAACAAGACCTGTTTTTACATCCCTAGTATGAGTAGCTTAGGTAAATAAGTATCTGGTGTTGTAAGCAACACATAAAGTCCCCTACCGGCTTCACATTGACTCAATATGGTAATCAATAATAGATTAAGTTGCAGGATCCATTTTTTGCCATATTTTCACTATTTCCGTTACCATAGCAACCACACTTTTCGTCAAAGAACAAAGATAAAATGATGTGCATAATCTACACATTGCCATCTAGTCATATACCAAGTCTCATCAAATTAGCTTGCTTACTTATTAACTTATCGCAGGATCCAATATTTTTTGCCATATTTTCACTATTTCCGTAACCATAGCAACAACAATTTTAGTCTAAAAACAAAAATAAAATGATGTGCATAATCTACACATTGCCATATAGTCATATACCAAGTCTCATCAAACTAGCTTGCTTAGTTATTATCTTATCGCAGGATCCCATTTTTGGCCATATTTTCACTATTTCTGTAACCATAGCAACCTCAATTTAAGTCGAAAAACAAAAATAAAATGATGTGCATAATCTACACATTGCCATCTAGTCATATACCAACTTTCATCAAAAACGCTTGCTTAGTTATTAAGTTATCGCGGGATCCAGATTTGAGCGGACAGACGGACGGACGGACGGACAGACAGATGGACGGACGGACGGACGGACAGACGGACGGACGGACGGACTGACGGACGGACGGACAGACGGAGGGCAAACCTATAGTCCCCTCCGGTGTGAACACCGGTAGGGGACTAATAATGAGGCAATAGATGAAAAGATTAGAACCAGCATTTTCTACTTTTACCATAATATTTTCTGTGCTGTATGTACAAAAGTCCCGTCTTTATCTGTCATCAATCTTGTCGTCTGCAGTAGCTTTTAAGTTTTTCTTGTATGGAAGAGAGTTAACCTATTTCCACACATTGACGCTTTATGACGCCCTGAGAAATAAAGTCTTTTGAAAACAATATGGAAAATGAAGAAATTGCTTGTCAGCTTGTGACAAGGTATTCCTTTATTTTCCATAATGTTTTCTACCCCAAAAGACCAAAATAATTCATATTTCATTCAGTTGAAATTGTTGTCTGCAACATCTGAGTTTAGACAAGTCTAAAATTTTGCGGTCTGGTAATGAGTTAATGATACTTACCGTTCCAGCTCCAAGTATAACAGCTGATGATAGTTTATAGAGAGATGTCATTGGTGACCATGTGTCATGTAGAATCTATGAGGAAAAGAAAATATGTATTATTATGTAAAGGATATGCTGATGATAGTTTATAGAGAGATGTCATTGGTGACCATGTGTCATGTAGAATCTATGAGGAAAAGAAAATAGGTATTGTTATGTAAAGGATATGCTGATGATAGTTTATAGAGAGATGTCATTGGTGACCATGTGTCATGTAGAATCTATGAGGAAAAGAAAATATGTATTATTATGTAAA
Source organism: Fragum sueziense (assembly GCA_963680895.1). Taxonomy (NCBI): domain Eukaryota; kingdom Metazoa; phylum Mollusca; class Bivalvia; order Cardiida; family Cardiidae; genus Fragum; species Fragum sueziense. The sequence continues at coordinate 3,779,640 of OY804595.1, read as the reverse complement.
GGATATGCTGATGATAGTTTATAGAGAGATGTCATTGGTGACCATGTATCATGTAGATTCTATGAGGAAAAGAAAATATGTATTGTTATGTAAAGGATATGCTGATGATAGTTTATAGAGAGATGTCATTGGTGACCATGTGTCATGTAGAATCTATGAGGAAAAGAAAATAGGTATTGTTATGTAAAGGATATGCTGATGATAGATTAAAGGGGGGGATGTCATTGGTGACCATGTGTCATGTAGAATCTATGAGGAAAAGAAAATATGTATTATTATGTAAAGGATATGCTGATGATAGTTTATAGAGGGATGTCATTGGTGACCATGTGTCATGTAGAATCTATGAGGAAAAGAAAATAGGTATTGTTATGTAAAGGATATGCTGATGATAGTTTATAGAGAGATGTCATTGGTGACCATGTGTCATGTAGAATCTATGAGGAAAAGAAAATAGGTATTGTTATGTAAAGGATATGCTGATGATAGTTTATAGAGAGATGTCATTGGTGACCATATGTCATGTAGAATCTATGAGGAAAAGAAAATAGGTATTGTTATGTAAAGGATATGCTGATGATAGTTTATAGAGAGATGTCATTGGTGACCATGTGTCATGTAGATTCTATGAGGAAAAGAAAATATGTATTGTTATGTAAAGGATATGCTGATGATAGATTAAAGGGGGGATGTCATTGGTGACCATGTGTCATGTAGAATCTACGAGGAAAAGAAAATATGTATTGTTATGTAAAGGATATGCTGATGATAGTTTATAGAGGGATGTCATTGGTGACCATGTGTCATGTAGATTCTACGAGTAAATGAAAATATGTTATGTAAAAGATAAGTCATTTATTAGCATAGTATTAGCCCTTTTAAAAGTGACCAATTTATTTAATTTATTTGGGTTTTACACCGTTTTCAACTTCTATGGTCATACTGCGGCGGCTGGAGCACCTAACCGTGGGTTCCTGGTATTTCTCGCACCAGTACAACCACAATATCCAAAACAAGCCTCCAGTTGCTCTCTCACATAGATGATTCACACCCGTTGGTGAGAGACAAATGACTTTTGTCAAATGTCAGAATGAATACTGGCCGAGCCGGGGTTCGAACTCGAGACCCCTGGATTGACAGACTCCGACGTAACCGACTGAGCTATCCCGGCTCGGCTAAAAGTGACCAAAGTGTGCAGGTCCAAATTCAAATGTGGTCAAGAAACAAAATAAATTAAACTGTCTGAAAGAAAATTTCCTATTTAAGGGTATGGAATATTGAAGAAAGGGGAGAAAAATAATGCTTATCAACATCCTCTTCCTTCTCTTCAATATTTTCCCTAGCTTTTAAATTTAGATGCCTAAAAATGTGACATTGTTTGTAAGCGGGTTAAAAGAAATGCTTTTCCAAAGAAATGTTTGACCTACAAAGATGACTTGTGGAAACATCAGTGTCTTAGATTTTTATATATTTCGGGAAATAATTGATACATTATTATATTATACTTGGAAAAAAAGCAATCTTTGTACCTGTGTAAGATGGGCAAGTGACCTTGTTTCATTCAGATCATCTTGTAAATGTGTTGTCATGACAACATGAGGGTTGATAGTTATAGCACTGCCCTGTGTACCCAGGGTTAAAACAAACTGGTTCTGGTCACACTTCCAGTTTACAGTCACCTGAAAAGAATTGTTGTAACAGTTATACGAAAGAAAACGTTTGAGTCAGGATCTGGATAAAAAGGTCCCTTATACCAATTGAGACAGCCATATTTTAAGATAAGTCTATGACTAATAATTGGAGTCTGACCACGACCCATGTTGTGCACTTATGATTGATACATGTCATGAAGAAGCTATTGGAGAACAACATGGTTCTTGATCAGACTGTGTGTATACACAGGCTGATCTTGAACCATGTTGGGCTCATTGGCATTAAGGGACCTTTCTCTAGTTTGTGTGGTCATGACACAACAGAGTAACAGATTGAAATGGTTGAAGGTATTCTGAATGTTTTTTAAACCTATACCCTATGTTGTACATTTTTATTTGATTTGTCTTTTGAAATGGGATGGATCTCATTTATCACCTAGATTGTAAATTCTGAAATTGTCTAGTGAAAGAATAGTAACTATAACTTACCAAAGATGAGCGACTAGGGCCATATGACAACACCAACTTTCTGTATGTATATGAGGATATCTCTACAATGTTCTGCATACCAGAACTGGGCTCTGTAAACAGCAGGATGCATTTGTAATACACTATTTTTCATATAAAGGCAATGAAAAGCTACAATATCAAGAATCATTCATAAAGACAGACAGGCAGATGGATAAATAATGTGCATATCTCTTCTTTGTCCTCTGCAATACCTTCCAAAATGGAGCAGTATACTATTTCTCTATTTGGGAAAGGGTTAACTAGCACAATGTTCAGAAGTCTGTATGGCGGGAATAGTTTCCTTATTTCTTAAACAACTAAGATCATGGCAGGTGGTTTTGGCCATATATGTCTATAAAGAAACATCATCCATAGCAACTGATAAGAGGGGGCTGAAGACATTCCAATTTTGTTACCGGGTATTTCAATTCCTAACCCTAAGTTGTGGGTACTCATTGGAATCGTCTTGACAAGACGATTCCAATGGGTACCCACATCATATGGTTTGATGAACATAGAGAGATATTTTACATTTTGAAAAGCCATCACCCCTCTTATCTAAAGCTCCATCACCCTTGTGGATTATTCAATGTACCACCTAATTCATAGTCAAAATTAAGTTAACCCTTTCCTAAACTTCTACTTCAAAAACTGCCACAAATGACAAGATGGAAGTTATTAAAGATGAAATTTGTGTAAAATATAGCATAGAAAATATTGAGACAAAAGGAGAAAATACTGGTTATCAGCAGTTTCTTTTGTTTCAATGTTTTCCCAATCCTTTTCTCTAAAGGACGTCAAAACCTGGGGTCTGTATTACTAACGATCGTACATTTAATTTTTGCATAATTACTTGTAACAACAGACCTGATTGGCTGAGTCAAATTTCTCGTGCAATCAGATGTCTTGTTACAAAGTTTACACAAAAACTTGATCAGGACATCAAAACTCAAAAGCATGATCAGTCTGTTTGGAAAGGATTAATAAATTTAGCAGGATACAGTATAATCCCTAATACAATCTGTTTGTTGTATTTGTTTATCTTTGTTGTTGTATAATAGATTCACAGTTAAACGAGAATAATTTCAGTTGTTTTGATAAAGCAATTCAACTGTAGTTATTCTCGTTTAATAGCGAATCGATTATATATAAAATGTGTTTTGTTTGTATTGATGTAAATGTAAATATTCTAGAGGCTCACAGGGAAGACTGGGTTAATCCCAGCTGTGTTGCCTCTTAAAAAAAATAAAGTCTTTATCGTAAGATGTTTAGTAATACGGGGTCCAGGTCTTGTTTGGGAAAGGGTTAAATGGTAAAACATGGACCATTTTCACACCTACCATTATGTAGATTAGCAAATTCTTCCACAACAGAAAACAGATTACACATGGACGTCCACTCATCCATCAGATCCTTGACCACCTTCTGTTGACCGTCACTGGTCAGTTCATATGAACATATAACACGGTATGTGGGTCCTGTCTCCTTTATATTGGTGCTCTTTAGTGGTCCCTTTGTGAACAAAAACTGGAAATAAAATCATAAACTGGTTATGCCTTTTCAAAAGATCAAAATGTTTTGGTGCATGTAAAGTGTTAAACCATACACAAATACAGAAGGAAAGGATGAAAATTCATATTATCAGCATTTTCTCAATATTTTCCTTCCTTTCAAAGATGACAGAGGCCCACATTGAAGATTGGGCAACCAAATGTGTAGCCTCTATAAATAAAGCCGTTATTATTATTTCAAAGAGGCTTTCTTTATAACAGTCTGATGAATTTTGTTGTTTATGGCAACTTTCAAGTTGGAACAGGTTAAATTTTTGGCATTTAGGACAAGCTTCAATTGTACCAAATTGTGCAGAAGTTAAAGACCAATATTTCATTACCAAAACCATGGCTCTACATTGATAGGCCGAAAAGTATATATCTGTGTTTACACAAATAGCAAACAGCTTTTTTCTGTTCCCCACTTGTTTCTTTAATAATGTTATATTATCAATGAACTAAATTGATCATCAAAGTACTAGCTTACCTCAACTTGCCAACACCTTATGGGTCTTGTTACAACACGAACTTTACAGGATAAAAGTCGCTTACGAAGTGAGTCACATACTGTCTTACTGCAGCCTTTTGGGTCCGGGAAGCTAAACACAAAAAATTTGTTTGAAAGTTTAGTCAGTTTTTAAATAGTTCACAAGACAGCTCAAAGACCAAGAAAAATATTTCTTATGTAGTATGTTTTGAAAGAAGAACTCTATTCTTTCTACACATTAGGCAATTAGCAAATTCAATCAAGCTTTGTTACACACTCATCATTTATAAAAGTAACATTTAACACTGACTTGATTTAACATTTGATAACACAAGAAAGGTCTTGCTGTATACAAGGAGTACATGTGAAATATGAACGCCATATCACTAACAAGGTGTCAAACTGTCACAAGATACGCCTGTTACACTGCTTATGAAAAATAACAAAGGACAATAACTCAAAAAATAGGCCAGGTATAGTTATGGTTCTTGTGTACTGCACTCCGAAATGATGAGAAGAATATAACTGCCAAGTTTAAAGTAAATCGGACTTAAGGTAACAGAGTTATGCTCCGGACAAAAAAGTGGACACCGCCCAAACGCCCGGACAACCAGACGCCCGGATGCCACGGGTGATCCCATAATAAGTCCCGTCATCAACGGGCGTATAATAATTGAAAATTTGAAGCCAGAAGTGTGGTAATGGATTAAGTAATACTTACTGTACTATATCCATAACTAGACTCATTGCTTCTCTGTCTGTCTGTATACTTGTGGTCAAAACATTCTGCTCTTTCAGCTGAAAGTGGACATCATAAGTTTGCAAATTGAGAGACAGTAATCAGCAATTCTTTCATTTCTCATAACGTTTTCCACCCAGAAAGACAATAAAATATTTAATTTCTTTTATTCAAAATTGTACATTATACTAGGCATTTTAATTTAGAACAGTCTAAAATTTTGCCATTTTGCAATGGGCTAACTTATGTATGAAGCGTAAATGCAACATTCTGCGATCATTTCATCAAAATATGTCAATAAAAGTAAGAGTCAATTTTCAACAAATAAGGCCATACATACATAAGCATGAATAGAGAAGATGTTAATAACAAACATCCACCTTCTGCTGCATATAAAAAAGAAGAAAAGTTGAAATATGCATTCCTTTTTTTTCACATGACACAAAATGTTTGACAATTTTGTTTTATTAGCCACTTGTCTATTCTTCAGTACCCATGTTTTTCAATCTATGAACTAGTGTTGACAGTGAAAACAGGGGGTCTCACCTCTTCTCCCAGAAATACAAAAGGCAATCTTTCCTCCGCTGCTGCTACTACATGTACTATGATAGGGTTAAAGTATGGAGAAGTCTTGGACCTCTTACTGTTCGGCTCAAAATACTCTCCCAACAACAGCTGAAAAACAAGAGGACCATGATGGTCCTAAATCGCTCACCTGAACCAACATATTTTGTCAAATGCAAAGGCATATAACTAAAGACTCTCTGTTCCAATCAAGTCTAAAAATTTAGAATGTTCGAATTTGAAAGAAGCTTCAAACAACAAAATAGATGTTGATAACGACAAGATTTGCTTAAATATTATGCAGAAAATATTGGGGCAAAAGGAGAAACTGCTGGTTGTCAGCAGTTTATCCTTTTGTCTCAATATTTTCTCAAGTCTTTTCAATTAGGGACGGCAAAACCAGGTCTTGTTTGGGAAAGGGTTAAACCTCTACCAAACAAGACCTCATTTCCATGTCCCTATTAAAAATAGTTTGGAAAACATTGAGACCAATACCCCCGGAATTGAAAATACTAGTTTTTACGTTCAGTTTTCGGAATAACAGACGGACAACGATAAAACAACATGCCCTGCTCTTTTGGAACGGGGCATCAAAAGGATTTTCTGATTATCAGCAATTTCTCTTTTCCCCTCAATATATCCTACAACATTGCACATTTCTCTTTTTGAACTCAAATGTTTTGTTATCTGTAACTACTTTAAAATTTGACCAAACCATTCTGGAAAAGGGTTACCTAAAAAGGCTAGGGAAAACATTGCGGCAAAAGAAGAAAATGCTGATAATCATAATTTTCTTCTTTTGCTTCAACAATGTTTGTGGTATATTGTTCACAAATCTTATCTTTATTAACATATTTCTTTTTTCAATTATGTGCTACAGCCTTTAATTTGGATTGTTATAAAAAAACATGTTGTTTGGGAAAGGGTAACAGTATGGTATGGATTCCAAGAGGGTAGGATTCAAAATAAAACAAAATAATAATGAAAATTTTACACATGAAACTTTTATTGTTGTAAAATGAAATGACATATCATTCAAAATACAAATGAATAGGTAGCTTAAACAAATTATTATAAACTAATCAAAGAAAAGATATTTTGACCATATTGTACAGTGTTCATCATCGTAGTGATCAGTGGTGAGAGTCATGTGATGTATCACTGTCACATGACAACAGGAGAAAATTACACACAGGTGTTAGTTCCAGCACCTTGTCATGGTTCAGTTATGGTCTTTGCTGTTTGATAATAATGGCTTCCTTGACTCCACGTTTGATGAGTGAATCTTGGTGTTATATGGATCCATCTTATGTTTTTTGTGTGTACAGTATTCATATGTAGCTGAATTGGATTTGATATAGGTTATTTCATTCTTATGTCCAAAGAACGACCAGTTTTGCCAATATAACCATTTTCACACTGGCCACTTTTTACATAGTACACTACTCCACACTTTTTCAGCTTTCACATGGGTTAACTGTTGTATGATGGAATTATAAGGCTGGTGGTACATGCTAATGCCACGTTTCTTCAATGTTCTGTGCAAGATCTCAGATGTTGCCCTTACATTTGGCATCCCAATGTTGACATGTTTGCCTCTTTCTTTTTGACCTTCAATCTGCTCTTTTTCTTTGGAATCTTAAACATCCATTCGTGGTTGCCATTCTCCCTCAGAGCATTCTTGTAGTGTTCTATTTCTAGGTTCTTATCTTTTTTCATGGTAACAATTTTTTCAGCTCTGTGGAATAATGTACAACTGACAGTTTGTGATCTAGGTGGTGGTTGGAATTAGTATTTAAATACTCATTTTGGTGGTACCATCATCATTCATGTGGATACAAGTGTCCAAAAAGGGTATTTAACCATATTCTTCTTGCTTTGAAGTGAATTGAATGTGTCCATCAGGTGGGATGAAAAGTGCCCAATATCATTCTCATGGAGTTTTGTCATGGTGTCATCCACATACCTGAACAATAGAGATGATAGGTTTCTAAATGTATCCGATGCCTCTCTTTCAAAGTGTTTCATGTGGTGGTTGGCAACAATAGGGGAATTCTCTCCTCTGTCATGTGACAGTGCTATGTCACATGACCCTCACCACTGACCCCTACGCTGATGAAGACTGTGCAATTCGGTTGAAATATTTAGCGTAACACATACAACCTGACTTAGTACCATTGCATGCATCCTCAAAAATAAGTAAATATTAATTTATGAAGTCATTCATTACATGAGTACAGAGCAATTGTATGCTTAAATTTATCTATGCCTTAACCCTTTCCCAAACAAGACCTGGTTTTAACGTCCCTAATAGAAAAGGCTTGGGAAAACATTGAAACAAAAGAAGAAACTGCTGATAACCATCAGTTTCTCCTTTTGTCTCAATATTTTCTATGCCATATTTTACACAAATTCCATCTTAAGTAACTTCCATTTTTGTCATTTGTAGCAGTTTACAGTGGATTACCCTAAAATTTCGCAGTTTGGGAACGGGTTAAGTTAAGAAAAAATATGAATGACATATCATTCAAACATGATTTTAATTTATTTATAATCATTAAACATGAGAAAGAGTCAATAATGAAAGCATAAGGTGAATCAAAGTTTTGAATAGAAACTTGGTGAGATTATTTCATGCTGACCCCGAAATTTTTAGGTCTATCAACAGGCAGCATAGGAACAAAATAAGCCTAAACAATGGAGGAATCTGGTTTTAACATACACAATCTGAGTTACAAATACATATTTCTAATCCATCATGAAAAGATAATACCCTTTCCCAAGCAATATCTGACTTTGACTTCCCTGAAAGTAAACAGCATTAAAACATTGAGAAAAAAGAAGAAAGTGTTGATAACAAGCATTTGCACCATTTATCTCAATACTTTCTTCGCTGAAATGTACAGAAACATTTTTTATTCATATCTATGTTGTTAGCTGTAGCGACTCTAACCCATTACTGCATGGTGATGCTTTATGACTTCCTCACAAGAAAAGGCTTGGGAAAACGTGGAATTTCTTCATTTACCACAATGTTTTCTAACCCAAAATCGAGAAATCTTCAAAATTTAATCATCTTGAAGTTGTCGTCTGCAACACCTTTCAAATTGGAACAGTCCAAATGTTTGTAGTCTGGTAATAGGATAAGGAAGAATACAAGTAATGTCGCCATTTTAAGATTCATAAAAAAATCTGCTTTTTTCTAGAAGTGTTGTTACATATTCAAACCTTTTCGGGCACGGTCGTAAACACTGCAGTGGAGAGTTCCACTGCTGAATGTTTTCAATATCTCCCGAATAATTCCAACGTCACACGAATCTCATTATGGGTAGATTACCTTAAAACTTGAGCAGAACTTTCAGCAAAACAACAACTTTCTTTCTTTAGGAATGGGTTACATAATACAATACATGTATTTATTCCTTAATATTATGTCATATACATTTTCCCAACTAATACTAAATATTCTTGCCTTTACTTAGAGTTTGGAAAACATGGAGAGATGGAAAGAAAAAGTTGGTAACTATCATTTTTTGCATTTCCCTTGATGTTTTCTTTAATACAAAATACAATGCTTTTAACAACATTCATTTTTTGTCTACATCTTACTATGTAGATTTTCAGTTGTTCAATATCTTTTTTTTTTTTTTGGTAGGAGGTTAACCCTTTCCTAAACAAGACCTGATTTTGACATGTAATACAGAAAAGGTATTGAGTAGCCATGAGGGAAAAGGTCAATCACATTATCTTTTTCTCCTCAATACTTTCCAAGCTCTATAAACATAATATCTATTATTATCCAAGATACAAACTTTATGTTTAAAGACATATAAACCTTACACAGTTGGTATCATCATGGTGAGGGGAAGGTGGACCTTGTTTCTTTTAATGGAAATAATTGTGTGTGAAAACATAATGAGAAAAGAAGATCAACAAGAGCTGTCACTGTAAGATGACAATGCCCCCGACACCGCTTTGATTTTAAATTATGGCCAATCTATGTTCAAGGTCAAGGTCATCCAGGGGTCAAGGTCACCAAAGTATGTGCCTACAGAAAGGTAATGTACCAAGGAATGTTGTGGTAAAGTATGAAGCGAATATGTTAAGTAATAAGGAAGTTATGGCCAATGTTAAAGTTTTTGGACGGAATGACGGACGGACGGACGGACGGACAGACGGACGGACAAGTCAAATTTATGATGCCTCCCTATCGGGGGCATAAAAAAGGTGATAAAATATCCCTGCCACTAGATTTGACCGGACAAGCATTTTTGTAAAAAAACAAAGGACATAACTCACAAAATAAGTAAAATAGAGTTATGCTACTTGTACACTGCACTTCTCCAAGGCAAATTCTATCTACCCATATAGTATCAGGATCATAGGTATCACACTTTCAGAGATATGGTATGGAGAAGTATTTTGTACACAAACAGGCTGATTCCTGGGTATACTTCTGAAAACATTCGTTTGCAGGGGGGAGGGGGGTGGGGGGTAATTACTCACTTTTCCTATTATGTTCCATAGATAATTTTACAAACTTCATTAACATAACAACTTAAGTTATATTTTCCTATCATATTTCAATTCACACATAAGATTCTAATCTTAATGATCAGAACTATGGACCAGTAAATCTATTATTTATCCCTTTCCCAAACAAAAAATGATATTGTCACCTTAAATAGAAAAGGCTTAGGAAACATTGACAGAATTGAGAAAATAAGAACTTGCTGAGAAACATCAATTTCTCATCCTAATTTTCCTAACAATAATTTGTGAAATGCATTTTTTTTAAATCGAGAACAGCTAAACTTACGTTGTTGGGGAAAGGGTTATAGCAAGTTTGTTCAAAGAAAATAATTGTTTAACCCTTTCCCAAACAAGACATGGCTTGGGAAAACATTGAGACAAAAGAAGAAACTGCTAATAACCAGCAGTTTCTCCTTTTGCCTAAATATATTCTGAGCTACACAAGTCATGTCTTAATTAGCATTTATTATTTTGTAAGCAGCAGCTTTTAATTTTGAATTGTCCAAATTGGAGCAGTTTGGGAAAGGGTTGAAGAGGATGGTGGCCACCCTTACAAGAAGATCCACCTTTTACCTAACTCAATGTTTGTATAAGAATGTATATTCATTCCTGTACAAAAATTGAATTAGGTATTCAAACATCATGCGGGTGATACTATGGTAGGAAGTAGTATGACACCTACAAATTACAAGCTAACACTTTTAAAACAAGTTTGGAAATTGCAGTCATACGAACCTTCATGTGTTTCGACATGTAAAGAAGTAGACCATTTTATGATCAGACCAGTATGTTTCTATAGTCCCCGCTAAACTGTCATTGTAATTTGAAAACACCAGATCTAATGTCGAACCTTGGTCAGTAGTGGGTTCATCAATCATTTGTTGGCACTGAAATGTTTCTAACATATACTGTTCAAGACTACTTTGCTTTTGAGACACATCTATATTGAAATCACCCATGATCACTAAAGGTTTTAATGGGTCCAGGTGTTGTACAAGTTCGCTATTCAATGTTGAGATGAACTTTTGATAGGATAAACCTGGACACTTGTAAACAACTACAACCTGAATTTCAAGTAATCTGTGAGATCCATTTATGAGAGTATACTCAAATTGTGTTGTACTATAGTGATGACATTTAGATATTGCGATATCATCTCTAACATACAATGCTAGACCATGAGGAGGTCTGATTTTCTGTGTAGTTTGATTCTGGTCATTTCTGAGAAGATGGTAGCCAGCAATCAAATAGTCAGAGCTGAGGTCCCTTTTAACTAATCTTGTTTCAGCAAAACCAATAATATGTGCTGACAAAATGTTCTGTTCTACTTCTACATCTCTGAAGTGTTTGTGCAGAGACCTGCAATTGTTATAAACTATTTTCAAATGGTTATCAGAGTTTACTGTATCCAGAGGAGTATAACATAGTTGAAGCTTTGCCTCAGAACATAACCTTTCTGATTCTTTCACTACCCTTTCGTCTAATGATAGAGCCTCCTCATTAAAGTTTACAATATGAAGGTTTTCAATACACCTTACTCTGCTCAAAGCCACATAATGGATATGGGGATTTTTTCTGATCCTTTTCTGGGACAAATCTATGACAACTTTATTAAGGGTAGTTCCTTGAGCCCTATGAACAGTGCGACCTGCAGATGGCTGTAATGGAAATTGTATTCTTTGAACTGTATTATGGCGTACTATAAATGATCTCTCAATGTCAAATATTGGAGTCCAATTATTGTCAATTAAATTGTGATAAAAACCTCGACTGAAGTATTTCTTTCTTCTGTCACTTCCAATTTGTTTATCATCAAACTGAACCCAAACAATGCTAGGCCTCTTTGTCTCAGCCTGCTTATATTCCACAAACTTCACTGTACAAGATGCCCCATTCGTAAGTCCATCTTCTGTATCTATGTTGACTGTCAAGTCATATATCATACCAATTACAATAGTGAGTGAGTAGTGCAAACCCATGGTACTAGATGTATCTTTCTGTAGTTGGCTTAGAATTCTTTCTTGTTTTTCCTGTGATATGTTTGCAGCCAAGATGGAATCATGACAAAGAATTTCAACCTTTTGAGCATTGATATTGCTGATAATTTTATCATTGAATAATTGCATAAATGAATTTTCAGCAAATATATGAGGAGCATTTTGTGGATAATTTTCTGAGTTTGGAATTATCATACACTGTTTTATCTGTTTTTTATCTTGCTCTGTCATTTCATTGTGCCTGAGTCTGTTTAATAAATTAGCAAATGCACTATCATCCTTCTGTCGCATAATCTCTGTCAACTCAAACATGGTGAAATGTTCTTTCCACAAATTTACAGCTAGGGATGCAACGTCACTTGTAAGGTCTTGAAATATCCAAGAACCAGCAACTGGTTTTAACTGAAACAGATCTCCCACAGCTATTATGCTCTTGCCACCAAACGGTAATCTTGTGCCTGTTAGCTCCTGAAGTCTTTGGTCAATAAACCTTAACATAGTATTGCTTACCATTGATATTTCGTCAATTATGACAACAGACAAATTTCTATATTTAGACCTAAATGTGTTAAGTTTGTCACATGTTAATGTTTGTTCTTTTTGCATAAATTTCTGACAGAATGCTGTTGATATGGTTGAACCATTAATGTTAAAAGCTGCTTTACCAGTGTATGCACACAACAAAACCCTTTTCTCATCTGCATTTTGACCCTCACTAAGATTCAGATATCTATACAAGGTCTGATACAATGCCTTTATAACAACACTCTTACCAACACCAGCTCCACCAGTTAGAAAAGCATAGAGAGGGGCATCTTTTGTTTTAATCCAATGAATAACATGGTTATAGAAATGCCTTTGCTTTGTGTTCAAACATCTAAGAAGTTCTCTGTACTGGTCATCTGGCATAACATTTTCATTTACTTCAACTGAAGCTGTAGCCACATTGTTGCCTAATTCGATTCCTATGTCATATTCCCTTTGTTCTAAAACTCTGTCTGGATTGAAATAGACAAATGTCTCTGATTCAGCTGAACCCTCCAAAGCTGTTTCTGCCTCTTCTTGTTGAGTTCCTGAAGCTATTTCATCAAACATACTTGTTTCATTTTCTGCAGCTTCTCTTGCCATCTCTAATTCCTCAATATGGTGTTCATACTCCTTAGCTTTGTAATCAACCTGACGTTTTTTTGCCTCATAATGTTGTTTATAAGTTTCATAATTCAAAAGTACATCAGTGTGTTCGTTTCTCCATGGAAAAAATAGCAAGAGTTTCTCACGATAATGATTCTCTTCATCAGATTTGCGATTAAATCGTACATAGCGGATCACTTTGGCAATTTTCCTCTTTCTTATTTTGATGCCATTTTTCAAAACAACTAGAGTTTTGGAATCATTGAATAATTCTTCAGAATTGATATCATCATCATCATCATCATTTACTTCTTCGTCAATTGGATTTGCTTCACCATCTTTAGGATACACAACCTCTAGCTGAGATACATAATCGGCAAGGCACCAATTCTCAAGACATTTTGGCCTTTTCGCATATCTTTTTATGACATTATCTGCAACAATGTCTGTTGAAGAATCAGGTAACTCATCTAGTTCATGTTTTGCCTTTAGAAGTTGAACTCTATCATTTGGCTGTGAAGTATTGATGAAAACTACATCTCTAGTACCCTTAGACAATGGTATTTGAAGTACTAAGTAAACTGCTTCTTGAGCACTCACTTCAACACTATTTGAGAAAACATTTCCAATATGTCTGACTTGTCTTTTGATGTCAAAATTGCCATTCCTTGCTTCTTTTGCTGCAGCATGTAATAAAGCACTCATTCCACGCTGTGATTTACTGATGTAGGATACAATGTACATGGCACAGGCATATGGGTCTAATACAAACTGTATATCAATGTTTGCCTTCCAACCCTTCAGCACAGCTTCATTGTATAAATTCACACGAACATCTTTGGGTTCTCTTTTCAAAAACACCTTTGACGCCTTCAAAGAACTTCTTATACATTTTATGTAGTCATCTTCACTCAGTTCCACAACATCTGTTAAGAACTTTTCATAGGTCATGTCATACCCTTCTTTTTCTGCATTCATTTTCTTTTGTATTCTCTCATACATTTTCTTGTACTTCTCAGCATCTGATTCAAGTGGTTCAAGAACCATTGTCTTTTTCAAAGGTGGCAATGGATATCCAAAGCGACATATCTTGTCTTCTTTTTTATGACAAGTTCTACTATGCTTATGAATTTGCAATTGAAGTAGTTCTTGTAGATGTTCATTTTCTGCACTACATTTCAAGTATTTATCAACAAAGTCAACTATTTCATCATTGGAGCTGTTTTTATACTTTGGTGAATTTTCCACCCAAACAAGCATGTGAATATGAGGTGAGCCTCTTTGTTGGAATTCAACACGATAAAAATAATCTGTCACTTGGCCAAGGCAATCATGAGAACTTTTTAGGACAACATTAATAAATTGCTGAACTCTGTGGTCAAAATAACGAGAGCAAGTTACAGGATCCTTCTGAACTAACTTGATTTTCTGCTCCCATGTCAAATTTCTGATTTCATCTTCAGAGTAGGTGTAACCCTGATTAAGATTTGACAACATATTTAATAAGTCTGACCATCTTGTATCTGCAGATGATAATGACATGAACCATGTAGGCAAACCAAGTTGTCGAATCATAGCAAACACATCTTTCTTCTTCGTTTCCAAATAGGCAGGAGAATTTCTTAGCTGTTTGAATATATAGTAGCCTTCATCTTTACGTACTATGTTCTCCATATAGCTCATATCTTTAGCCTGACCAGCAGTCATTTTGTTTTGAAACTGACCTCTTCGTACAGCAAGATTCACTTTGTCATGCAGTTGTTTCATCTGAATCTTTTTCAGTTTGAAAAATATATTAGGCACACTATTAGCTGCTCGCCTATCACTGCTTCTGAGTTCCCATTTTGTAATGTCAGAGTAGTTTACTGGAACAAGTCTTTCATCACTTTGAGCCCTCCTTTGTCCACAATAAATTGTTGGAAAGCACAGAAATTCAGAATCAGAATCTTGATATATGCTCAATGGTCTCTGACCTTCTCCTGGTGCAAAAGTAAAAGTGTCCGTTCTATTTTCAAGATCTGCATCATCAAGTAGTGTGTCTATGTTTCCAACGTTTTCTTGTGTGTTTTCTTCTGTATCTGAATCATATATGTTCTTGTGTTCAAAGTTTTCTTCGTCACAAATATTTGTTTGATCCCCTGATGATTCTTGCGTAGATGAAAAGAACTCTTGTACAGTCTCTTGACATTCCCTTGTTACACGGGCAGCCCATTCCTCATCAATTGTCACCGACGAATTTGCATACAAGGAACTGTTTTTCATTAACCAGTGTAATGCTATTAAAACACGTAATGGTCTAACATTTTCTGTAAATACACATGATTTGTTTGACAACCTCTTTTTGAGCTTGACTGCTACAGTTACATTTTCATCAAATGGTCTAGGAAGTGCATTTACAACAGGTTGAATATCAACAGGTACGTTCACAACATTGCCTTTCACAGAATACTGGCGGCCTCTTGGTAATTCTCGAATTTGCATAAAAGGTATCCGTAAAGCAATTAGTCTTTCTTCCAATGGATATAATTGTAAGACTTCTGGTTTTTCAGGCCACTTCATACCATTTACTTCAGATAATCGTGGAATCTTGCTGTTCATCAGATTTCTTCTACAGGTAGTACATATCCATTCTGAACCATCCACTGATAAAGTATCAGTTAAGAATTTTGAATCGACAATGCCTTTCATACTTGTGACACCACACACACTTTGTTTGAACCAGGTTTGCTTACAACAGGTGCAGATATATTGAGGTCCAACCTTAATACTCTCATGAAATAATGCTATGCATTCATCTATATCATCTCCATGTTTTCTTCTTTTAGCACTAGAGTTTTCATTTTGTCGAAAGTCTGTTGATTTCCGTTTCATGCATTTTCTGTCTCTATCAATGAGTTTTTCTGCTTCTTTTACAGCATCTTTTGACCGAGAAACCTGTTTGGCAACTCTTTCCTTCTCCAAATTATAAGGGTTCAACCTTGATTTCCTTTTAGATGCAGATTGAATTTCTTTTTCTTTCTCTTTGAAGTCTGTATCACATCTTGCTTTTCTCTTTCTCGTATTTTCCCCTTCTTTCTCTTTCTCTTTAAAGACAATATCACATCTTGCTCTCCTCTTTGATGTATTTTGCTTTTCCTTCTCTTTCTCTTTAAAGGCAGTATCATATCTTGCTTTTCTCTTTGACATATTTAGTTTTTCCCTCTCTTTCTTTTTAAAGACAGGATCGCTTCTTAATTTCCGAATGTATGTAGATAGTCTCTCTTTTTCTTTCTCTCTAAATCCTGTATCACATCTTGCTTTTCTCTTTGATGTATTTTGCTTTTCTTTCTCTTTCTTTTTAAAAACAGTATCACATCTTGCTTTTCTCTTTGATGCATTTTGCTTTTCCTTCTCTTTCTCTTTAAAGACAGTATCACATCTTGCTTTTCTCTTTGATGCATTTTGCTTTTCCTTCTCTTTCTCTTTAAAGACAGTATCACATCTTGCTTTTCTCTTTGATGCATTTTGCTTTTCATTCTCTTTCTCTTTAAAGACAGTATCACATCTTGCTTTTCTCTTTGATGCATTTTGCTTTTCCTTCTCTTTCTCTTTAAAGACAGTATCACATCTTGCTTTTCTCTTTGATGCATTTTGCTTTTCATTCTCTTTCTCTTTAAAGACAGGATCACATCTTGCTTTTCTCTTTGATGTATTTTGCTTTTCCTTCTCTTTCTCTTTAAAGATAGGATCACATCTTGCTTTTCTCTTTGATATATTTTGCCTTTCCTTCTCTTTTTTCTTTAAGACAGAATTCTTTCTTACTTTTTGACTATATGCACATTGACTTTCTTTCTCCTTCTCTTTGAATGATGAGTCAGAGCGCTGAACTTGTTTATATTTTCTTAAATATTCTTTTCTGTCAACAGCTTTAGTTTTGATGCAAAGACGTTCATGGTCTTGTGATTGCTTACTTAATTTCATGTCATTCTTGATTTTTTGATCTTCAAAGTATTTCTTTATCAAATTTGAGTAAAGCTCATCTCTTTCATTACAAAAAGAAAATTTCAGAGGCAATACTTCATACGGAGAAGACAGATCGATCCTCATACTCTCATACATAGCATACAAAAAAGTAACAATTTCATCAATTGTAGCAAAAGAAATCAACAATGATTTTCCATCTGAATTGGACATGCCATTATTTCCATGTGAATGTGAATCAAAAAGCCAAAATGTGTCATCTTTAACAAACAAAGCAGAGCATATAGCACCTATCATTACTAAAACATACTGCACGCTTAGAAAAGCAGTTTGTAAGGATTTGTGCAAAGATGGAAATGGAGAATCATCTAGCTGGTCAACAGCATTTCCTGATATAATGTTGCCCTTTTGAATAAGCACTTGTCTTGATAACACATCAACTTTATCCGGAATTTCATCGAGAGAAAGAAATCTGTGCTTGAATTTACCTTGTTGGTTCAAAGTTTGCAATACATTTCTATACAACTGATCACCAACTGTTAAAACTTCATCCATGTTCGATGCTAGACTAGAAAAATGTGCATATATTAACGAACACAATGCATTCATTGTACACTGGCTCCCTCTAGAATATACAGAAAATCTTCTGTTATTTTGACTGTATGATCCTAATAGTAATGTTGTACAGTTAAATGGATTGTTTGAATGGTGCTTGTACCTACTTGCAACACATAAACTCTGATCAAGGTCAGATTTCAATGGCTCAGACAATAAAGATGTACTTGTTTTAGCTTTTACATGCTCAGACTCAATAGGCTCAGACAATGAAGATGTACTTGTTTTAGCTTTTATATGCTCGGACTCAATAGGCTCAGACAATGAAGATGTACTTGTTTTAGCTTTTATATGCTCAGACTCAATAGGCTCAGACAATGAAGATGTACTTGTTTTAGCTTTCATATGCTCAGACTCAGTTGGCTCAGACAATAAAGATGTACTTGTTTTAGCTTTTATATGCTCAGACTCAATAGGCTCAGACAATGAAGATGTACTTGTTTTAGCTTTTATATGCTCAGACTCAATAGGCTCAGACAATGAAGATGTACTTGTTCTAGCTTTTATATGCTCAGACTCATTTGGCTCAGACAATGAAGATGTACTTGTTTTAGCTTTTATATGCTCAGACTCAGTTGGCTCAGACAATAAAGATGTACTTGTTTTAGCTTTTATATGCTCAGACTCAGAAATTTTTGATATGTTACCATGTGGTATTCTATTTGCCATTTCATTAGTTGATTCAATAATCACTTCCATATGCAAGTCATCAAGTAAATCATTTAGCAAATCATCAAGTAAGCTATCAGATAAATCTCCAAGCAAATCTACTGGCAATTCACAAGGCACAGACGGCACGCTGGCTATATAGAGGCGGGAATTGACCTCCGTCTGTTTACTAGTTCCCGGCACAGATGGCCCACTTATGGATGGACCACAAGTGGGCTTAAAGAGGCGGGCTTCGACCTCCATCTGCTTACACTGCACCCTTTGAACAGATGGCCGAACTGCCGAAGCAGTCATATCCGGCACAGTCCATATGAGGCCTGTAGGGTCATCTCGACCCCCATCTGCTTTCCTGGATCCAACACCAGGGCCGGAACTATCACCATGACCATCACCAGGACCATAACCACCACCAGTCTCATCTCTCACAATACGTCTTGACCTCATCAGAGACCGCATCGCAACATTCCTCTGCGAAACAGACTTGCGCTTCAACCTTGGCATTCCTTAAATAGAAAAAGTAAAATACACAACCCTCCCCCTTTTCAACCTTTACCATTTCCCAAGTAATAAATTGTTTTAGAAAGAAATGGAAAACTGACAGGAAATGAAAAAATCTGATAAGCAGAAGTCTTCTTTTTTTCCTTTACCATTTTCATTGAAATCAGAATAACTATGTCATGGGTACTTCTTTGAATAGTTTCTTAGAGACATTTACAATAAACTGCAACATAGGGTTTGGAGAAAAATGAAAATATTTAGACAATATCCTTTCTTATCTGAGACTCTGAATGTGACAAAGTATGATTAATTTCTGCAACTCCTTTCAAATGTAAACAGTCACAAATCTGGTATTTCGGGAAATAGTAACAGTAGAATGAGCTTAAGCACTGTCACCTAAAATTATTTAGTTACATTCAGAGATTAACATACCAAACAAAGAGCTGTTCCTTCTCCATGCTAAGAAAGTATTCTTTTGAAATTTTCATTTAATTAAAGTTAATTAATTATTATTATTTAAAGGCTGAATCTCTAATAGAGCCCGAGATGTAGACTAGGTTAGAGGATTTTTGTGTGGTTTTTTTTTTAAGATGCAACACCCACGCAACATCAACACTAGGGTTGTGACACTAGCTTCCCGGGAATAAAGTCCCAGCTCTCTAAAAAAGATTTTCATCACCATATTAACAATTGTAATTAGTTCAGATCCTAATCTGTATGGGTATAAAATGGATCCAGATATGTTTATGAAACCAAAATGCAGCGGTATCTAATTTACTTTCCATGTTTTCCAAAAGCTTTTTACAGAAACATCAAGTCCTGGGCTCCTTAATTTATCAAACATGTTGTTTTCTGTACATATTAATCATTCTAAAGTTTTGCTGCTTTGTTACGAATCTATACTGCAACTTTTGCACAGCATAACTATGCTACTATACTCACTGAATTATATAGGTTGGATTCCAGGATTTCCTCAAGACAATGTTCTACTTCACACACTTTTCTCCTCTTCCCAAGCTGATTTTCAATCTGTTCGACAGTCACTTCACACAAAACAATCAGCATTCATCAATCTAATAAATCCAATCTATTTTCTATAGTCTCTATCTATATGATCACTGATAGGAACACTGTTTACATAAACACAACAGTATCAATACAGTTCACAGTACTTTAAACTTTATAGTTTAATGTCACTCTCTGATGAAAGTTGAATCAAGTTTTTATAACCTACAGAAAAAAAAGAAAAATATGATACAAAAGGGGAACATGTGATCCATCAAGCAGAGAAGGAAATTCTGAGAAAAATTAAAAGCCTACCCAAGTTAGACCATGATATTTCATTTTCTTTTATAAATCAATGGATACTTTACAATATTTGGTATTTTACAGTGAATTTGTGTACAAAATAGCAAAGAAAATATTTAGAAAAAAAAAGAGGAAAATTCTGATTATCAAGCGTTTTGTATAACAGACATTGAAACAAGGTATTGTTTAGAAAAG
Source organism: Fragum sueziense (assembly GCA_963680895.1). Classification (NCBI taxonomy): domain Eukaryota; kingdom Metazoa; phylum Mollusca; class Bivalvia; order Cardiida; family Cardiidae; genus Fragum; species Fragum sueziense. Next base: position 3,759,232 of record OY804595.1, on the reverse strand, counting down.
GAACAATTGGTTTAGAGAAAAAAAGCATATTCTATAATTCATGCATCAAACCTATTTTAGACTATCCAGAGCAGATAATTTCACAGATTCTCAGAAAGTCCTTTTCTGGGTGACGGATCACATATAACATTTCTTTTCACATCTAAAGATACAGTAAAAATCAGCAAGGCTGTTGTCCCAATCAGAAGCCCTTCCAATCATTGGTGAGAGTACATGTATTTTACAATTCATAGAACCTTAGTCTGTTCCAAACATAACAAATTAAACCTGATTTAACCAATCTCTGCAATATGGAACAATGTGCAATATTGTGTTAATTGTTTGTAAAATATTTCCTATCAGCAAAATCCCTTTTACCTATCACCAGTGGCACTTTCGGTTAATACCAAATACCTGGTACTGGGTTGACGCCTTTGGATACAACTAAGATAAGTTCAGTTCAAAATTTTAACTCTGTTATTCGATATTCTGTGTTCATTTCAATTCTTTTTCAAATATATGTCAGCTATCAATGAATTCTTATTCAATTTTACTCAGACCATTGTGTTGAAAGACAGGGATTACTTTCTCAAATATCAAAAATGTAGAATTGTTCAGATTAAAAATTACAGATTAAAATAAATATTATTGTAACTTTTTTTAAATTAAAAAACAAAATTTGATGAATAAAGAGAACATTCTATTTACCAACTTTTCAATCAATTGTATCTAGATATCATAACAAGGGAATGTAAGAAAAAATGGTTAAAGGTTGCTTGAGAAAGAGTTACTCTAAAATAAACTTATTCTAAAAGATCTTAGTGCTGAGTAGAAATATTTGCTATGACAATGTAAGAATTAATCTGCTTGAATATCAAACACAGAATTTCTTCATTGTGATATTCTATAGTGCTTCAAGTTGAACTTGGTCACTGTATGTTTGTATTGATGGATCCATAAGACTGTTATCAATTCTGTGTCTGAAAAAAAGGAATTCATTATTTAAGCATGTATGTAAGCTTTTGCAAACAATACCTGGTTTTGCATCTTCATAAGGGAAAAGTTTGAAAAACCATTGAGTTAAGAGAAATGCTGACAACAAATATTATCTCCATTTCTCATTTATTTTCAGCCCTAAGAATGCAAGTTCATGACATTTTTCTGTTGTTTGAAAATAAAAATGTAATTCTATCAATGCCATGGCAATAGCGCAGTTGGTAGCGCATCTGCATCTCACTCTAGAGGTCCCCGGGCGGTTTGATCCCCGCTGTGACAAATATCCTTTCTGACAAAATGACACCCACCAATGGTTTTATATCGTTAACCTATATGGGCGAGCAGCTGGAGGCTTATTTAGGGTGTTGTGGTAGTACTGGTATGGGAAACAACAGGAATCAATGGTTGAGTGTTCCAGTGGCCGCAATATAACCAAAGCAGTTGAAAACGGCAAAAAGCAAGATCTGATGGTCAATAATAGTGTGTCCAAGTTTTGTCTTCATTGATCAATAAAAAATTATTGTAGAAGCTATAGTGTAAACAAAGTCGAAAACAGTTAAAAACAGCAATTTTGTCAATTCAAGGGCAGATAACTCAGGACTTTCTGATCCAATCAGACCAAAAATCAAACTCATCCGAGATCTTATGGTAACCAAGATTGTGTCCAACTTTTGTATTGATTGGTCAATATTTGTAGATGCTAGAGTGTAAACAATGTCAAAAGTAGCTATTTTTTACATTCAAGGGCAGATAACTCCAGACTTTCTGGTCAGATCTGACCCAAAAGCAAACCCATGCAAGATCTTATGGTCACTAATATTGTGTCCAAGTTTTGTACTGATTAGTCAATAATTGTAGATGCTATAGTGTAAACAAAGTCGAAAACAGTCAAAAACGGCAATTTCGTCAAATTCAAGGGCAGATAACTCAAGACTTTCTGGTCCGATCAAACCAAAAATCAAACTAAAGCGAGATCTTATAGTTACCAAGATTGTGTCCAACTTTTGTATTGATTGGTCAATATTTGTAGATGCTAGAGTGTAAACAATGTCAAAAGTAGCTATTTTTTACATTCAAGGGCAGATAACTCCAGACTTTCTGGTCATATCTGACCCAAAAGCGACCCATGCAAGATCTTATGGTCACTAACATTGTGTCCAAGTTTTGTATTGATTAGTCAATAATTGTAGATGCTATAGTGTAAACAAAGTCGAAAACAGTCAAAAACAGCAATTTCGTCAAATTCAAGGGCAGATAACTCAAGACTTTCTGGTCCGATCAAACCAAAAATCAAACTAAACCGAGATCTTATAGTAACCAAGATTGTGTCCAACTTTTGTATTGATTGGTCAATATTTGTAGATGCTAGAGTGTAAACAATGTCAAAAGTAGCTAATTTTTACATTCAAGGGCAGATAACTCCTGACTTTCTTGTCCGATCTGACCCAAAATCGAACTCATCCAAGAGCTTATGGTCATACATGTTTTGACCAAGTTTGGTTAACATTGGCTTATATTTGTAGATGCTAGAGTGTAAACACCAAATTGTTGACAGACGGACGGACGGACGGACGTACGGACGGACGGACATACAGACGGACAGACGGACGACGGACAAAATGCAATCACAATAGCTCACCTTGAGCACTTCGTGCTCAGGTGAGCTAACAAGAAATGATATAATGTGACCTGAAACTAAGACATGAACCATCTGGGTAATCTGAGCTACAAATAAGAAGAGGCTATGACTTTTCAAACTGCAATATTTCATTTATTTCACATCAAACTCTATGTTGTGGGTACTCATTTGAATTGTCTCATTGAGACAATTCAAATGAGTACACACAACATAGGGTTTGGATTTGAAATGAAATACATGTATGTAGAATGTTTTTACCCACGCTTATCTTTTGCTCTGATATCTAAAACCAATACAATGTATATGAAAAGACGATGGCATCCAGCAAAGGTCAACTAAATATTAGAATTTGAAATTGTACTTTAAGTGAGGCAAATGAATTAGACAATCATCCTAGTTTGAAACGTTTTGACCCTAAATTATCAGTATGCACAAAAGAGTTGCTACAGTCATTATGAAGCTATTAGAGTTAGAGTTTGAGTTTATTGGGGTTTTACGCCGTTTTCAACTACCAGGGTCATATTGCAGCGGCTGGAGCACCTACCCATGGATTCCTGTTGTTTCTCAAACCAGTACTACCACAACACCCTTACCGAGCCTCCAGCTGCTCGCCCACTTAGGTTAACGATTTCAAACCCATTGGTGGGTGACAATTTTGTCAGAAAGGGTATTAGCCACGGCCGGGTGTCAAGCACTTTTTAAGGACTTTTTTAAGAGAGGAATAAAAATCAAGCACTTTTAAGCACTATCTTTTGTTTCTTAAAAGCACTTTTCAAGAAACAGGCTCAAATTTAAGCACTTTTCAAGACAGTGCGAACCCTGTGTAATAGCTACCTTGCGTTTCTTGTGAAAACTTTCTATTTCTGATTCATCTTGGTCTTCTGAAAACAGAGAAGAAACAAACTAGATTACAATAAATTGTTGCTTTTAGAAATATTTTTTTGATTTTATAAAACTCTTAATGCAAAATACAAGTTGATGAGTTATTCGAAATTATTATCTAGCACATTAGTTTTGTTTGTAAAACACAAATGTTTTATACTATCCTAATCTAATCTTTATTTAGATTATAACCAATTGTTGAGTATCCTCAGCCTTCCCAGTCCACCACATGTAGACATAAGAAGGGGCCATATCTCTCTGCATATACAGTATATACACGCTGTATGATTAGTGAGCAAGGATAGAGTCATCATAGGATACACAATTATGACTAGATTGCATTAAGAACATTCTTTTTCAAACATCAAATTACTATGCATGACAAGTGTACTTACTAAAGATACTTGTATAGGGGCCGTTAGTGATGGAGAATGTATCCAGTGGTAGCATTCTGCCAGCCTTCAGGTACGGTTTGATGACGTCCTCCGCTCCATCCACATCCATGCCCTCTGGTGGACACGGTGACGTCTCCAGGAGATGGTACTGCATCTCTACTGATCGTGGTGGACAGTCATCCGCACAAACAACCTATAACATATGTCATATTTGACAGGTTGAGTAAAATCTTTTTAAAATCAGGCAAACAAGAACTGCTTCAGGTTGTTGGAATGTCATGCATCGTATGGTACACACACATGGTATTCAAGCCACCACCAGCTTATCCCAATTACATGATGTTGTATATATGAATTATTTGTGAAACTGCTTAAACAAGAGCTGTCACTGTAAGATGACAATGCCCCCGACACCGCTTTGATCGTCATAAGGTCAAGGTCATCCAGGGGTCAAGGTCACCAAAGTATGTGCCTACAGAAAGGTAATGTACCAAGGAATGTTGTGGTAAAGTATGAAGCGAATATGTTAAGTAATAAGGAAGTTATGGCCAATGTTAAAGTTTTTGGACGGAATGACGGACGGACGGACAGACAGACAGACGGACGGACAGACGGACGGACAGACAGACGGACGGACGGACGGACAAGTCAAATTTATGATGCCTCCCTATCGGGGGCATAAAAAGAAATGGAGAATATTAGAAAAACTTTTCTTTTAAAATTTCCAGTATGACATTAACTCTCATATGTTCTTATTCAAACAAGGTGTGAAACATGAAGATGTAACCCATTTCTGCACAGTGACACATTTTAACTCCCTCATAAGAAAAGAATTAGGAACACATTATGGAAAAGGAAGAAATTGCTTATGATAAGCAATGTCTTCATTTTCCACAATGTTTTCTAACCTAAATTGGAAATACTTTTTAAAGTTCATCAACTTGAAATTGTCGTCTGCAACACCTTTCAAATCGGATCAAACCAAATTTTGCTGTCTGGTAATTGCTTAAAGGACTTTTTCCATGATACTTACAATATGATAGTTAGGTTGTTTAGGTACAGGTACATACAGTCTATGTTTTGGTAGTTTGTCTATAGGATGATAAGCCTGGTTAATGATGGGTAACTGTCTCCTAGCTACTGAGTGTAAACAGTTTACAGATGCCTCACATCTCAATATAGTCAACTGTAATCTGGAAGACAAACACAGCAGAGCATACAGTTTTGGTTCCATGTTCAGCAAAACAAATACAAGCGGATTAAAGGCATTCTATATTTGCTGTTTTAAATCCATCCCCCTATGCTGTAGGTATTCACTCGAATAATCTTGTAACACAGGCTGATCTTGATCCATATTAGTCTGGAAGGCCAAAGAGGCCCCCTTTTACAGAATTTGGTAAACAAGATTTGCAACACAGTTCATACAATTGGGGGAGAAATAAAGCCAACCATTGAAATATGGCTAGTTGCTACAGATTATCAACAACAACAGGGCTCATTGAAAGTTATTTAAACTTGTGACAAAAAAATTCTGTGTCTTACATTTATGGATACACTAGATATTGCTTACAAAATGTGATCCATTGAGTTAAACATTCTAGTGAAAAGGACAAGTTCTATCTGCAAAATTAGGAAATCATACATAATGATTAACCCTTGCCCTGCAGACGACTTTAAATGCTGTTTTAACAAATTGCCAAAGTCAGAGACATTGCCATAAATTTACCTAAAGTAGAGTAGAAAGCAGACAAAGTACCTAGATCATAATGCACATCTGTGCAGGCTGGTCTAAGTCTTTTCTGTCTGCCAAAGCTTTGGTAACTAGAAAGACCTGAAGGTCTTGAGTCGCTCCACAGGCCTGAATTTCTTGTGGTTTAATATAAAAAATTTGACAAATTCATCTAAATGCTTAACCCATTCCCACACATTGACACCTTTTGACACTCTTATAGATAATGACTTTGGAAACTTTGTGGAAAATGAAGAAATTGCTTGTGACAAGCAATTTCTTCATTTCCCACAATGTTTTCTACGTAAAAATACCAAAAAATGTTAAATTTCATTCACTTGAAATTGTCGTCTGCAACATCTTTGAATTTGGACCACCCTAAAATTTTGTCGCTTGGTAATGGGTTAAACTGATATATTTTTAAATTCTTGTGATTCTTAGAGCAGCAACAAAGTAAAATACAGCAATGTGTTCAAAGAAAATCTAGATTTCTCAAGACTTGTGGTTCTTAGAGCAAAAACAAAGTAAAAAGAAGCAATGTGAGTTTATTATTGTGGTAGACTAAGGGAAGTAACTTTTGATATGAACAATTTAAAGTTAAGTAAGAGTTGTTTTTCTTTATGATAATTAGTTCAAGAAGTTGAGATTGTGCATGTAACATGGTGGTCATGAAAATAAAGAGACATTCTGATCTAAAACTATGATTTTGACTTGATAATTTATGTCTTGAACACCACAACAATCAAGCTGTATATTAAACTTGAGCAAGATCTTATGGTCTGTCCAAATTTTATCAGCATTAGTCTATATACATGGCCCCAAAAGTGAAAAAAGTGTCGAAAACTGAAATTCGTCAATTTCAAGGGCACATAACTCAGATTGTAGCAATGCAATCATCCTGAAAATTACACTTAAGCAAGATCTTGTTGTCAACAAGATTCTGTCCAAATATCATCTTGATTGGTAAACAATTATGGTTGTTAGAGTGAAAACAAAGTCGAAAATGGCAATTTTGTCAAATTCAAGGGCACATAACTCATTATTGTAAAATTCCGATCAAGCTGAAAATTACACCAAGGCAGGATATCATGCTTATATATATTCTGTCCAAGTTTTGTCTTGATTGGTTAATATTTGTAGATTTTAGAGTAAATAAAGTCACAACCAGCTTTTTTTTTACATTCAAGGGCAGATAACTCGGGTTATTCTGGTTCAATCCAAATACTTTGAAAGAATCTGAGAGAAGGTCACCCAAGGATCATTCCTGTGAAGTTTGGTTGAAATCCATCCAGTAGTTTTTGAGGAGAAGATTTTTAAAGAAAAAGTTTACGGATGCACGCACGGACGCACGCACACACAGACGACGGACACACGGCCATGACAATAGCCCGCTGGCCTGAAAGGCCAGTGGAGCTAAAAACAGGAATTATTTATGTATATGTCATGATTCCTGAATAGTAAGAGAAGAGTTAATACCTTAAGCTAACCAGATGTTTCACCAGATCCTTTCTGTCTCCATTGAGGGAATCTTGTAGATCTTGTAATAGTTGTAGCTCTGTAAAAATGAAACATTTTGTATTATTCTGGCTTACTCATTGCATCATATTATCATATTTTACAAAAGTCTTATGTAGAATTGTAGATGAAAAAAAAAATCATTGAACAAAACATTAACATGGAAGTCCATCTCTCAAGATGTGAAAAATTCAATTATCAACCATTTGACGCATTTCCAAATGACAAATCTTGATCCAGTATTCAAGGATTTTCAATAAAGGGTTTAAATAAATAGATCAAAAGGAAAAACAAACCTAATGATGGTAGTGAAGCTAGCAGCATGCCTCTCTGAGCGTCCACAGTAATTCTCAACTGTTCTGATGACATACATGGGTAAACAACAGGCAGGTGTAGTGCCAGCGGCATGTCTCGTATCTCACCTGTGTTAAGATATAATACTCTTATGAGGAACACATTAGATCCTGGAAAAAGAACCATTATTGAATTTTGAGAGCAACAGAGATTCATTTCAGTCTATAAAATGCTCAAGCTGATCCAGATAGTTTCTTAATGGAAAGTGCCACTGCAAATGGCCAGTGCAACTATAAGATAACAGTAAAGATCCCGTTCAGACTGCATTGAAGCACTTATCTGCAAACATGGTAGTCTCAAATGCTGTAAGGACCCCATTTCTAGATCCCAGCTTAAACATTTTCTTAGCAGACTACTATTATATATAGCAACAAGAGCTGTCACAGACAGATTATATTCCCAGAATAAGTGTTTGTCACAAAATAAAAACTATCATACATTAATCCCCCTCTTCCCATGACAGCTTTTTTGTACACACATTATTTATAGAATATGGTCTAGAACATCCTATTCATTACATGATCACAAAATTTCATTACATTCTGCCCATTAGATGAAGAGAAAAAAGAGAAAAACTAATTTTTACACTAAGGCCCATTTTTCCATGACGCAGCCTTCAATTTACAACCGGAGAAAAAGGTTCCTAGGTATTGACCCAGGGAGTTCACATGTGAAGTTTCATTGAAATTGGTCCAAGGGTTGCTGAGATATGGCTGTGGACGGACGGACACACGGATGGACGGACAGCGTGGCGACTATATGCTCCCCCAAAATTTTTTCGGGGAGCATAAAAATAATCAAGAGGTATGTCTTACTTGTCATACAACTTGGACACTAACTCTAACCTTAAACACAGAATCAGCATGACCGTTCTCTGGTCTACCTGCTTGTTTCAAATAAGCAAAACAATTGTGATTCCATTTTCATAGAACAATAAGCAGTGTTCTCCCCGGGCCCAATAAGCTGTATTGGCCCCACTACAGCTTCATGTAAATCAGTGTAATCCCCCTACAGCTTCAAAAGTACCCCACAGCTTAATTTCTTTAAAATGATCTCCAAAGAGAGACATTTAGTGGTGTTTCATGTCAAAAACGGATAAATAGGGCATTCTTTTAAACTAAAAAGAACTAATTCTGTATAAAAACATTATGGGAAAAGAAGAAATTGCTCAAATTGAGCAATTTCTTCTTTTCCCATTATGTTTTTATTCACAATTATTTGCATGAACACAATGTGTTGCAAGGATTACCAATGCCACTACAGCTTCAAAATATTCTGCGGAGAACACTGAATAAGTAAGAATCAACTTACATTTCCCTTCTATGTATCTCTGTATCCCATAGGAAAGATCCTGGAAAACAACAAGATGTGTTTGTGAAACATAAAGGCACCCGAAATTGCCTATGTCAAGTTTTCAGACAGAATGACAGACAGACAGACACGATTAAAACAATTTGTAACCAATCTTTCGATATGGGGGCATAAACATGGGTTAGATCATAGATGCATTTTATTAAAATATTTGCTGATCTGAATGAAGCCTATCAATGTTTTATAACTTACAACTTTTTTGAGTCATGGTAGTTAACAGTTATTCAATGAAGCTTCAATTGAGAATCAAAATCGCAGCTGCACTTATCACTATATAGCTGATGCATGATCGTAAATCATGACAATTAACCCTTTCCCAAACAGGAAAATTTTAAGGTGATCAACTTCAAAAAACTGCCACAAATGACAAAATGGATGTCATTAAAGATAGGATTTGTGTAAAATATGGCATAGAAAATATTGAGACAAAAGGAGAAACTGCTGGTTATCAGCAGTTTCTTCTTTTGTTTCAATGTTTTCCCAATTCTTTTCTATCAGGGACGTCAAAACCAGGTCTTGTTTGGGTGAGGTTAACACAATCTTCACCTTCAGTTTACTTCTAGTTCTGACTTCGATAGTTTGCATGAGTAGTTTCTCCATGGAGAGATGTTCACTGTGTATGGTGACTCCGACACGCCGACATTCGTCGGGCAACATGGAGGGCATGTGAGACACACAGAGCTCTTTACTGTCATCTTCATCATTTACATGGACTGTCAACTTGTACACTGAAATGCGAGTCATCATATGTTATGCATAAAAGGAAAAAAATGCTTGTTTAACCCATTCCCAAACATTGAGACTTGTTGACACCCTTCAAGATAAAGGTTTTGGAAAACATTACGGGAAATGAAGAAATTGTTTGTGGCAAGCAATTTCTTCATTTCCCATGTTTTCTAGCAAAAAAAAACAAGAGCCGTCATAGACAGATTATGCTCCCCGAATAAGTGTTTGTCACAAAATAATATCATTCATTAACCCTTTCACTGCCAAATATTTTTTTCGGACGTGTTTCTCACTGCTGAATTAATTCGAAGAAATTTCGATACCCTGTTCACAAAAACATGCATAACTTTTGACTCATTTAATGGATTCCTTTCAAATTTTCAGCACATACAGACAAATTAAGCACCTATATGTGACCAAAATTTAAAGGTAATTTATGAAATGACAATATTTTTTTTCTTTTTTATGTTGTTGGTACTCATATATTTCGTCCCCATAAATGTGTCGACAAAAGTCGCCTATGGCAGGGACCCCCTATAGTCGACAAAAGTCGCCTATGGCAGTGAAAGGGTTAAGCCCCCTTTTCCCATGATGCATTTTTTGTAGACACATTATTTATAGAATATGGCCTAGAACATCTCATTTATCACATAAGTACAAAATTTCATTAAATTCTGCCCATTAAATCAAGAGAAATTAGAGAAAAACTAATTTTTACATTAAGGCCCCTTTTTCCGTGACGCAACCTCAAATTAAGAAACAGAGAAAAAGGTCTCTAGGGATTATTCCAGGGAGACCACATGTAAAGTTTCATTAAATTTGGTCCACGGGTTGCTGAGATCTGGCTGTGGACGGACGTACACACTGACGGATGGACAGACGGACGGACAGCATGGCGACTATATGCTCCCCCGATTTTTTGGGGGGAGCATAAAATCAAAACAAAAAATATACTAGAAAGACCTGAAGGTCTTGAGTCACTCCACAGGCCTGAATTTCTTTTAATATTAAATCCAAGTTTTGACTAGATTTTTGATTATTTGTGGTTCTAAAAGCAAAAACAAAGTCAAAAGCAGCAATCATGTGGTCAATGCAAAAAGAAAATAAATGATTGACTTATATTCTAGGGATGTTAGAGTGATAATAAAATTGAAAACTATGATTATGCCAAATTCAAGGACACATAATTCAGTATGTATATCTAAAATCAAATCGAAAATTAAACACAATCATGCAAGATCTTATGGTCACTATCATTCTGCTCAAATTTTGTCTATATTAGTCAATATTCAGGGCTTCAAGAGTGGAAAAAGTGTCAAATACTGAAATTTTGTCAATTTCAAGGGCACATAACTCAGATTGTAACAGTGTGCTCATGTAGAAAATTACACATAAGCAAGACCTTGTTGTCAACAAGATTCTTTCCAAGTATCATCTTGACTGGTTAATATTTGTGGTTGTTAGAGTGAAAACAAAGTCGAAAATGGCAATTTGGTCAAATTCAAGGGCACATAAATCATGATGTAAGATTCCGATCAAGCTGCAAATTACACCCAGGATATAATGCTTATATATATTCTGTCCAAGTTTTGTCTTGATTGGTCAATATTTGTAGATTTTAGAGTAAAAATAAAGTCAAAACCAGCAAAATAGAGCCAAATGGCAATTTTTTGGCAATTTCAAGGGCACATAACTCATGCTATAAAATTCAGATCAAGCTGAAAATTTAAGCAATGCAAGATCTTAAAGTCAGCATCATTCTGTCAAAGTTTTGTCTTGTTTAGTCAATATTTGTAGTTTCTAGAGTGAAAACAAAGTCAAAATACAGCTGAAAATGGCAATTCTGTCAATTTCAAGGGCACATAACTCATGATGTAAAATTCAGATCAAGCTTAAAATTTTACCAAGGCAAAATCTTGTAGTCAGAATCATTCTGTCAAAGTTTTGTCTTGATTGTTCAATATTTGTAGATTTTAGAAGAAAACTAAAGTCAAAACCTACCATTTTTGACATTCAAGGGCAGATAACTCTTGGTTATTCTGATTCAATCCATATTATTTGAAGGAATCTGGGAGAGGGTCACCCAAGGATCATTCCTGAGAAGTTTGGTTGAAATCCATCCAGTAGTTTTTGAGAAGAAGATTTTTAAAGAAAAAGTTTACGGACGCACGCACGACGGACACACCGCCATGACAATAGCCCGCTGGCCTGAAAGGCCAGTGGAGCTAAAAATCATATTCACTTGAAATTGTTGTCTGCATCATCTTTAAATATAGAACAGACTGGAATTTTGCCGTCTAGGAATGAATTGAATATGATTACACTCTCTTGGCAATATGGATGGAATGATTTCTTCCTAGGGGCTCAAAGATTTCAGGAAAAAAGAAACATATTTTCGAAACATATTATTTCATTCTGTTTCAAAATGTAGATTCCTTTGAATGAAGCCAAGTAGAGGAGTTTATATCTAGTTTTACATTGCTTTAAACAATTTTTCAAATTAATCTAGACAAACTTAGAATATCCAAATGCGTTGCGGGGTATCCCCAAATCAGTGATAGGCTGGGATCTATGCATTTCCCATAAATATACCCTTATGGCCAGTGATGCAGGGTTCTCCGCAGAATATTTTGAAGCCGTAGTGGCATTGGTAAACCTTGAACCACATTATGCTCATGCAAATAATAGTGAAAAAAAAACATAATGGGAAAAGAAGAAATTGCTCAATTTGAGCAATTCCTTCTTTTCCCATAATGTTTTTATACAGAATAATTACATTTTATTTTTATAAGAATGCATTATTTATCACTTTTTGACATGGAATATCTACAAATCCCCTTATTTGGTGACCTTTTTGATGAAATTAAGCTGTGGGTAGTTTTGAAGCTGTAGGGGGATTGCACTGATTTACATAAAGCTGTAGTGGGGCCGATACAGCTTATTAGGCTGGGGAGAACACTGTGATGTGAGAAGCATTTACAACAACAACAACAATCAAGACTCAAAGATTGTTGGAATCAAGTAACATTTAAAAGTTTCATCACAAAAATGTTTAAGCTAAATATACTGACCAACTACATCCTGTGGTTTTTCTTTTTTCATTTGATCTCTGTAATAAAACATAATGACTTTTAAAAGTATTAGTCCTTCTTTATATGGAATATGATTGTGTTAAAGAAGAAAATGTTGATATGCTCATTTTCCCTAAATAGTTTGTTATCCAACTCCATTGTTTTGTAAAAGGTTAATATCACACAAAGTGCTATACAATAAGTGAGTGTCATGAATTAACCCTTTCCCAAACAAGACCTGGTTTTGACGTCCCTAATAAAAAAAGCTTTGGAAAACATTGAAACAAAAGAAGAAACTGCTGATAACCAGCAGTTTCTCCTTTTGTTTCAATATTTTCTATGCCATATTTTACACAAATTATATCTTTAATAACATCTATTTTTTTTTCATTTGTTGCAGTTTTTGAAGTAGATCAACCTAACATTTTGGTGTTTGGGAGAGGGTTAAATTAAGGTAAAAACTGGATGTTGTGTCAAACAATAGTTGAGTTATGGCTGTAATACTTTAAAGTATGACACAGGAATGAAAAAGAAAATTCAATTGTTTGGTGTGGTTTGAATAATACACAAGATTGCAGCAAGTCCCTTAAGGGCCATATCACCATAACAAGTCACTTTTTATGTCCCTAACCAATTTCTGGCTGTTACAATCACAGTTTCAAATTTTCACTTTGTTTTAAAAGTTTGAAAGAAATCAAAGAACCCAAGCCTTACCTCCAGTAAGATACGGACAGACATTTTCCATGAGAATATTCCTCTATCCGTAAACTATCACCTAATCTGTCTCTCACAAGCTTCTGGGTCTAAAAGTAAAGTATACATTATATTGCCACCTTTCAACAAAAACCTCGTAACTGCAGCTTAAAACAAGCAGCAGTTACAAGGTTTTTGTTTGAAAAGCAACAAAATGTTATGTCATGCAAAGTAACAGATAAGGGGCAGTTAAACCATTCTAAATTTGTTAGTTCTAATACATCTATCTGATGGTCTTGATGAGAATAGATCATTGTGTTATCAAAAGCTATTACTCCCTTTTATCTTTTGTTCTGTTCACCCTTTCCCAAGAAGACTTGCTTTTGATTTACCCAGATAAAAAAGCTTGGGAAAACATCAAGGCAGCAACCCTTCTTATGCTCAATATTTTCTGAGTCAAAATTGTACACATTTCAAAATCTGTTTTATCTTCTGCAAAGCTACAAAATTTGACAGATCTAAAATTTGAGAAAGGGTTAATAATTCCAACCACTTACCTGAGAATACAAGACTTCCAGCTGTAGTGACTGACAGAATGAATCTGTGACGTGGGGTTAAGGGATAATATAAATTATACTGAATGGCAAAGAATTTTGTGCTAACTAGAACTGTCACAAAGCGGACGAATACCCCCCACTAGGGCCTTGTCACTGAAAAAGTGCTATCGGTCAAAAGGTTCTTGACTTAGAGCATGGAAACGGATTTTAAACAAAGTCCAACTGTGACCTTGACCTTTGACCTTGGTAACCCCAAAACGATAGGGCACCTCCATTGGTCATGGGCAACAACTGTGTAAAGTTTCATGATCCTTGGTCAAACGGTTCTCAAGTTAGAACACAAAAATGAAATTGTAAATTTTGACCACCACCACCCCCCCCCCCCCCCCCCCCCCTCATTAAAAAACTTCAAAGTGGTATCTGTGAAACTAATGACTGGATCAAGATGAAAATTGCAGGTGCACAATTTCATATGATAAGAACCATCCTGATAAAATTTCAGAAAAATTGGTCAAAAACTGTGGGAGGAGAAGAGGACACAAGATTATGCCCCCCCCACACACACATTAAAAACTTCAAAGTGGCATAACTCTGAAACTAATGACTGGATCAAGATGAAAATTACAGGTGCACAACCTCATATGATAGGAAACATCCTGATAAAATTTCAGAAAAATTGGTCAAAAACTGTGGGAGGAGAAGAGGACACAAGATTATGTCCCCCCCCCCCCCCCCCCCCCCCTTAAAGTGACATTTCAGAATTTTTTGTCATAAATTTTACTTTTATTTTTATCTGAAAGAGCATATTTCCTTATGAAAATTCTGAAAATTTCAAGCCAAAATATTACGCCGTTTACGAGAAATTTATATTTTTGTGTTAAAATTGAACAAATTGCTGTGGACAACAGTTCGGATTTATATGCAATTTATCAGTTATATCTCAACTTTAATTGTGTGTTTCTCGCTTATTGGCAACAACTTAAAAAAACTAATAGTATTTATACTCATTAGAATAACCAATCTTGGCATCAAGGCATACTTTAAAAAATTGAAATTGGAATGAAATGTCCCTTTAAAAAACTTCAAAGTGGCATAACTCTGAAACTAATGACTGGATCAAGATGAAAATAGCAGGTGCACAACTTCATATGATAGGGAACATCCTGATAAAATGTCAGAAAAATTGGTCAAAAACTGTGGGAGGAGAAGAGGACACAAGATTATGTCCACGGACGGACGGACAGACGGACGGACGGACGGACAATCCGATTCCAGTATGCCCCCCCCCCCATAACTTTGTTGTGGGGGGTATAAAAATAGACTGGTTTATCGTTATGTTTTGATAAACCATTGGTGTTGTTATAAAATCTCGTAACTATGGCTTGAATCAAGCTGTAGTTACGAGATTATACAACAATACCTACGAAATACTATTTGTTCGTCCGAATTTGCGTCACGATTAACAGGATAAAATCGTTCCATATTTAAACTTATGTTCAACAATTGTTCAGTCTCATCTCAATTAATCTATCTAGCATTTCTTGCACAAGTTTCAAGTACAACATTCAATCTAAGCCAACAGCTTATTTAGCTGCTTATTCCACATATATAATTGGAACAAGAATCATAACTGGTGGGATACTTTTGTATACAACTTCAGTCAAATACCAGTAGCAAGAAGATTCTCCTTTAATTGAGTATATGCTGTGCAACAAAGAATCTAGCACTAACTAGAAAATATTACTGAATATGGAAGCTGTGTAATTTAACAAGAGTGCCATGGTCACAATATATGCCGCCACTTATAAAACTTGAGACAAAAAAAAATGACATTGACAAGGATTTATAAATATTCACTAAAAAACTGTAAAAAGTTGTGTTCATAAAAAGGTTTTTATAAATATCCAGTCAAAAACCTGGAAGGAATTGCGTTCACAAGGCTGAAATATCATTAAGCCCCAGAGACTAAGATTGAAGGGGGCATAACTCAGGCAAAAATCAATGAACCATTAAATCCTTACTTCATGCATATCTATCAATTAAGGTAATAACATCCACCAAGATTCATTATGATCCAGCCAGAATCTTAGGAGGAGTTGCGTTGACAAGGCTGCAATTTCAATAAGCCCCGCAGACAAAGTTTTAAGGGGGCATAACTCTGGCAAAAATCAATGAACCATAAAATCCTTCCTTCATGCACATCTGACAATTGAGGTGATAACATTGACCAAAGATCTAGCCAGAAACTTAGGAGGAATTGCGTTGACAAGGCTGCAATTTCAATAAGCCCCGGAGACTAAGTTTTAAGGGGCATAACTCTGGCAAAAATCAATGAACCATAAAATTCTACCTTCATGCACATCTACCAATCAAGGTAATAACATCCACCAAGTTTCATTAAGATCTAGCCAGAAACTTAGGAGGAGTTGCGTTGACAAGGCTGCAATTTCAATTAGCCCCGGAGACTAAGTTTTAAGGGGCATAACTCAGGCAAAATCAACGAACCATAAAATCCTTCCTTCATGCACATCTACCAATTGAGGTTATAACATTGACCAAGTTTCAAGAAGATCCAGCCAGAAACTTAGGAGGAGTTGCGTTGACAAGAAAAGTGGACGGATGTACGGACGGACGGACGGACGGACAGACGGAGAAGATGACGCCAATATACGTCCGCCTCCGGCGGCGTATAAAAAACTACATTCCAATAAACAGCAAAAGCAATATAAAGGATACGAAGTACTCTGTATAGATCATGTAGAGGTTTATCATTGTCCAGCAGCCTAGATTGTACCAGTCTGTGTATGTATCCAACCTGTAATCATACAAACAAGATTATATATTTATTTTTATAACATACATGTGCACTAAGCCGTGCATTAATGACACGTTCTAAGAAATGTGACGTCATGATTGGTAATGACGTCATAGAGCTATGACCTTCCTTCAAAGAAAATTCAATGAATCTGAAGGACGCCATTTTCGTTTTCTTGTATCATTTTGCACGGACAGAAGAGTGGATATACCTTATTCATAGAAAGTTTTGAGTGTATTCATGCATACTTTAGTTTAAAAGTACGCTATTCGAGTAAAATTTGTGCAAGTTCTACAGTTTCGAAGTAAGTGTCATGATTTTTTGTGAATTGAAAACTCCGAGACCAGACGAGTCCATTTTTATCCTTGGTGATCAGGGTTTCAATGGCATTAGAATTCCAGTAGTATTCTAGAGTAAAATTGAACTACAAATGTTTGAAATAACGCAGTTTTAAATGTCTTTTGAAGTTGAATACTTCCTATTTATGCTGAAGGTTGTTTTAATGGTACAACTGGTCAAGAAAAATTGTGGGTGTTCAATCAGCGGAAGTTGGAAAGAATCAAAAGGAATTAATCCGCGATTACTGTTGACATTTTGCAAAATTTATTTCCCTTAATTTGTGAAGATTTACAATGTTATAAAAGAAATAATCTGTTTTATTACCTTGGTTTATTGTTTATTTAACCATGGTTCTGAGTTAGGCGGCAAAATGAATAATCCACTCGGCCTCCGGCCTCGTGGATTATTTATTGTGCCGCCTAACTCAGAACTGTGGTTAAATAAACCATAAACCAAGGTAAAAAAAGATTATTTCTTAATTAACATAGAAGGACATGCAGATTACAGGATAACTAAAACACATACAAGAGTGCAGGGTTGAATTTACAGATCACACTAGACTAATACTCTTATAGGTCAAAAAGGTAAAACTACCTCGAGATATTCCTAGTGCAACACATATCCTTTTTGGCCTAATTTCATTATATTTTGTTTAAAGTTTTTTTTTTTCAATTACATGTAAAGGCGAAGTAAAGTAGATAAAAGAAAGGACAACATTTCTCTCTTTGAATTAATTTTTAAAACAATTATGTCTTGTGCATCATTTCAAATTCAGATCAGATCAGTCAATATATTTGCCATTTCATTTGAGAAAGGCTAAAAACTATTATATTGTTTCATTTAAATAGTATATAAGTACATGCCTACCTGCAAACTGTGAACAAGGGACTTTCCATCTGAAATTGAAAATAAAATAACTCTACATAAAATGCATAGTCAACACAAACACAAAACCATGTCTTCATACAAGCCATAAAATGTTGTATATGTGAAATATGAACTAACTGAGACAACTGATGATCATCCACAACTTGAGAGTATCAATGACACAGATTTTGAAATTACCATGATTCTGATAGAAATGATTCTAAAAATCAAAACCCATGGTTAATCCTGATACAGACACAAAGAATTAACCCTTTTCCAAACAGCAAAAGCTTATGGTGATCCATTTCAAAAAGTGCCACAAATGACAAAATGGATGCTATTAAAGATATAATTTGTGTAAAATATGGCATAGAAAATATTGAGACAAAAGGAGAAACTGCTGGTTATCAGCAGTTTCTCCAATAACCAGCAGTTTCTCCTTTTGTTTCAATGTTTTCCAAAGCCTTTTGTATTAGGAACGTCAAAATGAGGCCTTGTTTGGGAAAGGGTTAAATACCTCCAGTCTCATGATCCTCCACGAGTATATCAATATCGAGGAGTCTCCAGGGAATCACTGGGTTGTCCTCCATTAAGGTCAAGGTCACCTGAAACTCGTTCTCCACAAGAAACTTTACACGACCATTCTCTGAAATAATTGGAAAAATATTTAGAAAGGATCACCAAAGCTCAAGCTCAAGTTGCAGCTTCTAGAAGCAAATGATACTGACAGATAACACAGGACTCACACAGTCCTTTCATAAAAACTACTAAGATGAGCTAAAAAGCTACTAAGATGAAGTAAAATTAGACAGCAAAACCTGATCAAGCGCCAATGAGCTTCATTTTTCTTAAACATGCATTTCATGAGGCAAACCTTTTAAAAACATATAGGACTTAGTGCTACTAAAAAGGACATTTCAGATGGGCAAATAGATGTGAGTACCAGTTCAAAGAATGTATGAAATTCTAGAGGATAAAATTGCTTTAGATGTGTATTTTGTCATTTGTTACAACAAAGAAACTAAATACTGCTTTAATTCAAACTCTATTTTGACCTACCAATCTTTAATTTTCTCATCTGTGTAGGTAGTTCACTGGACACCAGCCTATATTGTATGACTTGTGTAAGTCTCTGTAACGTCTGTTTCTTCTCACTGGCTGTGATAGGGTCTGGAGGTACTATCCTCTCCTGGTTAATAAAGAAAACTCTCAAATTATTCTTTTTCATTCTTAAATAACAAGAGCCGTCACAGACGGATTATGCTCCCCGAATAAGTTTTTGTCACAAAATAAAAACTATCATACATTAAGCCCCCTTTTCGCATGACAGATTTTTTGTAGACACATTATTTATAGAATATGGTATAGAACATCCTATTTATTACATGAGCACAAAATTTCATTAAAGTCTGCACATTAGATGAAGAGAAATAAGAGAAAAACTAATTTTAACACTAAGGCCCCTTTTTCCATGACGCAGCCTTTAATTTACAAACGGAGAAAAAGGTCCCTAGGTATTGACCCAGGGAGTTCACATGTGAAGTTTCATTGAATTTGGTCCAAGGGTTGCTGAGATATGGCTGTGGACGGACGGACGGACGGACACACGGACGGACGGACAGCATGGCGACTATATGCTCCCCCGAAATTTTTTCGGGGAGCATAATAAATGAGACACTGTCAACAAGACTAATTTATTGAACATTTCATTTTTGGAAAGTATTTGTCTAACTTGCTGAATCAAAAATTTCAAAGGTTCAAATATCCATTTCAATATTTCTTAAGTAAAATGTATCTATTGTAAATTATAGATGAGTAAATTATTTTTTGGAGGAGTGCGTTGAAGAGCTCTTC
This sequence comes from Fragum sueziense, assembly GCA_963680895.1. Lineage (NCBI taxonomy): Eukaryota > Metazoa > Mollusca > Bivalvia > Cardiida > Cardiidae > Fragum > Fragum sueziense. The sequence goes on along the minus strand of OY804595.1, from coordinate 3,739,450 downwards.
CACTGAAGTGGTCATTGCTAGAGATTGGCTGATTTGACTTGATCATTTAACTCAAAGATGCCATATGGTTATACATCGAGTAAAAATCCTACCTCAGTCTAGGGAAACAGTACTCTTCTCCAGAAATACTTCCCAATACATTATATATGTTACCTGGCTCACCATATCACAGACTTAAACTTAATACAGTTAACTTAACCCTTTCCCAAACAAGACCTGGTTTTGACGTCCTTAACATTATTGACTAGGGAAAACATTGAGACAAAAGAAGACACTGCTGATAACCAGCAGTTTCTTCTTTTGTCTCAATATTTTCTTTCCTATAATGTACACTATTTTGTCTTTTTTAATACCCACTTTGCCATTTGCAGCAGCTTTTGAAATGGACCACTCTAAAACCGTACTGTTTGGGAAAAGGTTAACAAGGGATGTTTCAAAACATACAGAAGATTAAGGATTATGGATATGAGACATTCAAGGTAGCTTTTCATCCTTCTTAGAAACAGATGACATTGGAAATGGAAAATCAACAAACATAAACAGGGCTCGCTTTGGAAAGGTTTAACCCATTACTGCACAGGGACACCTTTTGACTCTCTCACAAAAAAGCTTGGGAAAACAATGTGGAAAATGAAGAAATTGCTTATAACAAGCAATTTCTCCATTATCCACAATGTTTTCTAACCCTAAATATAAAGATTTTTGAGATTTCATCAACTTGAAATTGTCATCTGCAACACCTTAAAAAATTGGAACAGTCTAAATTTTGCCATTTGGGAAAGGGTTAAATCCTTTTTAAAACATAATATCTATCTTACCCTAATACAAGTTGGTAGTCTTGGATATGTACCCAAGGTCAGCACATCTATGGCACAGGGTAGAGAGAAATTGGGTAACCTGTAACAAAGCATAAGCATTTATAAATACATAATAATGTTCTATCCTTATCAAAAATTTCTATTACTAAACACACCCGTTGTAAGTCTGGGTGGCATTTAAACAGCAAAAACTAAACTAGAACTGTCGCAAAGCAGACGAATACCCCCCACTAGAGCCTTGTCACTGAAAAAGTGCTATAGGTCAAAATGTTCTTGACTTAGAGCATGGAAACGGATTTTAAACAAAGTCCAACTGTGACCTTGACCTTTGACCTTGTTGACCCAAAAACGATAGGGCACCTCCATTGGTCATGGGCAACAACTGTATAAGTTTCATGATCCTAGGTCAAACGGTTCTCAAGTTAGAACACAGAAACGAAATAGTAAATTTTGACCAATCCACACCCCCACCTTTCATTAAAAACTTCAAAGTGGCAGAACTGTGAAACTAATGACTGGATCAAGAATGAAAATTGCAGGTGCACAACTTCATATGATAGGAAACATCCTGATAAAATTTCAGAAAAATTGGTCAAAAACTGTGGGAGGAGAAGAGGACACAAGATTATGCCCCCCCCCCCCCCGCATTAAAAACTTCAAAGTGGCATAACTGTGAAACTAATGACTGGATCAAGATGAAAATTGCAGGCGCACAACTTCATATGATAGGAAACATCCTGATAAAATTTCAGAAAAATTGGTCAAAAACTGTGGGAGAAGAAGAGGACACAAGATTATGTCCACCACCCCCCCTTAAAAACTTCAAAGTGGCATAACTCTGAAACTAATGACTGGATCAAGATGAAAATAGCAGGTGCACAACTTCATATGATAGGGAACATCCTGATAGAATTTCAGAAAAATTGGTCAAAAACTGTGGGAGGAGAAGAGGACACAAGATTATGTCCACGGACGGACGGACAACCTGATTCCAGTATACCCCCCCCCCTAACTTTGTTGTGGGGGGTATAAACAAGTATAGATACCCAACTCTTTCTGCTACTAGAAAATGAGTTTATGAATTTCATTGGAAGAGAATGAAACAGGTATCAATGGGTTACCATTATCAGTTTTACCTTGCATTGACTAGTGTTTCCCTAGACATCCGAGCCAGTGTATCTGCCGTCTCCACAAACCACATAGACTGCTGCTCCAGAAAATTACAGATCTCCTGTAATAGAACATCGTAACAAAGATAGTCATTCAATTCAATAGCAAACCATTACAGGATTATTTCGCGAGCTTATCAAGTTCAACCTAATTAATTCAATTCATTTAAAAATCCAATTTTTCTCCAAAGTTTTTGCATATTATTGTAACTGAATTATAATTAAAGATTAGAACTTTGGTAATGTTTTATATTTCTAAATTCATCCTCTTTCCATAAATTTTTGATTGCCCAACATCTGTTTTGCCTGCCATTTATGGGGAAGGACAGTCAAATTGATTTACCAGTACTGTCGGAACAAATGTCTGAAGAAAAAAAAAGCTAGTACTTTGTTTATGACATGGATGAGATAAAAAGTTACTTACAGCACATTTGTCCACTTTGCTTGCACTGTTTGCCCATTTGACCAGGGCCAGGAGCCGTATAAACAGTTGTCTGGTCCTGGAGGCATACTGAACTATCTCTATCTTCCTACAATAGATAATACAGTTCTGTAACAACCAGCTTTCTTAATGCTAGATTATAAATTATTTCAGAACTGCAGATAAGAGGAGTTGGCCTTTCAAAATCCAATATTTCATTTGTTGTTTATCAAACCCTATATTGTGGGTTCTCATTTGAATTGTCTCATCGAGACAATTCAAATGAGTATCCACAACAAAGGGTTTGGATTTGATATCACAGATTTAGAATGCCTCTCTTTTCTATTACTCTGTTATTCTTTTGAATAAGTGCCAATGAAAGTTGTATTAAATTGGGTTTAGTACCATAGTCAATGTTTTCTGTTATATTGTATATCATTGAATAATACACTTAATTGTGTTCCTAGCCTTTCACCAGTTAAACAAGAGCTGTCACTGTAAGATGACAATGCCCCCGACACCGCTTTGATTTTAAATTATGGCCAATCTATGTTCAAGGTCAAGGTCATCGAGGGGTCAAGGTCACCAAAGTATGTGCCTACAGAAAGGTAATGTACCAAGGAATGTTGTGGTAAAGTATGAAGCGAATATGTTAAGTAATAAGGAAGTTATGGCCAATGTTAAAGTTTTTGGACGGAATGACGGACGGACAGACAGACGGACGGACGGACAGACGGACGGACAGACGGACGGACGGACGGACAAGTCAAATTTATGATGCCTCCCTATCGGGGGCATAAAAAAACCACATCCATTGATAGCCACAAGGTACTCATGAGGAAAAAAAAACACACACATGCACACAATATTTTTCGCCATCAATTTTTTTTATCTAATCATGGGAATTTATTATAGGCCATACTATCAAATGTTGTACCTTACCTTTCCATGTCTGTCTTCCTTGGTAAGCTGTAAAAAAAATGAATTGTATTACCGGTAAGTGTAATAATTAAAGCAAAATTTTCATAAATTAATTGTTTCATAAATTGGGGTTCCTGTGAACTCTTAAATATCCTGACTCTCTTAACCCTTTCCCAAACAAGACCTGGTTTAGACGTCCCTAATAGAAAAGGCCTGGGAAAACAATGAAACAAAACAAGAAACTGCTGATAACCAGCAGTTTCTCCTTTTGTCTCAATATTTTCCATGCAATATTTTACACAAATTCTAGTTTTAATAACTTCCATTTTGTCATTTGTGGCAGTTTTTGAAGAGGATCACCTTAAAATTTTGTAGTTTGGGAAAGGGTTAATATATCCTGGAAATCATTGACCCTTTCCAATACAACAATGGGTTATGATGTACTAGAGGTAACATTGAAGTGAATTAAGAAAATGCTGTTAACCAGCAGTTTCTCCTTTTGCCTAAATATTTTCATTGCCACAAGTACAAGAATTTCCTTTTGCAATACGCTTATAAAAGTGTCTGCAGCAGTTTTTCGTTTAGATTGGTAAGAAATTAAATGTATGCTGGGTATATCAGTATACTGGTAGAACTCCAAATTAAACCGAATTTCAATGTCATAAACCTTTTTTTTTTTTCAATTATTAAAAGGACATTAGTATCCACAGGCCTAAATCCCTAATGATCCACAGAAGTTGGCTTTTAGCATGTAGTCGCACCGTTTATAGACTTTATAAGACAGAATTCAAGATTCATACAGTAAATGACATAAATCGATAATCATGCAGCGGTGTAAAAGTATGTAAAATATTCAAAGTGGGTTGATAGTGTTTACAAAATGATGTGGTATTGAGTTTAAATCCGTCGTAATCTAAGCCAATACAGATCAGACAGAGTTGAAATTTTGCACAGAGAAAATTTAAAGGCCATATTTTAATTACACACAGTTATTTTTACAGCAAATTACCCCGAAAATAAGTAAGTAACAGTAAATATGTATCTTTAAAGAAAGAAAAATAAATTTTACTTTGATAATCTTTAACTGAAATTGTAGAGAACATAATTGAGCCAGGATCTGGAAAAATGCCCTTTAAGGCTTCCGAGCCCAACATGGTTCCAGATCAGCCTGCGTATACACGCAGTCTGACCAGGAACCATGTTGTTCTCTAATGGCCTGTAGCAACCATATGAGAGTAGCATGGATGCATGTCAGACTGCACTTAGTCACATACTGATCGTGAAACTTGAAATTCTCAAATGTTAGAAATATACAGTGTTCCAGATAATTTCAAGTGTCATCAGTACCATACGGATCGTTATAATTAAAATCGTGAATCCGTACCTGACATTTTGGATCAGTACCAACATTTAGGAGTACGGTATTTATAAGTCGCTTAAAATACAAATAAATCTATCATCAACTGACATTGATTAAACATGTCACTAGGCCCTAACTCTAGTCTCACTTTCAATCGCTAACTTTTGATGTCCGAATATCTAATTTATATGCTAGAGTACTCAAATTCTTAACAATTCCGGTAATCATTTCTATTTTCACCTAGTTCTCGGTTCCAGACAGTCTTGCAAACTGCGAACGAAGTTGCTTGCTGTGAACCAATATGCAGTGTAATTTACATAGTAGAGGCGCCCGGGATGATTCCCCCGCAACTTTAGCAGTCAATATTCAAGATAATACATACTACATGTTTCTTTTGATCGGAAAAGGTTTATGTTGAAATCACTTTTGATTTACTTTCAAAGCCGACGATCCTTTCAATTTTGTTAGTATCACGCAGTCGCTATTTATAAAGAGATTCTCGCGAGATTACGTCACTTGTTGACCCACGCATCACCATGCACCAACCAATCAAATTTCCTGACAGTCTTTTTTCAATATTTACGGAAACTCTCGAGTCTGGCCAAAAAAAAAATCGGCAATACGGGAATAGCTGAGTGATATGCAGGAGTAAGTTCCCTTTTGTTTACTAACCATTACGGGTTCGCCCCATGAAATCTCCGTACATCTTGTTTAAGTTCCGTATCTTGTACGGAAATTTGCAAAAATATATCCGTTATCACCAGATTTGCATCCGTAAAATACAGGAATACGGACACTATCTGGAGCGCTGAATATAAGGGACCTTTTTCCAGATCCCGGCTCATATATAAGTATGAAGGACGTATAACTCACATTTCTGAGAGCACAACCAGCTCATGATATGTTCTCTGTAGTATGAAGTCTATCAGTGTTGCCAGAGATATTGTCCCTCCGCCCATCCCAATATTGGGCTGTTGATGAACACTGGAATCTGTGGGCGGCATCTTTACATTCTAGAGTGTGTCACAATGAATGAAGCTGAAAAATGGTACAAAACAGATATTTGAATCATAACCATACATAATCAAGGTCAACAAGATTGAAGATATTCATTCTTTTGTTTCATAGATGTACCAGATCCAACAGCGATTCAGTATCCTTGGTCAATGGCCAAAAATGAAAGAATATGGCCGAAAAATGTCGTTCCAAGAGGTCAAATTGTCAGTTATGCATGAGCACCAGACTCATTGACCCATTTATTTTACGAAATAATGCCATGTTGCCGTTTTTGTTTCTTATTTTGAACAAAATATTTGAATTTGACATAGTTTCCAGCCCGATTAATTGATCAAATCAATTCATTTAGATTATCAATCTACTGGCTCTAGACAGATTTATCTTACGAGAAGCTTCTTGATTAATTAATATACTAGCTATAATGTCAAGCGTTAAAAAAATCACTTTCTCAAACCATTAATATCGATTTGTATTCTTTTGTCTTCACTTCCAAATATAGTTCAATTTAATTTTGAAACGGACTTCCTACTCATTTTGTCTACTTAGATTTGAATTTTAAACAATTTGTGTTAATACTTTTTCCACCAATTTTGTAACAATGAATTATGTTTGTATTGGAAATACTTCTGATATGTAGCTATTCAAATATTTCTGCAAGAAAATGTGTTTTCCACTTGTTGGTCTTACTCCAAAGAAGGAAGAGGGTAGACTCATACAGGGATAAAGACTAACAGGGGCCCAGTCGCCAATGGCCCCTGTTTTTTGAACCCCCTAATTTTAGGACTGGGCCCCTGAATCTCTGGAGAAATTGCCCATACCCACTGATGTTAAATATTGAATATCAGGCAAGCTGGGCCCTAGTTGCAATAATGTAACCGAAACCTTTTTAGAATTTTGATCTGGGTTTTGGTTCACAAACCAATACCCATCATCAAGTTTGTGGCTAAGATATCGCAGAGAGCTGGGCCCCTACATCAAAATTGTTAGACTTAAAGTGACATTTCACGATATTTTTTCCATAAATTTTACTTTTATTACTATCTGAAAGAGCATATTTTCTTATGAAAATTTCATGCCAATTATTGCGCCATTTACGAGAAATATACTGAGAGGCAAAATTAAGTATACACCCTAGTTCTTTCACGTTTTGGGAGAAATCGGTTAATAGATTGTGTACGATTTTCAAACGCTGCCGAAGGTATTTGTCTATTGATGTAACCTTCTCAGCCTATCTGTCCATCTATCTTTTCTTTCGGTGCGACGGTTTTTGATAACATACAGCGTCATCGAAAAAGGGGACTTAATCGCAAAATTGATGCAAGCATATACGTTGACATCCCCTACGTTTATGAACGGATTTTGATAGAGTTTTAACAGAAAAGTCTAGTCAACTAGGACTATACGTACATTGTTAGTGCTTTTCCATATTACGGCGCGCCATGGCAAAAAGGGACTTAATGCAAACCGGTTATCTGACATAACTGCTTCTAAATTTATTGCAAGATTTTGATAAAATTTGCGTAGAATGTTCATAGTCACCTGACTAAGTGAATATAGAGTCACACTTCTTTTATTATTATGCTGCGTCATAGAAAATGGGTCTTAATGCAAAAAAGTGGCATATTGATCGATTTCTACCAGCCACCGAGAATTGGGTTAGAATGTTAGAGAAATTTAACTTTGTGATTTGTTGTGATAAAGATAAAAAGACACCAAATGCGGATTAACAACAATATTTGATGCTCCGCTAGGTCGCATGTGCAAAGTTTGCTAAATCAACATGTAGCAGGAGTGTGGGAAGTCAAAGCAATTTCAGGTGAAATTTATCAAAACTGAATTATTGGTTATGGGGTAGAAATAATAAATACAAAATTTTGAGTCGATATGATGGAAATTAAGAGAGATATTGAAAGACAAAAGTGTATACTTTCTTTTGCCTCTCAGTATATGTATTTTTGTGCTAAAATAAATCAAATTGTTGTCATACAGTCGAAACTGTCGTATGCAGCCAGCCAATGGACACACCAAAATTGGTTGCCATGCGCGGATCCAGAGGGGGGGTCAGGGGGTCATGACCCCCCCTGGAATTTGGCGAAAAAAGGGCTTATTAAAAAGATTGCTGGTTATGCCCCATATAAGCTGCGCCATTCTTCCCTGTGTGCCACGACAAACCATTGTTATACTTAGTCCTTCATGGTATGACATGTATCTGCATGAATCTAGGGGTGGTCAGGGGCCTGACCCCCCCCCCCCCCCCCTGGGAAAAATACCTGGATCCGCGCTTGGTTGCATACAACATGAAAAGGTGTGATAAACAATTAAATGTCATATAAAAGTGTACCCTTTTTTCTTTACAACACTTGCCTTTTCTTCATATTAACAGGGCCAGTCATACAGGTAGACATTTGCATCCAGCCTTCGGAATATTATATTCTGTGTTAAGCAACCAACTGTCGTATGTGGCCAGTTTTGGTGTGTCCCTTGGCTGGCTGCATAGGACAGTTTCGACTGTATATTGAAATACTCTATGGTGCAGATTATAGCCTCTAATGAAAGATAGAATGCATTTTAAAGATTCCATGTATATCCCTTTGGCAACCTAAATTTTACCCAATCTGAAGATGTTGTGACGCAAAAATTTCCCAGTTTGAAGATTTCGCGACTCGAAAAATTCCCAATGGTTGGGGCACAGGTACCTTTCCCAAAAGGTGAAAAAAAAATGCTGCAACAGAACCATCCCTTGACGCATCTCATGGCTAGGATGGGGGCTGTGAGCGGGCGACTCTGGAGCTGAATGTTTTTATTTCCTGTTTTTAACCTTTTGTTTATAATCCCTTCACAGGGAATTTTAGCCATTTTGATGGTGTCTCTTTCTTATTGAAAAAACAGTTCCAAGTTTTCTCATGTAGAAAATAATACCCATTCTTGCAAAACACCCTTTGCGACGCCAATTTTTAAAGATAATTACACAAGATCTTCTCTAATTAACTCCTTATATATGTTTATTTAGCTAAAAATCCAGTGGTCTGTATGCGTAACGATCAAAGTTTTTTGTGACAAAGGGCGGTTTCTCGACGAAAGGTTCGAAAATGCCAACTACGACATATTCACGGTACCCCCGTTTGAATGACTAAATCTGCTAGTATGTACATGATCGTGGCAAAAATATGCATTAAAACGATAAAATAAATTAAAATCTTTCACCAACCTGCATTGATAATATTACATAGGATACAGCTTTAATTTGTTGGATGTTTTGCCGACTCAACGGATTTTAGATGTCGGCCATTTTAGGCGCGTTCCCTTGCTACTCTGGTGAGCATTTTTGTGACAATGTTCCCCTTGACTTTCGAACGAAACGGAACAGTTCAGTTTTAAATTTCACCAAAATTGTCCAAAGCAATGCATTCATGTTAAGGCAGGGCTTTTTCTCCTTCTTTAGTAGAGGCCGATCTTCGGTGACTTCACAATCGCGGAAAGCCTGTTTTTTTCACAACTGTGGCAAGAATATTTCACAAGAATCAGTAATAAAATTCCCAATCACAGGGTTTTCATTAAATCTAATAACAAATTATTTCGTTCATGGGTAAAATATCTGAGCCATTTTTCACATTACACATCAAAAGGTTAAACTACAGATCCAAAAGTTCTCAATTTAGCGTGTTATAAATACAGCATCGGCTGCAAGGTGAAAGTAGAAATTGTCAAATCTCTACAAAAACGAGAGATCACGATAGCCGGTGCGATCGATTGTACTCTCCCGCCAATTAAAATCGAACATATTGAAACACTTTTTCTTTTAATAAAATATGTTCCAGCATTTACTATCATAAATATTGTTTAGTAATGAGTATTATTTAATTGGTTGCAACTTACAATGCAAGTTTTAAAAGTTTAAATAATCGAAAGTTTCTGTTTTAATCGCGTCTTTTCAAAGAACATAATTCTTGTTGTACTCGCATAACAAAATAGAGCATACGTATATAAAAAAATGTAATTAGTTTTCCGCAAATTTTGATCTTCTTCAAAATCAAACCACACGACAGAAAAGATATCAAACAAGTTATTTTTAAAAGTTGTGAAAATGCCTTCATCGGCGTATCCCGTAGCTAGCCTACTTTTGTATCGTTGGGCCAACGCCGCCGTTCATTGTTATCTTTCTTTTAAGATTCATGTAGAACGTGACTGATTGAAGGATTTTTTGACAGTTCATAGAAACAATGTCTTGCATTATTTAGAGAAGAAGCGCTGATAAGTGCTACAAACAGTTAATTAATTATGACAGTATATAGCTATCTCGCATGTGCTTTCATACTTTTTTTCTGCTTGAAAAATGATTTCTTTCAAATGAAAACTAGCACATCTATGGTTAGTGTCTTCTTGGTGGATTTCTTAAGAACCTTTGATAACAAGTCAAGATACCTCCAAAGACAAAAACTGATACTTTTTCCTGAAAAGCTACTTTTGAATCACAACTTGATGAATATTTCAAATGGCCCATGCTCTTGTTGTGTCATATATACTGTGTTTTCATAATGAGATTCCAAATGAGTCTGAACAGTCAGTCCTACATTTTAGGGATCTAACTATCCCTGACCAAGCAGCAGTCAGGTAATGTCTGTCAGGCACCGTTAATGTTGAACCCTGGAATAATTTGCTATTTTCAACATGAATTTTTTATATATTTTTATGCCCCCCCCCCCCCCCCCCCCCCGTATCGAGAGATCGGGGGCATATTGTTTCACTCGTGTCTGTCTGTCTGTCTGTCCATCCGAAAACTTAACCTTTGCCTTTTCTCCAAAAGTATTTGACATACAAAGCTCAAATTTGGTATGCAACTTCCTTTCAATAATATCTATATGTTCCATGCAATTTGACCTTCCTCAAGGTCATCCGTTAACCCTTATCAACCCTTTCCCCTACGAAAACTTAACCTTTTACTCCAAAAACTTAACCTTTGCCTTTTCTCTAGAAGTATTTGACATACAAAGCTCAAATTTTGTATGCAGCTTCCTTTCAATGATATCTATATGTTCCAAGCAATTTGACCTTCGTCAAGGTCATCCCTTAACACTTGATAACCCTTTTCTCCACGAAAACTTAATACAGTCAAATCTCTCTATGTCGAACTTCGTGGGACCTACGAGAAAACTTCGACGTATAGAATGTTCGACGAAGGGATGTTTTGGAGACAAGCGGTCATCATAGCTTTTATGGGCACGTCACGTCATGTCGGTCGGAGTTGCTGGATACCCCCCCCCCCCCATGTTGACCCGGGTCCTTTAACAAACAAGTCCTGCGTAGAATAAGCGTTAGGTGCTTATGTAGTCATTGTGAATAACAAATCGTCGTTGTAAATGCAAAACCTCGTACCTCGTTTTTGGAAGATTTTAAGGGGAAAGAAAAAAGTGCTATTACTTTCCCAAACTGAAAGGTTTACTTTTCAAGATATTTGAACATATTATTCACTAATAAGAGTCATTAATATTATATTGATCATTAGAATATTTCAAAACCGTCAATAATTGTCTTAACTGGGCACACAATGTTTTACTTTGTAAATCGCAAAATTCTACATCCGAGGTTTCATTCTTACACCGACGAAATGTAACGCTGTATTATTTTAAATCATCAAATCGCCCAATGTTGACGTCCCCAAAAGTAATCAATACAAAAAATCAGGTAAAAATCAATATTCGATAAAGGTAAACGCTTGTGTTGATTGCTCAAGTTGACGGGTCGAAAGGTGTGAAAAAACTGACTTGATTGCAATTATCATCGTGTAAGTTTGAGGTTCGTCGTATAGAGGTTTGAATGTGTGCAAATATAGGCGGTTGGACTTCGAAATTGGTTCGACTTAAGGAGGAAGTTCGTGCAAGAGAAAACGCCGTATAGAGGTTGAAATACATAGAAATAAAGAGCAAAAGAATCGGGACTTGAAAATTACTTCGACGTAGGGAGAACTTCGGCTAAGGGAGGTTCGACATAAAGAGATTTTACTGTATTTTAGAATAATGGCCATTTCGGGAGCATTTGTATTTCACAAACACATCTTGTTTTCTGATATTTTAGCCATTCATTGACATTTGTCAATTTTGGGAAGACTCAAAATTGTGTCTCTGAGAGTTCATCTTAGGAATATAAAATTCTTTTTCGTCTGTGGGCCTTCGGCCCCCTGGGCCCCCGGACAATGGGGATGCTGCCCCCATGAACCCCACTGGAGGAGAACTCCCAAAACCCCTGCCTCCAACAATTTCTTTTGAGCCTCCTACTTCAAATATTATTGAAAACCCTGCAATCTGTAATTTTGTTGTAGTTTTGTTGTTTTAGTTAGATAAACCTATTTTAAGTATATTTTTCACAATTTTGCCAAATTTCACGCGAAATTTCACAAAACGACAGGCTAGGGCCTCTTCACAATTTCTGGAAGAGAAGCCCTGTAAGGTTTACAGATCCTGAAAAAATCACTCCTTTCTAGCCATGCGAAAAACATCAAACTACACACACTTGTAAATACACTTCACATAAGTTGGTTCACCATGCCAGATTTCAAAATTATGCTTCAAGAAGAAAAAAATTTACAAATATTATTTTACTCCATATTCATATGCAAGGGAGGTAATTTTTGAACATTTTTGTCAAATATTTCCATAAGTATGCGTTTATTCAAAATTCTAAACTGTACAAAATGCAATAAATGTTTATATTTGGAATGGAAATGTAACACAATTTAGGAATTATTTGCACTTTTCAAATTTTCGCCTCTGGCTCTTTGGAGCTTTTGAGGGGCTGGATACCTTAAATCAAGCTTAAAAAGATAAGAATTCAGGAGTTCTGAAATCTTTAAATTGGCTACTTGTCCGTGCTTGTTTGTTTGACAAATGTCACATGTCCGTATGAACAATAAAGAGCAAAATGTTGGCAAATTCTATTTGTCCATAACCCCTTTGGGACAACCTGGGCAATTCGGACAAAGAATTTCAGAACCCCTGGAATAAAAGCATTGCTTTGGACAATTATGATGAAATTAAATAATGAACCGTTCTGTTTCATTCGAAAGTCAAGGGGAACAATGAGACAAAACCACTCACAAGAGTAACAAACGAATGCGCTGATGGCCAGCTTGTGTCGTACATGGCAATTTTGAACCTTTTGTTGAGAAACGGCCTCTGTCACGAAAAATACTGATCGTTACCTGTACAGACCACCGGATTTTTCGCTAAATAAATATGTAAGGAGCTAATTAAAGAAGATCCCATGTAATTATCTTCAAAATTAGCGTTGTAATAGGTGTTTTGCAAGAATGGGTATTATTTTCTATATGAAAACTTGGAAACCTTCTTTCTTTAATAAGGAAGAGACACCATCAAAATCGCTAAAATTCCCTTTGGTTCCCTTTGCATATATATATCACAGTGTTGAACCTAGAGGGGGCCATGGCCAAATTGACCCCCTAAAATCCAATTTGGCCCCCTTCAGAAGGGAGTCTGGGCCCAAATGGCTAAGTATTTGTGATGGATGACCCCCTCCTGGTCCACCAAGAGCTGTGGGCCCATCTCATGTGGCCCCCTTGAAGGGCAAGCTAGATTCAACACGGCATAATGTGTAAAAAAGCCACAGTTATACGACAATGCTCCAGAGGGGCCCCATTACACTATCAGGAAGAAGAATGGTGTCCGAAGTTGAGGGGTAAAGCCTCGGCCTAGCGACTAAGAGGTTCCGAGTTTGATCCCCAATAGCGGAGGTTGTTCTTGTAGTGTGGTCACAGATTCGTTTTAAAAATACTGCCTCTATCTGATCTCTATGTAAAAACGAGTAATTTACAAACGGCATTTTCAGCCTAAATAACACATTAAATTGCCAAAAAGTGTGTAAAAACTTAAAGCTAAATAGTTATATTTTATTATGATAAAATACTTTTACCTTATACACGTTCTTTTCGTGTTAAATCTCTATTTGAAAAAGTGGGTCAACTCTGCGTTTCTTTGTTTGAACTCGGTCGTTACCTTAGAAGGACGCGTGGGTATGTGTGATAAAATTGCTTTGGCACTGCCATTTCTTAACAGATTTTCATAAATCTTATATCAAATTAAAGAGGGAAAATAGATCTATTCATCCGTGTATGTTAATACGATGAACCGATGAATTATGAGTCGATGATTAGGAATTCAAAATAGGTCATTTTTCTCGGCTTCAAATGGCAAGAACTATGCGGCAGAAAAGCCTAGAAAAGCCTACATATGTTCTTCAACATCCTATCTATTCAAATAATAAAACATCGTGTGCTTTTAGCTTAGCGCATTCAAGCGCAAAGGCTTTAACAATGGGAAGTGTTTTTCAATTACCCGTGATTTATCGATAATTTCTGTCTAAACTCCATTCATCCTAAATTTATTCATAAATGTTGACGACAGTGACTCAAAGAACATTCTTGCAAAGTTTGGTTGAAATTGGCCGAATGGTTGATTTGTTAAGAATGATATCATGATTTCTCAAAGTTCGATAAGCCTTGCCCTGCCACGCCCATATTTTTTGACGAATCAAAAAATCGCAAACATTCTTTAAATATGGTCATCCAAGGAACATTCCTGTAAAGTTTTGTCAAAATCGACCCAATGGTTAAGGAGTAGGAGGTGGTTCAAGGAATTATGGGCGAACAGACGGACGGACGGTGAGTGACCACAATAGCTCATATTGAGCACTTCGTGCTCAGTCCAAAGGGATTTACAAAATCGGCGTTTCTCATGGGCTTCCTAAACATCCATTTAACCCTTTCCCAAACAGTAAAACTTTATGGTCATCCAACTCGAAAGCTGTGACAGGCGACAGAATGAGTGTAAAAGAAAATAAGATTCTTTCGCCTCAATCTTTTCACCTTTAATAAAATCCGTTCAGGACATCAAAACCAGGTCTAACCAGGTCTTGTTCTGGAAATGGTGAGGCAGCCAAAAATTAGATTGAATTTAGAGGTTGCAAAATGGACATGTTCAAATGTATGGTGCTCTTTTGGGTCAATGTTTTGAAAGCCTATTTCTTCACGAACCAGAGATATAATCTTAATAATCGATCACTTGAAAGTTTGAATTATTTTTTTTTTTTTGAAATTCCTATTTTATATGTCGTAAAATTTTGTTTTTATCGGAGGCAATGACACGGACATGATATGCACACAACGAAGCGCAGAAAATATTAACGCAAAGCGAGAAAATGTTGGTTATCATGTTCTTTTGTCGCAATATTTTCCAAAACCTTTTCATATATGATCGTGAAGATCATGTCTTGTTCGGGGAAAGGTTGAAATAATGTAACAAATATTTATACGGACGAAGTCCGGGGCCGAAGGCCCCGGCGAAGGCCGACTATATGTTACGCATAAAATTAAAAACACTAGAATCATTGAAATCAACAGATTCAATCATTCGAATCAATATACCGTTCAACGAAAAATACGCCATCTTTGTTTATTTTTTATGGAGCATTCGGAACGCCTCGGACAGTCGGACTGTGTAGTCGTTTTATCTACTTCCGTTTGCCTTTTACCGGTCCCGAATTCAGAGGTTTGATATCCAGTCTAACTACGTCACGCGCACTGGCTGACACGATTTCCTATGACGGCCATCTTGTTTCGTCTGCACTCAAAAAATGCAGCGGCGACCACTGTTTCCAGTCTTGATTGCCACTCAGAGTAAGTGAACTTGCTATCCTATGCTGTTAAATATGTTTTAAATACTATTTCAACAACATAGAAAAGGTTTAAGTAGAATTTGACTTTCGTCCCAAATAAATATCGACCAAGCAAAAAATATCATTCTACTTTCCAAACACTGAAACAGCTTAATTTAAGTCTAGACTCATGGACTGTTCCCATTTGAACGTTGTTGGAGATGAAAAAAGAAAATCAATGTCAACATGATGTAGAATTTGTAAATGACGTGTAAATAGACCTATTGCTGAGTGCTGACCACCGGAATTTTCTTCTTTTCGTTTATTTTTTTCCGTAACTATTTCTGAAAAGGAGGTCAAAATCGTATCTTGGTGGGGTTAAATTATCACTAAATGATTGATTTTATTTTAGATGTTGGCATAATTTGTGTTAAATTTAAAGAAAATAAGAATAAAACGTTTTGGGAAAAGAAGAAATAATTTTAGATCATGTGAGCTTAATATTCATAAGAATAAAACATTCTGGGAAAAGAAGAAATTTATATTTTTGTATATTTCCGCAGCTTTGTCACAATGTTGTCACAACATTGTTCTTATACAAATAATTATCTCATTATCCAGTGATTGTGTTACAAATTTATGTGGAAGAGTCCTGGGACCCACTTGTTCCCAAAACAATGAGTCCAATATTGAAACATAGGAGTCTTTGAAAGGCAACGTCGATTATACATTGAAAATGTTAGCATCCTGGGACTCACTGAATATTTTTTGATGAGTCCTGAGAAAAAAATGTGAGTCAGGGACTCGGGACTCGGAGGTAACAAAATCCCTGATTATCACTCATAGCAGTGCTCTTTGTCAGTATGTGTATCGACCCATTCCCAAATGACAAAACATCTTGGTGGTCCAATCTGAATCTGAAAGATGCTGGATGCAGACAATAAAATGGAGGTTTATAGGGAATAAGCAGTGATTGGGAAAGACATTTCTTCAATGGGACAATGTCGCTTCCACTTACAAAATCAATGTGACATTTTAAAAATTGATGTGACAATTATAGGGTAAAATTGCTCCATTCTCATATACAGCAAAATTCAATGGGACAAGGGCCCACTCATTAGCTAAAACAATGTGACATTTGGAATTTCAATGTGACTATGGCGCAGGCCTTTCCCAGTCACTGAATAAGTGTGCTATGAGAAATGTAAAAAGGCTGGATATATGTAGCATTTTCTTCTTTTGATTCAATGTTGCAAGCCTTTTCTTCATTGACTGTCAAAACCAGATCTCTATTGGGAAGGGTAGATCTAGATAATATTATGAATGATATAATTACATTATCTTTTCAGACATGCAGAAAACAAACAAAGGTGAATGACCCGACTTAAATTCTGGTGTACATTGACGTGGATTACCTTTGGGATAGAAAGTCAGGTGAGGCTAGGCATTTGCAACAATTTGGCTTCTGCTGCATCTTGTTAAATTAAAAAACAGTTTGTAAATTGAAAATGTTCAGAATTTCTAGATAACAAAACAAGAGGAAAATAAAATTCTGATTGTTAAAAGGCTAAAGGGACGAGCTCTCTTTGTTCCTCCAATGTAAGTTTTTGCTCCACACACAGATTGCCTGTGTCATTCTAGAATTTTGACGCCGAGCCCTGATAGCTCAGTCAGTAATGTTGGCGTCTGTCAATATAGGGGTCGTGAGTTCAAACCCCGGCTCAGTCAGTATTCACTCTGACATTTGACAAAGTCATTTGTCCCTCACCAATTACGGATGTAAATCATCTATGTAAGAGAGCAGCTGGAGGCTCAGTTTGGATATTGTGGTTGTATTAGTGATGGTTATGTGCTCCATCTGCCACAATATGACCATTACAGCAATTTAAAATTGTGTTAAACTCCAATAAATCTAAAATCCCAATAAATCTAATCTAAAATCTCAGCACCATGACCAACAGTGTCATATGAACATCATATGATATACACTCAGTGCTTCTGAAATATTTTGAAAATCTACTTGTCCACGGACAAGTGTTGATCCAAAATTGACTTGTCCGTATCAAAAATTAACTTGTCCATACAAAACTCGTATACTTTTCAATAGCTTAATTTGTTTAAATTGCTTAACTTTTATGACTTTCTAACAATTGTCAACAACACAATTTGTACATTTAACTATCAATAATTACATTGTATGAAAAAATTGTGAGAAAAAGAAAAAAAAACACTTTATTATAACCGGATTTTTCACTTGTCCACGGACAATCTAGCTTTCAAAATCTGCTTGTCCATAAAGTAATTTTGAAGTAAACGGACAAGTCGGACAACTCGGGCAACTGATTTCAGAAGCACTGACACTGTACAGTATCTTTTTTATTTAACCCCTTCTTAACCCTTAACCAGATGGCAAATTTTTATATTGGCCCTAATTCAAAGATGTTGCATCTATGACAATTTCAAGTGAATGAAATTTATCTTTTAGTAAAAAACATTATGGAAAAAGAAGAAATTACTTGTGACCAGCAATTTCTGTTCTTTCCTCAGGGTGTCAAAAGGTATCATTGTGTGGTAATGGGTTAAACAAGACCTGAAGTTGATGTGCATGGTAGAAAAAAAGTTTGTGAGAATATTGAGAAAAAAGAAGGAATTGCTTATCTGCATTATTTCCTTTTTTCTCAGTATTTTGGTCTAAAATTTGGTTGTTTGGGAAAGAGTTAAAACCATTTTCAAAAATGTTCAAGTAACCTAGGGCTCAGGGCAAAGTAGGAAATGGATTTTTATAGTTCCCTTTTTAACATGGATAATGTTTCCAAAAGCAGCAGGAGGATGCTGTATATACATTCATTTGTTACTTTTGTATCATTGCAGGTTGATCAATGAGGTGTACAGATGAATGAAGATTATGAGCACAATGATGATAACTAACTCAATAACTTGTGTTTAAAAAGAGTCAAACTTTGACTAATTGACTTGATTGTGCTATTTGTGGATTATTTTAGGTCCATACAGTGTTGTTTACAATATTCAAGTATAAACATTCAAGTAAAATGATTGGGAAAACAGTTTGGTAAATGAAGAAATTGCTGTTACTTTTTTCATTTTCCACTATGTTTTCTACCCTAAGAGTTGTACGTGTAAATTAAAAAAATCATAACTTTGAAAATTTTGTCTGCAACTTCTTTCAATTTGGAAAAGCTTAGAATCTTATTGTTCGGTTATGGGTTAAGTGAGATATTGTGCAGACACCCAAAAACATAATGTAACATTGTTTGTTATCATAATGGATGGCGTCCCTCATAGCAAAGGCGTGGGAAAACATTGAGGCAAAAGAAAAAAAAATGCTGATAATCAGCACTTTCTCCTTTTGCCTCAATATCTTCAAAGCTATAATACAAACACATTCCATATGGATTTAAACCAATTTGTCTTCTGCGAAAGCTTTTAAATCCAAAAAGTCTAAATTTTGTTGTTTGGGAAAGGGTTAAAAAACTTAAAGTTACTAGCTAAATTGTCATTCTTGTTTATGACTATTAAAATTAATTTTTAATATTTTATATTATTTGTTCTTGTTATTCTATTGACTTGCATTTGATAAACACATTAACTCTCTCCCAAACAAAACCTGGTTTTGAAATCCCTGATAGAAATTGCTATGGAAATATTAAGGCAAAAGAAAAAATTGCTGATAACTGCAATTTTCTCTTTTTGATCCAATATTTATTATTCTATAGTGTACACGAATCCTGTTTTATGAGCATTCGTTTGACACCTGCGACACATTTCCAATTGGACCACCAGTAGAATTTGAGTTTTGGAAAGGATTGAGTCAAAGTATTTAAGGTATACCACCCCTAATGAGATTCATGTGACGTCGGAATAATTCGTGCGACGTCGTTTAACATTCGTAATGTATCCGAACCTATTCGGGCGACGTCGAAAACATTCGGCGGCAGAATGTTCCACCGCCGAATGTTTCCGATGTCGCGTCAGTCTCATTCGGGGGTAAACTACCTTAAATTTTTAACACTCAGTCAGTGCGGAGATTTGAGTTTTATGACCGTCCACGGTCTTTTATCTGTCCTCTTATTCCAAGCCGTATTCCAGTCCATGAGCAAATGTTTCTTCCAAAATATAGCATCATCCAAAGTACATAATTTACATTGTAAAACCATTTTCCGATTTGGTTTCAAATGACGTCCATTATTGAAAGGGTATGTGAAGACGTTATGACAAAAGAAGAAAATGCTGATAAAAATCCCCTTTTGCCTCAATATTTTCCTTGTTATATTTTAAACAAATCTTATTTTCAATAAATTGCATTTTGTCGTCTGCAACAGCTATCAAATCGGCGTTTGGGAAAGAGTGAAAGATGTTGCAGATCATACTGGTAAGCAGCTTGAATTACTGTCCCTGGAAAGCAATGTTGAAACCATTGAGGTGAAGAGCGAAATGATAGTGCAGGTGTACTTCTCCATGCCTCTTCACTCCCCGAAGGCCTTTAATTTCTATATCATATTTGCGTACTATAGTCGCTGCGATGTGAAGTTGCGAACCTTCAAAAATCATGGACATGGTGGGAGAAAATGTTGAAATCAGCAGGATGTTTAACCGATGTGAACCTTAAAAAATCATAGACATGGCGGTAACTACCATATCTGCCCGCCTGTTAGCACTATGTACCTTTATGTACAGCTAACCCAATGTTCAACCCGTTCCAAAACGACCAAAAGTTAGACCAGATTTCCATTTGAACTAGGCCTACACAACTGGTGTTGATAAAGAGTTACGGTAATTTGTGTCCATATTGCACAAAACATTAGGCAAAATGATGAAATGCTGCAATTTGCAAATCAACATGTTTCCTATGTTCTTTCAATTTGGATAGTAAAGCCAGGTCTTGTTTGGATAATCTACATGGTCCTTATTTGAAAAGGCGCAAAACATTCATTTTAGACCAGTCAAAGTTCATCTTCGCAACATTCGAATATTCTCGGACCTTATCGTTACTCAAGATCCCCTCGAACGGATTACAGTTGCCGGCATGAGCCGATCCTGCCCATATCTCTCCGCAAGCATAACAACGGTAGTCAGGTCAATAACAACGGAAGCAGACCAAACAACCAATTAAATCTACGCCAGAAAAATATTTGAAACAAACAGCGTTCTAAAGTCGACTGTATCCTCATAAATGTGACAAAATTTTACCAGATAAAATAATTGATGTGATTTACCGATTATTGACAGTAGGCCTATATTTCACTTGAAATTATAACGTTAGCTAAAGGATTGATTTGTTTTGATGACGTCATTTACGCGCGTCTACTTTGACGTTCAATATGGCGGTCACTGTATTACGCTCGAGATCATGTTGCAACCACGTTCCAACGCGGCAAAAGGTTGCAAACAGTCTCGAGGGTCGCAATTGTCTTCGCAAGCCAAGGATGACACAGTGTGTCCACTGAAAATTTTGACTGGGGGTTTTTGTACCTCTTGGTGGTTAAAGTTGGGGGTACAAAAAATAAATAGGGGGTACAAGAAAATTAATGCCAAATTTAGACAATTCTTCCATTTATTGACTCTGTGATGTAGAAGTATTAAATATATTAAACAGTGGAAACACTTTAGACTTAATAATTGTATTTATATGGGTTATCATTAATTTTGTTAACACAATCCATTTCCAAATTGAGCACATAAAACACAGCAGGCTACATTTATTTGCTTTGAATGGAAAAGCACACTGAGTTTATTTTTATCAAATCCAATCGCATGTTGTTTGTTGCTACTCATTGGATTCCAATCATTACCTACAAAATAGGGTTTGACTAAAAAATGAATATACAATTGCTGATTGTCAGAAGCTTCTCCTGTTTTTCCTCAATGTCAACTTAATCCAAACCAAGTCATGTTTGGGAAAGGGTCTAGGCGTTTTGTTCAGCATTTTTTTCTTTCAATTACCTGCAAATCAATCAAATTTGGAATGTTTTCAGAAGCCTAATGCAGTTTTCAACTTGGTTACAATACTGTTACCGAAACCTTTTTGAATTTGATCACAAACCGATATTCATCATCCAGTTTTTGGCTACGATCATGCAGCTAGTTTCAACCGAGCCTTTAATATCGGCATTGTTCCCATTTCTCCGTCTGAACTGGCTGAGCCATGAACTTTGATTTTAGATTTAACAGTGACAGAGTGTTTCCTTCGTCGTTTCCCCCTTGATTTTCTGATTGTGTGCATTTGAAATAAAAAAAAATGCAGTCTGTTTAGATGCCATGATCATGCAGACGCTTTATTTTTCAAGCGTTTAGGTTGAAAAAAAATCGCCAAACGCAGTATCTTGGTCAATTACAATTACGGGAAAAATAGAGGGATCCGAATGACCAATTTGGCAGTTTCGATTTTATTACTCGGCTAGCAAACTCGATTTTCTTTCATTGGATTGTCATCTTATTATTATACAATGATAAGGGACTCGTTTTGCGTACGTTCTTGGACGTTTTGGGTGAAAAAGTTGTACGTGATTTTTGTTGATCTTACGTGATTCACGTACATTTGTACGTGATCGGACACCCTGATGACATCTACAACGTAACGTCGTTTCTGTATTCACCCTTGGCGTATTTAGTCCGATTTTCTTGGTCTCCTGGAAAGCGTTTTCATTGGTTCCAAACGCGAAGATGGGCGATTTTTCGTAAGAATTTCACTGCAATAGACAGGAATTCCCTAACTTTAATCGACGAATTATTATACTTTCGACAGTTCGACCAAAAAAGCAGCTATCTTTTACATAATCCACATGACGTATGATGCGAAAGACAACGCGCGTAAATGACGTCATCAATAATGGACGTATACAACCAGCAGAACAACCGCTAGGCGGTGCTTCACGATTTCTAGAAAATCGGACGAAATCCGCCAAGGGGGAATACAAACGTAGGTGGGTTCAACCTTGGCTAGCGAAGATGGTCAAAGTTGGGATCTACTTTAAACGAAACGGTGTAGGAATGTGACTTAATTATTTAGAGTCTAGTACAGATCTCGTTTTCCAGAAAAGGTTTCGGTCTTGTCTTAGAGAAAAGAGATAAATCTAGAGATTTATGTTTGCTTCGTCCGTATTTAGGCTTTGCCTACTTTCATATTATAATTGTTGTTGGGTAGAAATTGAAGAACTAAATTGTTTGGTAGAATAATTTCATCCTTTGTAAAACTTCAAAGGGGTGTAACTATTTTATTAAATGTCCGATTTCAAAAACGTAAGCAGTTTTGAGTTCCTCTCATTCAGACCTTGAAAATGATATATACTTTGTTGAAGTTCTTCGAAAAATAAACAATAACGTAATTCGGCAGAATTATCTCCCCTTTGTAAAAATCTGAATAAGCATTATTCCATAACGCAATGTCCGATTTTCACAATTCAACCAGTTTTATGTTTCTCTCAATATTATCTGTAAGCTGGTATATATTTTGTAGGGGCTGGAATACTTTTGGAAAAAAGTGTGACCACCCTAGTTCTTGGCTTCTCATTGGCCAACACATTTGGCCCGAGTATTGGTGGATATCAAGGAAGCTCAATCGAGAGGGATTAACTTAAGTTGATGAAACTTGCTTCCCAATCGATGTAAAATAACGTAAAATAACTGCGTTCAAAGGAAAGTCTAAAGAAGAAATTCGCGAAAACCCATGATTTTAGGTAAACCTACGCGGTTAAGGAATCTGGTTGCCAAAAACCTTACAGAACAAAGTGGTTCCAGTAAGAAAAAAAGCGACGACAACAATAAATGAAGCATTAAATATACAGTGCAACTATTAGATAGAAATTACCGACTGGTAAATTCTTTCTTTTTACAACACTTGATCAGACAACACAAAATTAATTTATAGAACAAAACTTTTAATCACCCAAGTTTCGAACATCTGTCCGATCGACATCAAATGTTTAGGTCAGCTAATCAAGGAAGATAAAACATTTCTCCGGCAGCTTAATCCATTAAGGAAATAAAATTATGCACGAAGATGAGATTGTAAAATTTGATGAAGTCTGATAATAAATAGACCGGAAATTTTAGACTAGATGCTTTTTTAGCTTTCTTGAACTGCGTGGATTTCACATTTTCTGTTCAAATAGAAAACATGTGGTAATGTGCTTAAAAAAAAAAAAAAAAAAAAAAAAAAAAAAAAAAAAAAAAGTTTTTTTAAAATTACAATTACAAAGTCTTATTGCATTTTTTCCACACAATGTCTTCATTTAAAAGGCGAATTAGGTCCTTTCACTTATAAATGTTTTAGTCTGTACCCGCGGTGGTAAAAAGCGTGTTTATTGTGCGAAACTGATTTCCTCAAGATGGAAATCGATTATTTAGAGCAAGACAGTTGTAAGTGTGTGCTCAGTTACCACTGTTTTGCGTCATTTTATTCGTGTGTAGCTGATAAAAATTGCTGTAATTCACTAAGAAGTGCGCTGACCTATACATTTTCTTTTTGAATTATTACCTGTAACCAGGACATGTTGCTTAATACAATGACGGAGTTTTATCAAATTCTATTATGTAGGACTTGAAATATTTCCAAAAATATGCAAATTTTGACATAAAACACTTCAGCTTCGTTGATCGAACTGAACACGTGAGTATGCTGTTTTATACATTTGCGCGTTTATAATAGCACTTTTTTTTTGGGGGGGGGGGGGGGGGGTGTTCTGTTCTTATTAAATGTAAGACGTTACTTTAAATCCGTTTTCGGGACTAAACGATGAGTATACAGCATTTTTTAAGCATTTTAGTGACATTGGATAGGTGCAAGAAATTGTGCATTTTTTCGCTGTAGGGGTATGTGATACGAATCCCTATAAAATTCAAACAAGATCGCTGACCACCCATTTTTATTCTATTCTTCAATTGGTTATAACATTTTATTTCAACATACAAAATATAAATAAATTCTATTATTGGGGGAAAAAATCAGGATTGCCACTAGTCAGAGGAAATAAAATTCCCTGACAATTCCCTGACATTTCCCTGACAAAATTCAAAAAATCCCTGACATGTTTCTTCGCGGTAATTTTGCAGTAACTCGCAAAGTTTGAGACAATTTTAAATGGCGACGTAGAACTCATTTGTTATATGGCACTGCATCTTATTTTTTCAAAATTCCCTGACAATTCCCTGACATTTCCCTATATTTTCAAATTTCCCTGACAGTTCACAAAATTCCCTGACAATTCCCTGACCTTGAAAAAATTTAAATTTCCCTGACATTTCCCTGACGCGTGGCAACCCTGAAATTAGGAAACTGGAGCAATTCCCCTTAAAGGGACATTTCATCCCCATTGGAGACACTCCACAACGGGAAATGCTTCCGGGTCGTAGTATACAAACATAGTTCCGTCAAAAATGGATTCGCTCCTTTTGTTGCATTGATTCTGTGTCTATAGAATAGGCAGATGCATGAAATGTGGTTCTGTATACTGGCAGACCATCAGTGTACTGCTAGGATGTGTTTTAATGAATTTGTTGGGAACTAGTTTCTTGCGCGGTCGTGACCTTTCATGGGGGTGTGTCACATGCAGATCCCGAAATAGATGGCAAATTTCAAGGGTGGCTGTGTTCACGGGTGCGTGATTTTAGCTGATGGTGCTATTGATACCACTTTCTTGGTAGTTAAAATTAAAGATTAAAGACAAAGAAATGGTCTGTCAGGCAGACTAAGTAAAATGTGCCACAAAACTTCTGAGAGGAGCTAGAAGCTGCCAAATTGACCCATTTTACTATATCTTTAATAGGCCCGTTTCGTTGAAGAGTGACACCCATTTCAATTTTTTAGATTATGTCTTGATGCCAAGATTTGTTATTCTAATGGGTATAAATGTCATCAGTTTTTTGAAGTAGTTGATGATAAGCGATAAACACGCCTTTAAGCACTGTGTTGTAAGTTGTACGTTAGGTTTGTGTAGTTTGTACGGAAGTTTTGAGTGGTCAATCAAAGATGGCGTCCGTGGAAAATCGTTAGAGGTGGGTGTCTTAGTTTTTCGTCGATAATTTCCTTAAATGGTCGTATCTTGTCTTGATACTGATATCATCGTACAGGAGAAATGCATACCTAATAACGGTGCTATATAGCTAAGTACCAGTGTTGTCCTATCGTACTCAGTCGTTGTGCAAAGACAGCCAAACACGGAAAACTTTTTTCGAAGCGAGAAAGTTGCCCTTTTAAGGATGATTACATTGTACACAGCGAACTAGGGAACAAACTTTTGCTCTAACTTGGATGTTTTGAACATGCTCTTTTCTATGGTTACCGTTAAAGTACACAAAAATGTCCAGAATGACCACAAACGCTGTGTTTACTAAATGGCCAAACAACGGTGTAGTCCCAGTGAAAATATGCAGACACAACGGTGCAGTTTCTGTGTTTTATGTACGGTGTAGTTATTATTTTCACAACAAGTTGTGAACGGTGTAGACTTGGTATGTTGTATAGGGCGAATTAGCTCTAACAGCTAGCAGATCATCTGCACATCTGATTTATCTCCCTCAAATACCTTGGTCTTAGAAAACACAGTTATTTCCCTTGATGAAAACGCCACCATCCTCAAAGTAAACGAAAACAAAAGGAAATATGCCGTTTTCTCTTTTCTTCATTCACATAAGCCTAAAACAGTTCGATGTATGTTTAATTTAATTTTTGGGAGACATTTTTTGTTATTTGGTATTGAAAAAAAAAACATCTGACGGACATGATAATCACAAGGAATACCATCACAAAATATTAAACAAGACATACGATAGCAGTCATTTTAGAGCTATGTTTAGTGACTTACCCTAAGATGTGGGTGCAACGGTCAGTTTCTTGTTCATCCGTTCATTTGATTTGTAGATTCGAAATTTAAACTCTGGATTTGAATTTTTCTTTGTAACTGTTTTAATTGGTTATTACAATCAATTCTTGTAATTAATGAAATGATTTCAACTTAAGGAGTATGATAATTATTGATCAACATGACTTGTATCTAGTTTTCAAATTGACCTCTCATTGAAGTATGATTTTACCCAAAATAAAGGATTCCATCAACAAAACATAAATTATAAATAACAAAACATAAATTATAAATTTGTTTCATAAACATTTGGGCCTTTCGTCTTGTTTACTCTCCATTGCCGAGCTCTATTGATTAAACCATCAAATATGACCTCTGCAGTTTTCGGTACGCCAACAGCCTATTTGGTCGTCATAATCTAATTATAGCACACCATTTGAATTATCGAATCAAAATCAATCAGTTTTATCTTGCATGATCAATACGTATACATTACGTCGCTTCTATTTTTGGCTGAAGCCGGTAACATTTGAATTATCGAATCAAAATCATTCAGTTTGATCTGGTTTGATTACGTATACATTACGTCGCTTCTATTTTTGGCTGAAGCCGGTAATTTGAAGCGTCAGCCAATGAAAGTTTGTATCAGCTTTTTGAATTGTTTTGTTGTGTATCGCCAACTATTGGATACTGAAATCCCGCCAAGGCCCCGAGATTAGACGTGAAATGACCCCGCGAGAACAGAGCTCATTCTATCGAAATGGAATGTAGAGATAATGTGCTCTGTTCTTAAGAGAGTAGTCTTGTTCGACTTAAAGTAGTAAGTCTTGAAAATAGAATTACGGAACTGCAAAATTCATTTTGGAATTTTCATACGTAATTAACCTCTTCTTCAGGACTGACAATTTTCTGACCAAGATTTTTTGGGCCCACTCATAAAATGTAACCATTTGAAATGAAAAAGACAATATTCTATTCGCCAAAACCGTTTGACTATTGGAGTAAAACGCATTGAAGTACTTCCAAGAGAGTAGAACTTACATTCATAAACAAATGAAATTGAAATGTTTTCCATTGGGAACCGACCTTCCTCGACTAAGATAAACAATTACCAAGTTGATCAACGCTTCTCAATGACTTAATCACAATTGGGAACAAACTGTTCATTTCAGCCATTGTTTTCATGATTTTTTATGTACTGGAGATGAATGCATTCTAATTTCAAAATCGGGGATATCATCGATAGAAAGATTGTTAAGCCCAAAATCCTTTTTTCTACATTGATGAGGTCTATCTTGTGTATTCTATGCTCGCAAATGGGGATGATGTCCTAGTCTGACCTCTTGATAATATTCGGAATGATACTACAGTTCAGAGTTTTCAAACCTGAATATCTGACCGGAATGGTCCTGTCCCGAATGCTTCACAAACTTTTCGAAACTTCCTTCGAAATGATAGTAGTAACAAGTGAACAGCATGGAACTGAAAATAAAAGAAAAAAATAATAAAACAGACAGCGCCAGATTCTTGGTACTTTCTACTTTTTGACCCTTGCGGAATTGCTTTGACAAATAGCAAAGAAACTAGATTCTTTCTATATTCCGATTAAAGTATATTTTGTAGACATATTATTGTCACCTTCTTTGCTGCAAAGCAGTTACAAATCAGTCACCTATTAACATAATTGTTGAATAATTTCGGTAGTAATTATGAAACATGATTCTCAGCCGTGAAAACGTTATCATTAAACAATACTATTGCTTCAAGTCTACACCGTTCACAATTGAATTATGTCTACACCGTTCACAATTCGTTATGAAAATATAACCACACCGTACACAAAACACAGAAACTGCACCGTTGTGTCTGCATATTTTCACTGGGACTACACCGTTGTTTGGCCATTTAGTAAACACGGTGTTTGTGGACATTCTGGACATTTTTGTGTAAAAAGAGGGTAACCATAGAAAAGAGCATGTTAAAAACATCTAAGTTAGAGCAATTATTTGTTCCCTAGTTCGCTGATTACTATGTAATCATCCTTAAAAGGGCAACTTTCTCGCTTCGAAAAAAGTTTTCCGTGTTGGGCTGTCTTTGCACAACGACTGAGTACGATAGGACAACACTGATACTTTGATATATAGAACCGTTGATAGGTATACATTTCCCCTGTATAATGATATCAGTATCAAGGCAAGATACGACAGTTTAAGAAATTTATCAATGAAAAACTATGACACCTACCTCTCATGCTATATCGTTGTCGCCATCTTTGAATGACTACACAAACCTAACGGACAACTTACAACACAGTGTTAAGGTTGAGACAGAAACGAAAAATTCTATACACATCTGAACTGTTGTGGACAACAATTTGTTAATTCTAATTTCTAACACAAAAATATATATTTCTCGGAAACGGCGCAATATTTTGGCTTGCAATTTTCAGAATTTTCATAAGAAAATGTGCTCTTTTAGATAAACATGAAAGTGAAATTTATGACAAAAAATTCTGAAATATCACTTTTAAGACTCCAAGGACGACTTCCGGAGGCTGTTGTGTGCGGGGGGGGGGGGGGTCTTATATGAAATAACCTAATTGTCAA
Organism: Fragum sueziense; assembly: GCA_963680895.1. NCBI lineage: Eukaryota > Metazoa > Mollusca > Bivalvia > Cardiida > Cardiidae > Fragum > Fragum sueziense. The sequence goes on along the minus strand of OY804595.1, from coordinate 3,710,658 downwards.
AATTCTTGTGGTAGGAGCACCAGAGGGTCCAGATGCGTTAACTTAGTCGGGATGGCAAGGTGTAAAACTGTATAGAGACGCGATGTTTGCTCAGCTTTATTTTTTAAAGCATGTATAGAGTGACAAGAGGGTTGAGGTAAAAAGCAGCATCAGTGAATGTTTGGGAATTTAGACCTAAAGCTAAAATGGTTGTTTCTAAAGCTTTTCCCTAGAAAAAGATTTCCATTTTCATGTCTTGTGTTTAGAGATGGGCAATATCCATGTAGCCTAAATCTAAATGGTCCAACTTCAAATGTGAAACTGTAACAAGTGTGTGGTTATATAGTACTAAGCAAAACGATTGAAGGATATTAAAATTCTACAGCTATTTTAGAAACTTTGATTAAATATTCTATAATACCCTGATGTTTTTTTTTTTATTTTAACATACATTCGCTTTCTTGTTTTATGCTGCCATATCGAGTCATACTTTGACAGTGGTCATGTCAAAATGGAACAATTTATAACACATGGGTCAACAACCAAACTTAACGTGTTCTTTACGTGCTGTTTTTCACATGAAGGCATACTCTGAGCTGCTTTATTGAGTAAGTTAACACGTACTTGCCAATAATCGATTCATTGAAAAAGATTGAACGTTAATTGGTTACAGATCTGCATCGCTGGCAGGCCTGTCGTCGGTCAATTGAACGCGTGGGAACGTCAAGTTGACGTCGCTGTTAGATCACTGGGCAGTTGATAGGGCGTGATAGGGGACGTAAGTAAACGACGTTTATGACTGACTACAGTTACATTCTCAAGAACTCGTTACCTTCTGGGACTCCAAAGTTTTCCAAAATTACTCCAGAGTTCAACAGATGTGCGAGGGATTAACCTTAGAATTCAGTCTGTGATAAACGGATTAAATAATCATGGGCCTTAATGCCAGTTGGCCGTTGCCAGCTTACGTTTCAAGATGACAACACAGATCTTTAGACTAGAACCAATACGAGATGGAACCAGCAGCACTGGATTACAGCGCTCATCACCAACCAAAGTTGGTTTCGACCATTGCATGTTGACAGCTTAATTCGTGCTTTTTTCCGATATAAAATCGAGAGAGAACGCAAGTGCAATGCCCCCACACGTGACGCATAATTTTGGTGACGGAAGCGTTACGGAGTTGACGGGAATTTTACGTGATCTATAGACAAAGGTTTTCGTGCTTTACGACACTCACTGACCAACGTTCTATTGTCCACGTGATTGGCCCATACCATGTAGCTTTTACACAGGAAAAATGGAAACTAAAACACGTTCAATGACGCCAACGTAACATTAATCGGCGTCGTTTATGTAAAACACCATCTTAAACAGATTTGGATTCAATTCATGAAATTGCCACCCCATTCACAGAACCTTTTATTTAATCTAGCATTATTGAAACACGTTGGGTAGACGTCCACGTGACTGACAACAATAATTGACTGTACCGCAACATGTGGTTATAGATCTACGATGAATTTGCGAGATAGGGCCTACTTGTAAGGATTGAGTTGACTTCCGGGTTAAAACTATCCGTTATTCGTGACGCGTGATTTTTCAGTTGTAGGGTACCAGCGTCTAACCGGATATTGTAGGGAAACCGGAAACGATTGCACTGCACCATGTTTCTAATTCTCAAGAAGTTATTTGTAGATTTTTGTTCGAATATTTGCCTTTGTTAATTTTTAGAAATAGTGTAATTTGAATATCCCTCAATGTTTTGCTTTGTATAGTTATCATATTGGTTTATAGTTAAATTTGGTAAATAGGAAACGGGAGTCGCGTTTTTGTGCTAAGTGCCCAAGGGAAAACATCACCAAATGGACCAGCTTATGAACAAAAACACGAAGAATGCGTTGGCCAGACATCCACATTCAACAATATAGGCTATGTTTTTGGAATAGGGAACGATTTTATCCAGTTTACTGTGACGTCATTTTGGTCAAACAATCGTAGGCTATTTGTGATATTGTTATTTCCGAAGGTGTTGTTTAAAAAAGCTTGCAAAGAAGTTTCGGAATACATTTAGATAAAAGAAGCAAATAATGTTAACCAAGGGACCGCACTTTCTTTTTTCATTTCCTTGATATTTTCTGTGATTAATCATGGCTTAATTGACATCCTTTTTGCTAAATGCAACGGCTTTCAATTTTGGAAGTCTAAAGGTTTTCTATTAAGGGAAAATATTTGAGCAAAATTATTCACCAGAGATTACCGACAGCCTACCAGAAAATTGGACTATACCATTCCAACTCTTTACATATTTAGAATTGGCAAAATAATATTCCATTTCCACATATTGGCGTTTTTTCGCACAACAAGAGAAATGCCTTGGAAAACATTGTGCGAAATGAAGAAATTGCTTTTGACTGGCAACTTCATTTTCCACAATGTTTTCTATACGAACAGACCAAAAATTATATTTTTTATTCATTTGAAATCGCCGTCTGCATGGACGAGTCTAGAATTTGACGTCTGGTAATGGAATATCACAATTTACAACGATAGTGCTAACCAATGTGATTCACCAGTAAAAACTTTGACAGATTGCCTGGTTGTCGTTTATGAGGAATTTATTTTTTATATACTTGTCCTATGCAAAGTTGGCTAAATAGGCCTACTATGAACAATATTTAGCATATACTAGGTCTAAAGGTGTACACACAGGTTAATCATTGTGTTAATAACGTGTTTCCATTTTCGACATAAGACGCCACTTGCAAATTGAGTATTTTTACGTTGTTGGTATTGGACGTTTTACTAACGCACAGCGTCATATGGCTTTCGGGTATGGTCGAAGCAGGATTGTCTTTTCCCCAACTTGTAGGCCGAATTGATTCTCCTCACTAAACGATAATGAAAATTGTCTCTAAACGTGACCAGACGGGATCTATCTATAGATGATCGAACGATATGCTTCGCCCAGGACGCACAAAAGTGACGTCAACACGAACTGATTGCTTATTCATCTACACGCCTCTTCGCGGTAGGTTCCAATCGACTTCGAAGACGGCATGGGACACACAATGACTTCAAAGGGGGCGGATGTACGCATCTTTAATCATGTTAATATTTTCATTTTTAACAGGAGAAAGATATACTGTGCACAAAAAGTTAAGCACACTTGGAAAATGTCATTTCCTAGTCAAAAACTATTCCAAAATCCATAGAAATAAAACTCTAATGTGTTTGAAAATTCAATTTTCTGGCGCTTCCTGAAAATTTTGTTTCAAAATTCTTAAGCGTTAGTTAGGTATCTTACGTTAAAGTGCACAGGGGTCAGATATCGAAAGTCAAGCACATTTCAATGACGCGAATGTCCAGCATAAGTAGCTAGGACCGACATTCATTGTCTTCCCATGTTGCAGAGAAGCTTCCTGACAACACAGAAAGGAAGCTTGCCAATTCATACTGTAGATGACGCTCATTGCCATTGACGTTACAGACGTCATTACTTTCTCTAGCCTGACGTCCAACAATGTTATTTGTGTGTTCTTTTGCTGGTGACTAAGCAGTTCAGGCGTAGATCATTCTGTATGTTCCTTGGAGTAAGTGGGTGGTGATTATCTTATTGGAATATCACAACGTTGTGTCGTTGTAAGACGGTCCTGTGACAGGTTGGATAATTTCATTGCAGCGCCCTTGCACCGTTTGGTTGCCATTAACTGAAATGAGGTCTGTTTAACTGTTTTCATCTATTCCTGCCTAAAAATGACGCTGCACTCGACGTAACAGTCTCAACGATGACGTTATTGGTATCAAGCCTTACGCATCTTCTCCAACCACAAATCCTGCCGTGAGTTAATGACACGTAAAATGAGATTCGTCCGGACATCAGTCCAATGTCTCCTGAATCAATATCGACGTGTCAATACCTACTGACGCCTTGCCTGTCGATGCTTAACGTCATTGGCGTAAGATCGGAGGACCCTGATGCAAGTTGTGTGGAGCCTGTTCTGGACAGTCTGGTCACTAACGGTATACCTTGTGACGTCCTGGAGGAGTAGCACTAAATTCTTACTTGATAGGAATTCGAAACGTCGTCAAGACGTCGCTGTGAAACGATCCTCCCTGAACGTCGTTTTACCCGGTTTACAAGATTTAGGTCGGTCGTTGGTGGCTAAAGTTGCATAAACCAAGTGCCGTAGGCGCTTAATTGTCAATTGGAGACAATTGAAATACAAAGCGACATCTCTAACAGACATACCTGCTTGGAGCATGCAAAGAGCTCTCTGACGTCGAACTTACGTCATCATTTCTCGCCTTCCCATAATCAATTTCAAAGAATTTGTAACAGTTAAATTGATTCTGCTAACAGATCCTTGTAATCGTGTGTTTTTGGACAAGCTAGACATTATCAATGTCACTGCACACGTGCCGCACGTGACTTTTGCTTATCTGGACTTTGTCCAATACACTGCATGTTCACTCTACACATGCACTGTATGCGTAATGGTTGTCGATCGGGCCAACTGAACAGCACAAAGCAATGTCCATTTAATTATCATAAACTGAAAAAATAATGTGTTAAAAAACGTGCTAAACTTTTTTTTGCTCAGTATATTTAAGGAGAACTATTAGACTGGTACCCATACTATCGTTGGGTGATGACGTGAAGATTTAACCCATTACCAGACAGCAAAAAGTTATGAGTGTTGCCTGGATACAATTCAAAAGCTGCTGAAGGTGACAAAATTGATATTGATTATTATAGTGATGATTTTTGTACAGCTCAGAATATATGGAGAGAAAAGGAGAAAATGCTGGTTATCAGCATTTTCTTCTTTTGTCTCAATATTTTCCCAAGCCTTTTTCTGTTAGGGCGTCAAAAAGCGTCATTGTGTGGGAATGGGTTACGTCAATAGCACGCTATTCCGCAAGTCGACGTAACGTCATCTTAACCAACGTTATCCAACGTTATGTTGGTGCCTGACGTTGTGTTAACAAAATATGTTTACGCATAATTTGTTTATGCTTGTTAAAACCAGCCCAATGTCCGATAATTTTAAAATCTGGACACTAAATGAAAATTTCTTACAGGAAAGATTTGTGAAAACGGTGAATTTTTGATAACAAGAGTTTTCTCATTTTGACGCGATATCTTTTCAGTGTGTCAATAGATCCAATTTATCAACATTTGTTTTGTTTAACAATTCAGATTTCAGAATAACTGTTCATTTCTTGAAACGGACCTTTTTTTGTATGATTTTATTAAAAATTGATTTTGGAAAACATTTAAGCAAAAAGAGAAATACTTATAACCAACATTTTATCCCTTGCATCAACTTTGGCAATGTATCTTTTACTCAGTTCAAATTTTTATCGATGTGTATTTGAGAATTAAAAGAACATGTAATGATAAATAAGAATATCAATCTCTTTCCTTACAGAAACAACAACTTTATCCTTAGTTTTTTTTATATATAAAACCCACGAATTGTATGAACAATTTTGGTTTGACAGTAATTCAAATTATACACAAAACAGCGCACGTCTATGATAATTATAACGCTACAACAACGTTGCGCGTCGGGTAGAAAAGATGCAATTTTAAAATTATGATTAAATTTATTACATGTTTAGATTAATCATATTGTATTATATACTATTTTAAAGCTTATTATTTGTACTTTTTGTCAGTAGTAATAGCATGTGCTGATTTTTGCGTGTCGATTTAAACAGGAAAGTTTAAGAGGTGAACCCCATTTAGATAAACACAATTTTCGAGCAGGGTAGAAAACTTGTAATTTTTCTACGTTTTTGTTTCAAACATAAATATTCACTCTTTCAAATATAATTCTATCATTCCTTTTTTGTTGAAACAATGTACTTTTATATGAAATGAAAATCATGGAAGGGATGTAGCGGAAATTATACGAAAATTAATTTTTACATTCTGTAGCCGACCTATGATGAAAAAACGTTACATTGGTAAATGTTGCCGTTGAATACCTTGTTTTGACGCAAATGACATTTCTGATGTCCCTCATACAAATGTCATATTTACGCACGATATAAGGATTCCGACGTTGAAAGAATTTCGAAAATCGACCGAAGATTAGCAATTCTATTGCATTTTTTATCTGAATTATATTTGAATTTGGTTACGCGTTACGTGAAAATGTAAGTATTTTTATGAATTAATGTAAGTTATTGTTTTCTTCATATGAAATTAAATCACATATACCATGCTGAAATTGATGGGAAATAGTATAATTTCCTAAGATTGACTTCTTTTTTTTTTAACCTAATTAAAGTATATTGATAATTTTGAGAGAATATAGTGAAAAATGTAAAAATTGCAGAATAGCGTGCGATTGACGGTTAACCCTCGTCCTGCTGATTTTACGTTGGTTTCAAACAAAGTGTCAATTGTTTGAGACATTTATGTAAGTCTATCGTAATGTTTTGTCACAATAATTGAGTAAAAATTATGCAGTGTAGGCTATGATCATACTACACGTAGGCCTATGTACTGGCTGATCTTGACTTAATATAGGTCTACTGCCTGCCAAATCTTTCGCAACTACAGTACACAGGAATATTTATATAACATGGAAAGCATGGGAAAGGTCAACAACACAACTTAAGTGGAAAGTGTTAAATAAGCTATGATTAGGCCTAAGACATTTTCGAACGTGGTCAACGAAACTAAGTTATAGCGTTGATGGAGGAAATCATGGTTATCTGCAGTTTCTTCTTTTGCCTTATTGTAACCTTGCTGTTGCAGACATAACAAGAGCCGTCACAGACGGATTATGCTCCCCGAGCATTTTTGTCACAAAATAAAAACTATCATACATTAAGCCCCCTTTTCCCATGACAGCTTTTTTGTACACACATTATTTATAGTATATGGTCTAGAACATCCTATTTATTACATGAGCACAAAAATTCCTTAAATTCTGCCCATTAGATGAAGAGAAATAAGAGAAAAACTAATTTTTACAATAATGCCCTTTTTTCCATGACGCAGCCTTAAATTTACAAACGGAAAAAAGATCCCTAGGTATTGACCCAGAGAGTTCACATGTTAAGTTTCATTGAATTTGGTCCAAGGGTTGCTGAGATATGGCTGTGGACGGACGGACAGCGTGGCGACTATATGCTCCCCCGAAATTTTTTCGGGGAGCATAAAAACCATGATCAACTTTGAAAGGGGGGGGGTGAAAAATATGGAAGCCACTACATGGTGTCTGAACACGTACGGTTCTCCGGAGAATAATTTGAAGTCGTATTGGCAAATTATAAGTACTGATGAACCTTGAAAAGCAATGTGTTCATGCAATTGATTGTGAATAAAAACATAATGGAAAAAGAAGAAATTGCTCAATTTGAGCAATTTCTTCTTTTCCCATAATGTTTTAATACATAGTTATTACATTTTGATTTATAATAATTCATTATTTATAAGTTTGTGACATGATATACCTCTTAATGTCTCTATTTGGTTTCCATTTGAAGAAGTTAAGCTGTAGGGGTAATTGTGAAGCTGTAGGGGCGTTACGCTGATTTACATGAAGCTGTATTGGGACCGATACAGCTTATTAGGCTGGGGAGAACACTGAATTATTTATTATTGTCACGGCATATCATGTAACTTCAGAGACTGATCCAATGGTTTTGCACTAAAATCCTCCAGGAACGTCTCTTTGGATAAGACTGTTTTGTATATTTTTTACTTCATTGTCCAAATATTTTATTTTATCTTATTTTTATGATTAGGCCTAAATGCGAACAGGGGATAATGTCACGCTCCGCTACACATATTTACATTTGATTTGTTTCCGCTTCAAAGTCCGGTTTGAAGCAGAGAAGGTGGGTAAATGCCAGGAATAATCTGGACGTTGTGGATTTGTGAAATATCAACTGATAAAAAAGTTATTGAAGATCAACCAAAATTGTGGCTGATCTTTAATAACTTTTTTATCGACCGATTTTCCCAAAAATCCACCACGTCCATCTAATGCGTGACATCTTTCCAACTTCTGTGCTTCATACCGAATTCGAATCGGTCCCATATTAACAAAAGTATTGAAGATTTTCTTAAATTGTCGAATCACGTGGTTATCCACCGTATAATTATACAGTCACTTTAATTAACAATATCTCAGTTATACACTATGCGACTGGAGCAACTAACCAGGGACTTAAGAATTTCTCTTATTAGTACTACGATAACGAGTCGCATTTAATTACGGTGGATAATCACGTGAAACAACTTCAGAAAATCTTCATTAAATTTGTTTATTAATGTTCAGAATATAAATTGACGATATCAACAAGTCCATTAATTTTTCATCACGATATGACATTTTCAAACAAGAGGTAAACGATAATTGTAAAATATTCTGTAAATGGAAACAAGGTTCAAATTCTGTCTACCACATTGATACCTTTCTTGACATATGAGACGAGGTTTAGAAAAATGGCCCTTAACCTCTCCCGAACAAAACCTGTTTCAAATGACGTCTCAAATAAAGAAGTCTTTGTAAACCATTGAGAAAATAGAAGAAATTTCGATAAGTCTTTGGATTAAGTAGAATGTTATTATGAATAAATAGCACCAACTTAGTACGCTATGACATAGAAAACTTGCGAGAAAGTAGGAATTATCATTTTCTTCTTTTCTGTAATGTTTTATCATGATGCACCTATTGTGTTTGAAATGATTTGCTCGTCATCTTTCGAAAAACATTCATAACCGTCTCTACACAATTCGACCAGCACTGTTAATCACTAAGCCTTGCACGAACATTGGTTGTTACATGTACACCCTGGAGGTCCTGTACAACTCGCACCGCATTGACAACCACCTGTAACAAGAGTAATTATCCAGGTAACCGTGACGTAATTTCGGACAAACAATAGTAATACGTAGGTGTTGTTATAAAATCTCGTAACTACGGCTTGGGTCAAGCCGTAGTTACGAGATTTTGTAACAACACCGACGTTTTATCAAAACTTTCAGCACAAAATACATTGCTATTAGTGGTTGTTAGATAAATATTTTTCACACAACCCTGTTTGACTGTTCCACAGAATTCAAAGATGTTGCAGACATAAATTGCATTGAAAATTATGTATGGAAATGAGAAATGAAGCCATTATCTAAAACGTCGAATTTATACATGTATGTATAATATCGGTTATCTAAAGGAAATAGAAAGCTAGTAGATGAAGGTTACTGAAAATGTCTCCGACAATAAGATAATTGATGTATTTTGAAATTAATGTTAAACCCCAAAGGCGGATCTAGGGGTGGGGTCAGGGGGTCATGACCCCCTTGGAATTGGCCGAAATTGAATTTTGACTATATAACTTCTTAATAAAAGCTGCCAATTGTGCTTTGACCCCCCTCCCCCCGGAAAAAATCCTGGATCCACCATTGAACCCCAACCCCAAAGTGCCCATGATATTTTGATGGAAGTTTTTAATAAAAAACTTAAACCTTTCACAAACAAGATATGAGGTTTTGGTGTCCATATAAAAGAATGACTGGGAGAAATGTTGAGCCCAAAGAAAAAAATGCTGGTAACCTGCAATTTCTCCTTTTGTTTCCATATTCTCTGTGTCATATTTTCAGATTGTGCACAAAACTATCTTTATCAACATCAATTTTGTTATCTGCAGCGGTTTTGAATTTGAGCTTCCCCGAAACTTTGTCAATTTTGACATATGGGGACGGGAATGTGACTTGAAGTCCCAATGCAGGATCCTTTGGTTCCAGGACCAGCGCGTTACGACTTCATCAAATTACGTGATTTTTCGGTTTTCATTATGGACACATACCTTGGCATTTACAGACTGCACCAGTTTTGGCCTTGTTCAAACATGCCTCACCACAAATGGTGCATTTAGGTCCGCACCTGCACGTCCCCGTACTACAACAGTCACCTGAACACTTGCACACGCCAGCTGTATGAATAGAATGAATGCGTTATTAGAATGTAACCTAAAATATGTATACAGTATGTAAAATTTAAGTGAACAGGGTCGGGACAGCAGCAATTTATTGTTCGTGCGTATTATTCTATATCGTTGCTTTTCAACAAAAACCTCGTAAAACAGCTTGTTTTAAGCTGTAGTTAGGAGGTTTTTGTTGAAAAACATTGGTATACACTCACCACAATTTAGCTAACCCGCGAAAAAAATCACATTCACCCTAAAATGTACAAATTGTTTCAGATACATATGGCTTATTATACAACACGTCGCCACAAACCGTTGCTTTTAAACAAAACCTCGTAACTGCAGCTTGTTTTAAGCTGCAGTTACGAGTTTTTTGTTGGAAAGCATCGACATGATATATTTTGGTCTGTGATACACGTGCCAGCTTCTATAACAGTCCCCAGAACACAAGTATACACACGCTGTAACAGACAAATTGATAATGAATGTTACTAGGAATAAGTTATTCTCTGTTCTTTTTTTCAAAATATGGATTGCTTCGGTAACCATTTCAAAGTGCACTGTCTCTATGTGTCTTTGTCATATGCATTTGTATTATGATGAGAAAGTTATCATTTTCTCCTTTTCATCTACTGCTGTCCATGCAATAACTTTCAAATTAAGCCTTTTTGTAAAAATTGTATTGCCTTCTGCAATACTTTGGAAATATTCTTGACTTTTTTGGTGAAGGTTAATCAGAAGTTTCTTTAGCAACCTTTACAGCAAATCTGATTTAGTAGTTCGTAAATACACCAATAGCAATGAAAAGTCGCAGATAAGGCAAACCAATTTTCCTTTGAAAACGGCGAAAAGGAGACATTTCGATTCATATCAAAGCGTTATTATTTATACACAATCTCCTTCGCAGTGAACCTTTGACATATTCTCACATAATGACGACTTTTGACTCCCCACAAGTTAAGTGTTTTGGGAAAACTTCTCGGCAAATGAAGAAGCAATTTCTTCATTTCCCACATTCCCACAATGTTTTCTACATAAAAAATGCAATAATCAATTCATTTCAAATTGTCGCCTGCAACATTTTTGAATTTGGACGAGTTAAAAGTTTTGTCGTCTAGCTGGTAATGGATTAATCGGGATTAGGTCTCTGCCATGACGAATAATGGGGGAAGGATTTCACTTTCCATTTTCCATTCACTTAACATTTTCCATAATTGAAAGGTTTCGCAACATGTTAAAACGATACATAGCATTTTTGTTTCCCCCACCCATGTTTTATAAATGTTCAGACATTGTTTAGTGTAGGGTTAATGTCAGAATGAGCACAATAAAATTGTTTACATAACTGTGCTCCATGTTCGTATAAATATTAACCATAATTGAATATCAAACAACATGAAATTGAATGTTTCCATGTTTCAGAAACTCTTTTCCAAACGCCAGAATTTGATTTAGGCCCAAATTCAAATGCGTCGCAGAAAATGTTTAGGTGGTCCGAATGCAAATGTGTGTCAAAGAGAATTCATCTTAGGATGATCCAAATTGAAAAAATAAAATGTTCATTGTCGCGGAGATGAAAGAAACAATTGAAATTGGAAACAGGAAATTTATACCAACGAAATTTTAGTCTGTTCCAATTTGAAAAGAGTTGGCAGTTTTCAAAACAACTGATGTCGAAGAGAAAAATGTCCATGCTATAGCATATTGAAGTCTGAGGAGAAAGGAGTCTTAGCAGTGAAATATTTTCACCCTGGTCACCCTGTGCCGTAAACGTTGTTTGAATCCAGCGTTTTATTCTCATAGTTTTGGGAACGAGTCCGAAACCAGGCAAATTGGGAAAAATGCGAGGGTTTTGTCTAAATTGGAAAAAAATATTTTCATCACAGGCTGCAACAAATATTGAGTCCTGTGCATAGATAACTATATAAAATAAGCTGACGGGACTTCCAGCTAGCCTCTGGATACCTTTTTCTCGGTGTATGAAAGGGAATGATCAAATTTTAGCTTAAAAAGAAGCAATTACTTTTGAATTGGGAATTTTCTCTCTAGATTTTGTGAAAAAATACCCTATTTGGCATTGGGAGCGGGTCCTTTTTACGGACCCATCCAAGGAAGGAGAAAAATGCTGTTGATATTTTGGCATTTCCCAATATGACACTTTTATTCGAAACAGATCACAATCATGTTATTATTCATTCCTTGTGTTTCGTTGTGAATGTGAAAGCAAATTTGATTTTGAAGGAAAACAACACCGCTCATTTCAACTTTGATTATTCCAGCATAAAAGGCATATATACCAGTCACTATATTATATCTATACAAGTGAAAGTGCGTCCTTTCTTTTCAAAACAAGTTTGCGTGCGTTGGTTAAAATCTTGCACGTGTGAAACATGTGCAAGATTCGAACCATCACATGCAAAATTGCAGCAGTTTTGAGTTAGATGTGTAGTTTATATACACTTGTAGGCCTACATTTTGCAAACATGTGCCACAATATAGTAATTGGTAAAGGATAGCCAATGGATACATGCAGTCTGGGGCCACATTCTCTTAACCCTTTCCCAAACAAGACCTGACTTTGACGACCCTAATAGAATAGGCTTGTGAAAACATTGAGACAAAAGAAGAAACTGCTGATAACCAGCAGTTTCTCATTTTGCAACAATGTTTTCTTGGCTATATCACTCTCAATTTTAATCTTTATTAACATCCATTTAATCGTCTGCAACAGCTTTCAAATTGAACCACCCTAAAATTTTGTCGTTTGGGAAAGGGTTAATTGTAACTTTATTTCGAATTTTCTGAAATACGGCTAACGCTTTCCAAAAATGACACATATGGATAGGGTCAAAAGAATGTTTCAACAGTTCAATAGATATTCCTATAAGAAATTGAAATTTCAATCAAATGTGGTAGAGAAGAAAATGTTGATGACCAGCGTTTTCTCCTTTTGACCTAATCCGAGTCTTCTCTGATGAAAATTCGCTCTTTGATAATTTTCGCTAAATAGCGATACCCAACTCTGAAAGAGCGAATTTTCATCAGAGAAGACTCGGATTATTTTTGACTAAGTTTTTTTATTCGATATGTTGTTTATTTTTTGTGACAAAAAATCGTAGTATTCAACTACCTCAATTGGAATGGTAAGAACCTTTGGGGCCTAGATATTTGTTTTTGACAAAGGGTTTAATTGAAAAAAGAAAGAACTTGACATTTGAATTCAACTGGTGCAACGAAATAGGCATAGGCTATGACGATAAAAAGATTGCATTCGTGAGGTTGCTTTCAGTCTTTTTTAATTCGTTTTAAAATGAAATAAATACTGCAAATTTTGCCTAAAATACTCACTTTCGATACAATTGCAGTTGCATGGATCACCCATTTTAGAGATAGTATCCGCTTCTTTTACGTATAGCCTACTGTTCCAGTAGAACAATTTCTGTCACCGAATTATTTTTGAGATTTTAAAACTCGTGCACATTATAAGAACAACAATGCTTAGTTGCGTGTGAAATATTGTGCTGAGTGAAAACGCAGATTTAGTACTGGGTGCAAAAACAGTTATAACTTAGCCCTTTCCCAAACAAGACCTAGTTATGACGTCCCTTTTAGAAAAAAACAAACATTGGAACTCATCGAAACAATAGACGAAAAGGCTAATAGGGAACGATTTTATTCAGCTAACTGCGACGTAATTTCGGACAAATAGTATTTCGTAGGTGTTGTTATAAAATCTCGTAACTACGGCTTGATTCAAGCTATGCGCGGATCCAGAGGGGGGGGGGGAATAGGGGGTCATGACCCCCCCCCCCCCCCTTGAATTCGGTGAAAAGGGGGGTTATCAAAAAGATTAATGGTTATGTCCCAAATAAGCTGCGTCTTTTGTCCCTGTGTGCCACGCCAAACCGTTGTTATATCTTGTCCTTCATGGTATGACATGTATCTGCACGCGGATCAAGACCCCCCTGAAATTTGGCGAAAAAGGGTTTAAGATCGGATGACCCCCCACCCCTTGGAAAAAATACCTGGATCCGCGCTTGCAAGCCGCAGTTACGAGATTTTATAACAAAACCGACGGTTTATCAAAGCATTACTCTAACCCAGTCTATTTTTAGCACAAAATCCATTGCCATTACCAGCTGATTATTTGTGGTATAAGCACTGGTAATTGCGTAGTGCTAATCTAGACCTTTCCCAAACAAGACATGGTTTTAACGCCCGCAGAAATTGTCTTGTGGACAAAAGAAATCAAAGTGCTGAGGGCACTGTAATTGTACACTCTAGTTGATTGAGCGGATTTGGAAATGAATGATAGGCGCTTTTTTGTGTTATTGAAATGTGTTTAAATTCAGTCTAAATCACCCCGTATGACGCAGTATTTTCTGTGCTATATCATTGGTAGAAAAACATTTATCAGCGTCCATTTTGTCTTATGCGGCAGCTTTGAAGTTTGGCTATTCTAAAATGTTGCCATAAATAGCAAAACTAAATGCTAGACATTTCTCAGCTTAGTTGCAATAATGTAACCGAAAACTTTTTGAATTTTGATCTGGGTCTCGGTTACAATTCTTTCCTATTTTGTTGCAATGGAGCAGGTGCTGGAATGATTCATTCCAGCAAGTTATCATAGTCAAACTTCAAAATAAAGCTGTTGAATGTAGTAAGAATGTTACATGACAGCAGGTTAACTATTTTTCTGTTAATCCATTGTAGTTTTATGTTGAAATCACTTTCAAATAAAGTGTAATTTGATTTTGAAGCGGAATACCCACCCATCTTATTCTACTGAGACATGAAACTTCTGCTGGAAGAAAAAAAATCAAAACAATAAATTATTCTTGTTCATACTTTTTTACCAACTTTGTGACATGAATATGGTTTTATGGGGTTTACTTCTGATAAGATATGTTGGTATTCAAAGATTTATGCAAGAAAATGTATTTTCCACTTGTTTCTCTTGCTCCAAAGAAGCAAGAGTGCGGAATCGTAGCCACAAACCAATACCCAACATTAAGTTTGTGGCTACGATATCGCAGCTAATTTCAGCTGGACCTCAGAAGGACAGAATATCCGTCTCTCTTTTAAACATTTTCCCCCAAAAGACCTGGTTTTGACGCCCCTTATAGAATAGACTTGGGAAACGTTGAGAGAAATGAAGAAAATGCAATAAAATAATATTTTCTGTGTTATATTGTACATAAATTAAAATTTATGACATCTTTATTAACATGCATTTTATTATCTGTAGCAGCTTTCAAAGTGTTACTGCCTCAAATCGATGGCTCAGCGCGAAACGGTTGTAACTGCCTATATATTTATAGGCAGTTACAACCGTTTCGCGCTTAGCCATCGAAATATTGTCGTTTTGAAAAGGATTAAGGTGACTAAGCCTTGAGATGCCCAAACTTCAGACTTGGTTTTCTCAATCGGTTAAGACACGCATGAAATGTCAACTTAACAAATTGCCTACAGCCTTTAAAGCTCTAATGGTAATCCGAGCTATCCGGGAAACTGGAACTTTCATTAACCCTTTCCCAAACGGCCAATTTGCTGACTGATTTAATATAAAATAAGCTGCTGACAACAAAAAAGTTTTCGAACAGATAAGATTTGTGAAAAAATAGGAAAGAAAATGTTGTGACAAAAGGAGAAAATGCTGATTATCAGCATGTTCTGCTTTTGCATCACTGTTTACATATTCCTCTTATATTATAGACGTTAAAACCGGGTCGTGTTTGGGAAAGGATAAATGTTTCCCCAAGCGACTGTTTGTTGGTGATTTGGTACAGACGAACACACGGTGGATAATCACGTGACTTAGAATTTCCGATAATCTTCGATAACTCTGTCAATACTTGATCAATTTGCATTCGGTTTGAAGCAGAGAAGGTGGGAAAATGTCAGGAACAACCTGGACATAGTGGATTTTTGAAAAATCAACTGATAAAAAAGTTATTGAAGATAAACCAAAATTTGGTTTATCTTCAATAACTTTTTTATCAGTTGATTTATCGAAAATCTACCACGTCCATCTAATGCGTGACGTCAGTCCACCTTCTCTGCTTTAAACCGAATTCAAATCGGTCCAGTATTTACAAAGTTATTGAAGATTTTCTGAAAATATTGTATCACGTGATTATCCACCGTGTACTATATATAGGTTCATTTTCCGATTGCAACATCTTTATCTAGTTGATGCCTGCAAAATCTGCTCCGTTTCTCGAAATTTTGCTGGACGGACTTTGGTCACCGATGGTGTGAACGTTGCTCAGTAAGGCAGAGCAGATTGGCAAACCAGCTTAAATGCATTTGAATTCAAATGAACAGTTTCAACCAAGGCCAATTTGCATTGACTGTGCATCCTTTTCCCCCAAAACAGTGCGTTGGTTTGACGTCCCTAAAAGAACTCCCTAAAATATCGAGCCAAGAGAAGAATGCTGGTAGGAACCTAAAATATGACCATTTACTATGTTTACCATCGAAGTGGCGATCATCTTGTTGTTTTGGTGGCCATCTTGAATATTGCGGAATCGGAAGTGGCATGATGTCCTTTTAAAATATGTTAGATCTTAAGAATATAATATGGTGCAATTTTTATGTCTGTTTCATCATTGGAAATACTTTTGCAGTATCCCGCTACACTTCGTGGTCTGCAACTCATTTTACCCAATTACCACACAGTGACGCTTTTTTACTCCCCACGAAAGGCGTTGGAAAACAATGAAGAAAATGAAGAAATTGCTTGTGAAAAGCAATTTCTTCATTTTCTGCAATATTTCCTATTCAGAAAGACCAAAAAATTGGAAAATTTCATTCACTTTAAATCATCGTCTACAACACACCGTATTTTGAACGGCGGGAAAAAAGAGTGAGTATTTATTATCTTTAATTACAACGAATATCGGCTGAGTTGATTTTTGTGTTACATACGATGAAAACGTACATAACTTTGCCAATGTTTACCTAAAATCCTGTCTCATAAAATCTGTTAGTAAGAGAAAAATATGCTACTGAATCTGACTTTGATGCACGAAAAGAGAAAAATCTTGGTAAGAATGTCTGTAAATCATTATTAAAGCACATAATTATTGTCAAATTGATGTTTCACGGAGGATCGGGGATCGCTTCAAGTGTTTTCTTTACAAGAACCCATAAAAAAAGTACAGAAAAAGAACAAGAACTATTTGAAATTGGGTACTGTCAGTTGCTATGGTGCAACATACCACGGTGCAAATTCTCCAGCAGGTAAAACAAACTCGGACCCATCGATACAACCGACACGGATAATAAAAAACAAATTCCGGTCTTTTATTTAGGAAAATTGGCTGCATCCTTGTTAAAACCAATTTAATATCGTTTAGAGTCAATAGATGTTTGGTTTAAGACCAATTATGGCTTATTTTGGCTTACTAAAACTAAAAGGCTTGTGGATGAGCACTTTCGACGGTAAAGACATTAGTAAACCATGTTTACATGTTTTATAAAGAGATAGGCGAGTATCAGCTGCATATTAAAAGATAAGTTGTCTGTGTCTTTGTTTTCAATCTTTAAATTCTAGGATTAAAACCCTCATTATCATCTTGTTTCATTGCAGTTTGATAGTGAGCTCCAGAAGGTTTTCATCTTCGATATTCAAACACCAACTCTATTACGCATGTCTGTCAATTATTACATGTTAACATACGGTTTATGGGTGCATTTCTATCATGAAGATATTGCCAAGAATATTTATCATGATTGTCTCTCTTACTCTTTAGTGTGGGTTGAAGTGAAAGTCTTTATGAAAGGCCCTCTACGACAGCATGTAAAACAAACTACATAGGCGTAGGAAGAGGGGTGCCAGGGGGGGCCTGGCCCCCCTAATAATTTAGAAAAGGGGTCTGCCCCCCATGGCCCCCATAATACACCCACATTTCCATTTACATGAATGTTTGCCCCCCCCCCCCCCCCCCCCCTATATTATAAACCTTCCTACGCCACTGAACTATGAATAGAAATGAACATGAATTGCGTAGATTCAATAACTAGTTACCATGCCTCTGGAAGACTTTGGTTGTGAAAATAAAAATAAAATACATGTACACGTTCATAAAAATATCACCGTTGCGGATTTAAAAATATAGCAAGCATTAAATCCAAAAAAATAATTCGAAAGTGCTTCGTAAACAATTATGATAAGCATTTAATTAATCATGAACGGTGACTGATCATTTAGATTAAACTTCATATTTAAAGTTTCTGATAAAGTAGATCTTTCTTCTTCTTTTTTATTCAATTTTACGTCCCTTTTAAGATTATTTCAACCCGAATGAGACAGGACAGTCAGTAGGTGGTGCGAAAGCAGGAGAACCCCAAGAAAAATCACTTGGTACACCCGCAAGCAGAACTTGGCTTCTCTCATATGTGCCTCGTATAGGTCTCAAACACACACAAGACACAGCGGTAACATGATCAAGTGATTGAGGGCGGTAATGAAATATCAGCGCTCTGAACTACTTCTTTATGAAGGCTTTTGTATCTGGAATAAATAGAACAAAGATCATTCCAAAACACAGTTTGGTACATAAGATAAAATTCTTAAGCGTGTGATGCAAAGTAAATAACCGACTATAAAAGTCAACGGGATGCGGTTATAGCACGTTTACTTTTAGTCTAGGAGCCAGGTCATGGAATGGAACTTTTCTTGCAACCGGTGACCTATAAAATTTTGAGTGGTATTTTTCAATACTTTAGGGTCCCATGCTTTGGTTAAGGGTGGATGACATGCTTAAAAGTGGTAGGATTTTTTTTTAAATCCAGGTCAATGGTCATTCGGTGCACTTCTCATACATACCTCCTAAAATAGCCCATAACTTACTCATTTATTAAGCTAAAACAATTATTTTGGTATCAAAATAAAGCTAATGATTTGCACTTTGACTTACATGAATAATATACAATTTTTTGATTTTCAATATTTTTGAATATTCATAAATATAGCAAAAATTGGCTAAAAATCACCAAAATATGTTTTGTCTACAAGTGAAAAAAAAAGTTTTAAAAATACCAAAGGTATGTTTTTGTGGTTGAAATCATACTTAAAAATTGCCCAGAAACCTGTTCTTGACTTATTATGTATTTCTTCACAGAGTTAGTCTTTAGCTTAGGCTTGTAGTCATAGGCAAAAGTGGGTGGGGTAATTTTTCCCTAAAATTACAAAACATGCAAACATTGATGTAACAATAAATCCTAAACACAATTGTGATGTTTTATTAGAATTTATTGTTTTAAAATCATATTTGCAGCGATTTGTAAAGCTTTTGATGCATATTCCTGAAAATTAATTAGAATTTTAAGAGCCAAAATAACAATTAAATAAAACAGCATATGAGATGGATACAGGTCATATCAACACCAAAATGTCAAAATAATGACTCTAAATGAATATTTATCAAGTATCTAGTACAATTAAATAAAACAATACTCAGATGAGAATAGTCAGCAGCTGAAAATATTCCTCTTTCTATCTTACGGGTAAAGGACATTAAAAAGACCCATGCCAGATTTTCAGGAATCAGAACAACATGGGGATGGTCAGAATTTGCGTTGTTGTGTAGTGCATTGCTTTTACAGACCCATCAAGCACTTGTCATTGTATTTTAATTAGAAAACGTCATTTTAAGTGTTTTGCACTGATAAACCCGATTTTCGCATCCGAGTTTGTTTTACCCAATTTATGTGAATCATCCGTGGTGTGTGGTATCAACATCCGTGGTAAGTTGTACCTTGAAGCAAACTAGGCTAATTTTTAAACATGGCTTTAGACACCCAAAATTTATTTTTCCAGTTTGATGAATGGTATAGATTTGTTCCATAGATGTCGAAAACTTATTTTGAAGAGATATTTGCTCGAAAGCAGTTAAATAATTTCTGCAAATATAAAACAAAACGGGAAGTAGGCGAGAAAATAGTGATTTACTATTTAAAATCGCTTGTATTTTTAGTTTACTCAAATCTTTTGTTATGAAACTGCAGCACCCTTAAGATAAACCATTTTGCATCAGCTCTACACAAACACTTTTTATATTGCGGCAATTAAAAGGCTATATGTTGATGTTTTCTTACCTTGTGTATTCCCACGCTGTTGATTTTCAAATCCGCGTTTGGAAGACCAATCCGTGTATTTTGTATCTGGATGAACGGTGTGTACAAGCAAACTACAACATCTTTGAATTTGGAATAGCCAAAAAAAAATTTTTTTTTTTGCCATTTGGGAAAGTATTCAATTGGACAAGTATATGGTTTCGTCGCCAGGGAAAGAGACATGTAGTCTGGCTTACCTGTCCCTAATACTGCGTTATTGGGTCAGGCACACTTAAATCGGCGCCCACTGGGGTGATATTTTAACAAAGGTAAAGAATAAAGTTCTTTAATTTTGTGAGCAGGGAAGGGTCATTAGAAGAGTAGATAGGTTTCGGTATATTTTTAACACTAGCAATAAAAGTTTTACATGACCACAACGCTAACCCGAAATAAAACGGTTTTAAATTATGTACAAATGTACATGAAAACTATATCAAGGCAATTTGGATTTTTATCTAATCCGTAGTCCGATTAGCTCAGTGGTTAGAGCGTCTGACCTGTATTCTAGAAGTCTTTGGTTCGAATCCCAATAGTGATACATATTTTAGCCGCACCCCTTTCTTTTTACATTTTTCATATCAAATGGTTCTAGAGATTGCAAAGACGTAATAAAACACAATAAGGAATGATTTTCGCGGGATCGTGTGCTAAAAATAGATTTCTGATGGGACATCCCTCAACAACGTTTGCCGGGTACCAGTCTAATATTTTCTTTATCGGTCATGAATCGGACATTTTTTTCGTAACAGTATTCGCGAAAAATTATTATTTTCAAGCGAGATATTAGTCGATCATAGATAATGCAGGCGGGAACCAAAACTACGCAACATTGCGCATATTCAACATGCAACATTGATTACAGATACGGAGACAGACTAGAAATGACAAACGCCTTTTCTTGAGATTCCTCAGCAGCTTAACCAGAAGAAAAACATAAAAAATCTGAAAGTAAAGTAGCTATGATCATGAAACTTCGCGGGTAGATAGATCTCACCAAGAAGAAATGCAACGTACAAGGAGCATAAATTTACCTTGCTTATTTTGTGAGTTATTGCCCTTTGTTTTAGTGAAAGCCTGTGGGGGTATCAAATCGCAATCAGCGACAAATTCTAGTTTTTTTTATTAATCCTTTCACAAACAAGACCGGATTTGACGTCCACAACAGAAGATTCTTGGGGAAAACATTGAGGCAAAAGAAGAAAATGATGATCGACCATATTGAAAAGACCTGCGCAGCAGACAAAATGAGTGTGAATAACTTCTTTGGATATTGATGATCATTCTTCTTTTGTCTCGATATTTTCTCTGACATAAAACACTAAAAGTATTCACATCCGTTTTAAGAGGAATTCTCTGTAAGGACCAGAAAACTTCGGCACGCATAGTTATGGATTTTTCTCATATTGCCATATGTCAAAGAGTATCATGAATGATGAGGAAAAATGACCTTAGTTTTGAATCATTCTCTTTCGTTTCCATAGCAACGCGATAAAATGTGCAAAAAAATGGCATTTTCAAAATTTGACCCCTTGCTCTTTCAATCACATATCATTTCTACAATATCACAAGTTTTATTAAAAGTTGTATACCATTGGAAAGGTTAATGGTTATAGATTCTAAAAGGTTATCTGTAAAGGTCATGAATGGGTGAACACCGTGTTATTTTGGGCTCCGCTTGAAATTTTGGAAAATCAACGAAATTGGACTTAATTTGGATATGAAAAGTTGTCTAAATGTGTGTGAATGTTTTCTGAAGGTTTCTAATGGAGAAAAATAAAGAAAATAAACCAGCAAAACGGAAAAATAGCAGCCAAAGTAAGGATTCAAAAACAACAAAAGGAAACAAAGAGGCGAAAAAGGCGGGAAAATCATCGGAGGCTCAGACGGACAAAGATTCACGGTCAGTAACACAACAAAACACAACAAACAATAACGAACAATCATTTATAACAAGTGTATTAGACAATTCAAACGTATTTCATTCGTTCAACGATTCTGCAATGAACGGTCAAAATATGCAGATGCCAGTTCCTAACTATACCGGGAGCCCACCTCAGTTTGTAAACATGGCCAATATGGGTCACCCAACAACCCAGATGTACAACAATATGAACAATTCGTTTAACGGTCAATCAATGAATGGTCATCCACAACAAAACCCTTGTTATTCAACACCGATCAGACCCATGGCGAGTAACATACAACCAACGGGAAATCCAGGCTCATCAGCAAATTCAGAATTAATGAAATTTCTAACAGTAAAATTCGAGGAAATTGGAAAGCGTTTAGATAAGATAGACTCTTTAGAGAAAAGAATGGACGCATTTGATACAAAAATAGGGAAAATGTGGACAGAGTTAGAGAAAAATGTCAATAAAAACACAGAAAATATTGCGTTTGTAACGGATAGGGTTGAAATGAATGATTTCGAGATTGAGAAGGCCCGGGAAGAGGTTCGAAAATTGAGCAAAGAAAACGACAAATTGAAAGAGTCACTTAATGACATCCAATCTAAGTCGATGATGAACAATTTGATAATATGAGGTATAAAAGAATCCGAAATCGAGTCCGAAATACAATTAGAAAATAAAGTAAGAACTTTCTTTAAAGATGATTTGAAGATGCCGCCCGAAAGGATCGATACTATCGAATTTGACCGGGTACACAGAACAGGTGTTAAAAGAGCAAATAAAACTAGAAACATTGTGACTGTCTTTAAGGCTAAGCGAGATAAGGACTATGTGAAAACATTGAGACCCAGTCTGAAGGATACTGACTTTTACATGCATGATCAATACCCAATAGAAATAGTAGAACAAAGAAAACGATTACTTCCTTTTTTGAAAAAGGCGAAAGCGGACAAAAAGGATGCGTATATCCGGTACAATAAGCTGATAGTCGAGGGGGAGGTGTACACTGACGGGCCTTATGGTAAGGTATAGGAAATAGAAGAGAGTATAGTAAAAGTTGGAGTATGGAACTGTAATGGACTGAGTAATGATAAACTATCGACAAGTGGTTTCTGTGAAATCTTGGATAAATATGATATTGTTTGCCTATTAGAATCTTGGACATGTAAAAAAAGCAAAATCGACATTTCTGGGTATCAAACAATTAATCTCTACCGAAAATTTAAGCACCGTAATGCACGTCGAAATAGCGGAGGAATCGTTATTTATGTTAGAGATAATATATTTCCCGGTATTAGAGTTGTTAGAAATCACCACGATACAATTATATGGTTGAGATTGGACTGTGAATATTTTTCATTAGAAGAAGACTTATATATAGGACTTGTGTATATGAGGGGGGCTACCTCCCCCGCTTATGATGTGATAGACTGTGATTTATTCAGTATTCTTGAAAATGATGTAACTTATTTCGATAAGATGGGATTAGTATTAGTAGCAGGAGATTTTAATGGTCGAGTAGGTCTTATTCCGGATTATATAGAAAGTGACAATTATGTAGAAGATATTGATAGCACCGACTATGTAGTTGATAGAACCCCTAGAAGAACCTCAATGGATAGACAATCAAATATGCAAGGTATGCAGTTAATTGATCTGTGCAAAATGACGTCACTCAGACTATGTAACGGTAGATTCCCACGGTCAGACGCGTTTACATACTATGGTCACGGGGGTAATACGGTAATTGACTATTTATTGTGCAAGGGAGATAACTTTGACATTATTCAATCCTTTTCCGTCAATGAATTCAACGAATTCTCAGATCATGCTATTTTACAATTTGATATACCGATCATGAAAAATATGAACCATGAGAACGAAGAAAATAGACATTATAGTAAAATTGAATGGGAAGAGGAGAAAATACAGTTATTCAGAAGAAGTATAATATCTGATTTGCCGATATTCAATGAACTATTGAGCACAGTGAGGCCAGAGTCCATGGACAGAGACAAAATTGACAAGCTGGTGAACGACTTTACCAGTATTGTTAATAAGTCTGCTCACCCATTATTCAAGAAAGAAAAGTGTGCGAGAAAAAAGACTATTTACAATAATAAAGGAGCGTTTATACGGTCAGAATGGTTCGATGCGGAATGTCAAACTAAAAAGGCAGAATACTTAGACTGTTTGAAATGTTTTAATTCGTGCAAAAGTGTTGAAAATAGAATTAAACTGTGCGATAAAAAGAAAGAGTACAAACGTCTAATCAATCGCAAGAAAAAACATTACAAAGTTAAGAAAAGTAGGGAAATTGAAAGCCTCAAAAAGAAAAGCCCGCGCGAGTTCTGGAAATATTTCGCCAAAAAGAAGCAAAACTCCGGTGACCGAATATCAAATGAACAATTTTTTAACTACTTCAAACAAGTTTCAGATGAAATTAATTTGGCGCCAAATCAGAGTGCAGACGATTTTTGCGCGCGTGACAGGACACGTGATACGCCGGTATATGACGAGCTTGACGAGCCTATTCGACCACAAGAAGTACATGATATTATTAACAGTCTTAAAAAGGGAAAAGCGTATTCATCTGACGAAATCTTGTACGAATACTTCATATCAACCGGTGATATTCTAGTGGGCCATCTAACCGATATTTTCAATGTGATTTTTAAATCAGGCATATTTCCGTCTACGTGGATGGAGGGAGTAGTAGTGCCATTGTTTAAAAAAAGAGATAAAGACGATGTTAACAATTATCGTGGAATCACCCTGACTAGCTGTCTATCAAAGATTTACACGGGAATTCTTAATAAACGCTTAAGTGTTTGGTGTGAGCAGAAGGACGTCATTTCAGACGCTCAGTTTGGGTTCCGGAAAGGGGTTTCTACAACGGACGCGATATTTAGTCTACATGGTCTGGTAGAACACATGCTTAATTTAATGGAAAGCGCTTGTACTGTGCGTTTATAGACATGAAGAAATGTTTTGATAGTGTGAATCGCAATGCGTTATGGTACAAACTATTTAATTTAGGCGTAAAAGGGAATATGCTTTGCACGTTGAGATCTATTTATGACCAAGTAAAATGTAGAGTAAAACATTGTAATACATTTTCAGACTACTACGATATAGCCGTCGGTTTGAAACAAGGAGAATTGTGTTCGCCGATTTTGTATTCTTTATTCGTAGAGGATCTCGAACTATTTCTGTCGACAAAGGGAGGTAATGGAATAAGCGTTAACGAGTTATCTCTCTTACTATTTCTTTATGCAGACGACATGGTAGTACTGGGTGAAAGTGTGGAAGATTTACAGACGAACTTAGACAATTTGATAGAGTATTGTGACACATGGAGTCTACGAGTTAATACCGAAAAAACTAAAGCTATGGTGTTTCGAAAAAGAGGACAGCTTAGACGAAATAAACAGTGGACGTACAATGGTGAACCGATTGAAGTGGTCGAAGAATTTAATTACCTCGGGGTGTTATTCAGATATAATGGTTCTTTCAATAACCACAATCAATTTATTTGCAGCAAAGCACTTAAAGCAATGGGCACTCTGTTAAGTAATACAAACGATTTTCATTTTACACCCAAAGTCATGTGCCAATTATTCGACGCCTTTGTTGGATCCATCTTGAGCTATGGTTGTGAAATATCAGGCTTTAGTAATCAAAAGGAGGTTGAACGTCTACACCTAAAATTTTGTAAAAGAATTTTGGGAGTAAAACTTTCAACTAGTAATTCCGCCGTGTATGGCGAGCTGGGTCGTTTTCCACTCAGGATTGCTAGTTTTATTAGAATAGTCAAGTATTGGTTTAAAGTAATAAATAGTAAAAAACTGTATTATAACAGGGATATACACGTGTGCAATAGATCACTTAAGTAAAGGACATACGAACTGGGCTGGTAAGGTACGATCAATGCTTTGTGAGAATGGTTTCAGCCACGTCTGGGACGAGCCATCATCGGTGAACGCAAAACAATTTATATCTATATTCAAACAGAGACTGATAGACAATTATATACAAAAATGGTTCGGTGAACTTCGAGATAACAATGTGCTTACAATTTATAAAGAAATAAAAACAGAACATGTTTACGAACAATACCTAGATTTCATTGAAAACAAATATGACCGGCGTGTTTATACGCAATTCAGGCTTTCAGCCCACTCGCTACACATACAAACTGGACGTTATAGTGCTAACCGGATAGACAGAAACTTACGAGTATGCAATATTTGTCGAAACGGTGACATAGAAGATGAATATCACTTTCTCTTTGTTTGTAATAAGTACAACTTTATAAGAAAAAGATACATCGATAAATTCTATATTACTCGGCCAAATATGTTTAAACTTTGTATGCTGCTTTCTGCGACAGATAAGACTACCGTACAAAACTTGATCAACTTTCTTAAATGTGCATTTGTCATCAGGAAAAATGAAGTGTTCGATTGAGAAATTTTGTTTCAAGAGTTATACTCTCAATGTATGTGTTGTATAATACATACATTTCTGTATAAATCTTCGAAATCTATTATTTATTTTTTGTTGTTCGTTTGTTCTTTTGTTTGTTTGTTTATTCATGCCTTTGACTATTGTATTTGATATTCATGTATGGATGAGAAACATTTTGTTTAAATCCGAAAATAAAATTATGTCTATGTCTATGTCTATGTCTAAAATTTACTAAATGTTAGACATTTATGAATTGTGTGTCAATCATCAGGGTTTGAAACACAAAAAAGGGAGCAAAATAGTGGTCTTGTTCAGACTCATTATTCTGAGAAGTCAACAGTCTTTTAACAAAATATGTGATATTTTTCAGTAGATGACTTAAAATGTTATTCATATAAAGCAAAATCGTCGTGGGCAAACACGTGACTTTTTTCTGATGAGGGATTGAAATCAAGCAAAAGTGCAATTTTGACCTTCAAATTACCTCCCTTTGTTACCCCCCTTTGAAAAATCCGATCCGTTCATCGCTTTATACCCAACCTACATCGGAACAACAACAACTGTCATGGCTGCCTTTGTCAATTTGGGTCATGTTTTCAAGGTGAAAATATTCATTTAAGTACAAATGGAATGGATTTAGGCCTAAACAACCAGAAAATCAACATGCTTCAACTAGATAAAGGTTTGTTGCATTGTATTTTTATAGGAAAAAACTTCTGTAACCAGGGCAAGAGTGAAATAAACTAAATATGTTGGTTTAAGTTTGCTTATCTGGTATAACATAGCTTATTTCACAATTTGTGAACATTAATAGCATGAAAATGGCCAGCATAATTTTTTATCTAGATCTTTCACTTGTCATGCAAATTCCAGTTAATTTTGATTTATTTGGCATTAGAACTAGATCAGCCTTGTAATATTTGCAGACTGGACTTAACATTTATCTCATGCATAATATGCCTGCCTCTTTTTAATCAACATGACAATGGTCAACATGGTTCCAATGAATAACATAATTATTTTTTGATTGAGTGGGATTTTATACCATATTCAACACTTTTTCCACATTATTCTTATTCAACAATTATTGGCTGAGCTGGGGTTTCAACCCAAACCCCCACTTTCTGTAAGGGCTACAATCTTACCATCGAAAGTGTCATACACGCAGTTGATGAATTTAGAGAGGCCCTACTGATTGTGATCAATGAAATTTTCCAACACGGATACATCCCAGACAATTTGAAAGTTGGTCTTCTTCATCCCATCTTCAAAAACAAAGGGAAATCCAATGACTCTGTTAATTACCGCGGGATTACAATTTTACCTGTACTAGAAAAAATTATAGAAGCAATCCTCAAAGGCAGAATTGTTCAAACACTGGAATCATCCCAAAGTTCTTACCAAAGAGGCTTCACAAAACACACATCTCCATTACATGCTGCATTAATTTTGGAAGAAGTTGCCAGAGACAATGTTGACAACTCTAGTAGCTGCAATTTTATCTTTCTTGATGCCAAGTCAGCGTTTGATGTCGTCAATCATGAGCATCTCATCAGAAGACTTTTCCACTCCGGCATCCAAGACAAACACCTACAACTAATCAGTAGCCTACATGAACACTCTTCTAGCTCTGTCAAATGGATGAATGGACTATCCGAACCCTTCATGGTACATCAAGGTGTCAGACAAGGTGGCGTGGCAAGCACAGACTTTTACAAATCCTACATCAATCCACTCCTAGAGAGATTCCAAAATGTACCCATTGGCTCATACATTGGTCATATACATTGTAACGCTATAGCCTGTGCTGACGACGTAGCAATATGCTCTAACGATTTCATGGAGACACAACAGCTGGTAGGGATTGCTGAAGACTTTGCAAACCAAGAACGATATACTCTACAGCCTAGTAAATCAGAAACGATCCAATTTAAGCCAAACCAGAGGAAATTAATTAACCAAAATCACTTTGAACTGTACAACGGAGACATTCCTAATGTTAAACAATCAACACATCTGGGCATTATAAGGGCCGCTACCCTCAAAGAAACTAGAGAGGCTAACATAGAAAGAAATATTTCAAAAGCCAGGAGAACTGCATATAGTCTAATGGCAAGCGGATTACATGGAGAAAATGGACTAGATCCAGAGACATCCCTTTCCCTTATCAACTCATATGTTACCCCTATATTATTATATGGACTCGAAATCTTACTCCCAAACGCAAATGAGATGCAGCAACTTGAACTCTTCCAGAAGAAGCTTTTAAAACAAGTGCTTTCTTTACCGACAAATACGAACGACGAAGCGGTTTATATGCTTTCAGGCTATTTGCCTGTGGAGGCCCAAATTCATAAAAGAGCATTAACCCTATATAACAACATATGCCATCAACCGTTCAGTTCTGTGGAGAAACAACTTGCTGAAAGACAGCTCCTCACAAAATCTACAAACAGTTCGAGCTGGTTTATTGCTATTAAAAAACTCAACCTGAAATATGATCTCATACCGCCTGAAGATATGCTTCAACATCCAATAAAACAATCTATCTGGAAATCGCAAGTGAACAGATCCATTAACGCCTACTGGGAAGACAAGATACTTCATTCAGCAAAGCTGTCGGGTAAACTGAAGTTCATGAACAAAGTATATACAATCGGTAATCTTCACCCAATATTGTGTGCCCCTGTGAAATCTATGAATGCAGTTCGCAGACTACCAGTTAAACTTCGTCTACTTACTGGTACCTACCAACTACAATCAACGAAAGCTGCCTTCAACCAAAACCAAGTAAATCCAACATGTATGTTGTGTGAAGATAACCCAGAAACTATTGAACATTTTATACTTGATTGTGTAATGCTGAAACCCATTTGCAACCAGTGTATCAGTGAACTTGCCGAAGAAATTATATAAACTTTCAACATAAACATTAATGAACTACCAAATGAAGAGAAACTAAGAATCATACTAGACTGTTCTCACCTACATCCAAATCCCAATCAGAAAAATAGTGTGAAACTAGGGTCCATAGAATTCATATGCAGAAGGTTAGTAAACAACCTACATGTCTCTAGACTGAATTTACTTGCCGCAGTCGGTAGAAGTAAACGGAGAGGGGGAAACAGTGGTATTGTGTAACGTAAATAGTTTATTTCATAAGAAGGCGTAAATAAGAATTGTGATATTTGTGGTGTGGGATTGTGTACAGTATTCTGGTGGATTTTATTCAACTGACGTCCAGACGGATGGTTCTTCCTGAAGGGAGGTGAAGAATATACAACAACAACAACAACAACATGGCGCAGTTGGTAGCGCATCTGCCTCTCATTCGAGGGGTCCTGGGTTCGAAACCTGGCCGCGACAAGTACCCTTACTGACAAAAATGTTACCCATCAATGGTTTGATATCGTGAACCTATGTGGGAGAGCAGCTGGAGGCGCAGTAAGGGTGTTGTGGTAGCACTGATATGAGAAACACCAGGAATCCATGGTTAGGTGCTCCAGCCGCCGCGACATGACCTTAGAAAATGGCGTAAAACCCCAATAAACCGAACCCTCACTATGTAATAGGTGGATCTAGCAAGGGAGAGGGTCAGGATGTCTGCTCTCCTGTTGCGTTGGCCGGAAGAAATTTTAACTATTTAATGTTAGTACTTTAATGTTACATATATTTATTCAAACCATTTAAAGTAATTATTTGGGCTCCCCCTGGATCCGGCCTTGTTGTGTCTCTGATTTTACCAACAGAGCTATCCCTCGGTATTTGGCTCTGTCTAATTTACTGATATTGTATCCATGTTGTTGGTACATTTAATTTTGAAATTCAAATTTGAAATTCAAGTAGAATCTAGATTAAAATGATTTTGAGACATTATGACAGTACTGTAGTATTGAAAATGAATTGATCAAGTCATTGATTCTCCAATAACAGTATGAACTTGTAAATTTCAGTTGAGCTGCAGATAAATGTGATCTGTCTTAATATAAGGGTCCATCAGAAAAGTCATCATCATCATCATACTGATATGTAGGGTCAAAATGTAATGCTGGAATGTTGAAAACTGCTGTTATGTAAAAGGCTGGTAAGTTTAAATTATTTCACGTTGCTCAAATTTTATACAGGAAAGACAAAAGTATATGATTGATATCATTGATATGAACTTTCACCCTTTCCCTCTGGGAATTTTCCCCCTAAATTGCAATTTTCCCCTCATAAGTGTAAAGTCAATG
Organism: Fragum sueziense; assembly: GCA_963680895.1. NCBI lineage: Eukaryota > Metazoa > Mollusca > Bivalvia > Cardiida > Cardiidae > Fragum > Fragum sueziense. The sequence continues at coordinate 3,679,988 of OY804595.1, read as the reverse complement.
TTTCAGAATTTACAATGTTCTCCAATGGGAGTGTTTATGTTAAAAATCAAAGATATTTAGAAGCATTTTCAGTATTCAGAACATTACTTGCTGGAAAATCTTTCCCTTAAAACACCTCATTTGATGCATTTTCCCTCAATTTTTTGGCCCCGACCGTACCCCTTGCCCTAACCATAAAAAGAACCCCTTAGTAGTGACTTTCTATGAATTTTGCATGCATATTTCAAAGATTTTGCATTAAAGGTGGGATAAGTTAACCCTTTCCTAAACAAGACCTGGTTTTGACGTCCCTATTGAAAAAGGCTTGAGAAAACATTGAGGTAAAAGAAGATAATACTGACAATTGATCAGCATTTTCTTCTTTTGCCTCAATATTTTCTGATGTATTTTGTACACATTTTTCTTCTTGAAAAACAACCATTTTATCGTCTGCAGCAGCTTTCAAATTGGAACAGTCGAAAATTTTGTTGTTTGGGAAAGGGTTAAATCAGAAAAATTATCCAACAGAAGAACAAAAGTATTCAATAATGCTGTTAAGTTAATTTGTTTGTACAAACAAAGTATAATTATACAGTATTACAAGCTTGCAAGGATACAAATTCTCAATATTGACCAATGACCTACTTGATGTGTTAAGCATAATTGCAAATTAAGTGATTTTACAAGCTGTCGCAAAAGCACTTCAGTGTAGGCTTTGAAAACACATGATTGCAGAAAATGAAAAAAATGCTTGTAAAGTTGTAATAAGCAATTTCTTCATTTCCAAATTCCAACAATGTTTTCTTCCAGGAAGGACCAAAAAAGTAGAATTGCATTCACTTAAAATCCATTTGTCGTCTGCAACAATTCTTTGAATTTGGTCCAGGCTAAAATTCTGCTGTTTGCAAAATGGTCAACAAACGGAGGGCCCATGCCTGAGAAAACATTGTTGCAAAGGAAGGAAATGATAGCTTGAGAAAAGACTGATGTGACAAAAATGGTGATTACCTGCCTTTAATGCTTTTGTCTTAATATTCTCTTTACTATATTGAACACAAATTCTATTAGATCTATTATTAACATACACTCTGTGGTCTCCAGCACATTTTACCTGAGACCCATCTAGAATTTGTCATCTGGAAAAGGATTGATTAGTGTTCAATTTAAGTAGAAAAGAGGCAAGCAGTAAAAATTACTGAATTGCTGTACATGGTTGAACAGAAAGTTTGCTGTTTTAATTTCAGATGCTTGTAGGGGAACAGTAGCTGCATATAAATACAATAATTGGAGATAGTGCAATATGTACCATGGGTTAACCAACTCTGATCTGGTATGTTTTTTCTGGTCATAAATGAATATAGATCTTTATACTAGCTACTTTTTATTATGTAAATATTATCAGTAACATCAAAATCGGGTCTTGATTAGTAAAAGAATATTAGAAAAAATATTGAAAAAACATTGAGGCAAAAGATGATATGTTTATAACCAGCACTTTCTCCCTTTGCCTCATTTTTTCTATGCTTTAATGACATAAAGTTTCCTTCTCATTTAAACCATGTATTTTGTCATCTGTGTCTGCTTTAAAAGTGGAAAAGTCAAAGTTTCTGTTGTTTGGGAAAGGATTAAAACATTATAAGGGAATTTACCTGCATTTTTTTAGTCAAACTAAAGATTTGGAAACCTTTTTAAGAACTTTTACATTTGTCTAACTTTAAAAAGTCTTTAACAGTAAACACAAGGTTATAAAGGCTAGAGGAGTTTGAAATATAAAGTAAATGACAAAATGTCTTCATTTCTTTCAACATATATATTTTCTTTTTTTCATTTATCCTCTTGTCTTAAAGTTTTTAGTTCTTACATTTCAGATTTGGCTGGAAAAGAATAAATATTATCACAGAAATTTAGAAAACACAGTCCATTTTCAGCGATGTAGATGACCAGACAGTGGTTTGAAGAATGACTGGTATGCTGATTGTGAATTTAACATTTATCTTTAGTTTTGATTATATTCAAATAAATGAACTTGTAATGGATGATTTTAAGCAAAAATGAAATAAAAGCTGTTTAACAACAAATGGTTGCTTCCAAAAAAACATTTATTTAGTGTTATGTGTCTTCTATTAAATATCAACAAGAACAATGTACAGTAAATGATTTATAAAACTAAAACTATGATGAATACATGGCTGTTATGTTTATTTACTCCCTTCTCAAACAAAATAAAAAAATGACTTGTATTATATATCAATTATGAAAGTTTTTGCTGTAAAAAAATTTAAAAGAGTGCAATTTGTGTACATTGAAACCATAAATGTTGTGAGAAAGGGAGAAAATGGTGGTCATCATCATTTCTTCCTGTTTTTCCAAGCATTAGTTTTATGTATAAGTGGATGTCTATACCAGATCATGTTTGAGAAATGGTTTCAGAAAAATACCAAGATTATCATGATATGAAACACTGAGAAAGAAGAAAAAAATACTTGTAACCTTCTTTTCCCCAATGCTTTCAAATGCTTATTTTGAATGTACATGTACAGTTAAACAATATAGAAGGAACCATTTTGTTTTGTTGGCTCCACTGACTGTCAGACCAGTCTGAGTGAGCTATTGTCATGGCGGTGTGTCCATCATGGGCCTGTCCATCCTTGTATGTGTATGTCTGCCTGTATTTTATGTTTTACAGGACTTCTGACTCATATTTTCATCAATAATACCTAAATATGTTTATGTTACCCGGCAACATTTGTTTTCAACATTTATGTCTAAGATCAGCTATTTGGTACTTTCCTGAGCCATTTTGGGGCATTTCTTTTATTTTTTTGGCAATAAATTGTCTAATATTTACATATTTATCATTCAATTTTACAATATTTTAACAGTTTATGCTATAAAATGCTCTATTTTATCAATCTACAGGAAAAAAAGAAAAAGAGAAAAGGTACATTTTTTCTGTAATTACTTACCCCACCCACTTTTTTAGCCTTGCATCAAGTAAAATCACCACAACTCCATGTAAGTTTTGCCTTTAACTAATTTATGTTAGTATTGCATTTTAATTTAGTAAGAAATATCCACAAGTTTATGATGTATTTGATAAAAATCATTTGGAAAACACTGATTTGAACGGTAGAAAATGCATACAAATGCAACTTTTCATGGTAAAACTTATGGAAATTTCCAACAAATGATTATTTTGAGGATAAAAAGATAAAATATAAGTTTCCTTAGGGTGTTTGTAGTAATTCTTAGGTGTTTTGATAATGTAATTCATTAAAAAGGCTAAAATGTATGCTCTGGGGGAGAGGATTTTGATTTTTGTCATTTTTGGCACGGTGCCAATTGTTCCCTACATTTTTCATTACTCGAAATATTTTTGCCCACTTAAATTTTTGCATGTTTCAATTCTACTAAGATACATCTATATGCAAAAAATGGATTTTCCTCATTTCCATGGCAACCATGCACAATTTTCAAAAACTAAGCATCAATTATGCATTAGGGAGTTGAAATGGGTTCACATGCAAAATTTAAGAAAAATCCATGTGATGCCGTGCCGGACCCCTATGTAAATTTTCTGGTCCTTACAGAGAATTCCTCTTAACATCTGCAGACATTTTTCAATTTGGCCCAACATGACATTTTGTCGTTTTGGAAAGGGTTTAAGCGAGTACGCACGAGCGGCACGACGAAGCCAAGGCAGGACCGTATGTGTACACATTACTTGTCAACTGGTTATTTCATAGTTACCGATCTTAAAAAGTACACGACAGTGCACTAACCTTCTCGACTCTGAATTAGAATGTTTCTCAATAAATGATTACGGCAATCCAGCTCTTAGAACGTCATCTTCGGCAAGTTGAACGTGGAAAAACTCTGCGAGATTCACAGCCATATTTGTACGATAGAGGATTCCCAATCTATATTTAGACCAGTGAGGCGTGACGATGACGTATTAGTTTACACGAGAAAACCGAGCCCTATTATACCTCACGATAATTGAACTGGCAGGGCAGCCCATGCTAATCGAATGGAGTGCTCTGCCAGGTCAAGTCTCGCCCGCTATACCAACTATGTTTTAATTGCATCTTAGTGATTTCTAGAATAGTTTAGTTTGAGAAAATGTATTAAAACAAAAAGTATAAGAAAAACATTTACCCAACGTGGGATTCGATCCCTGTTCCTCTGGAACGCAGGTCAGACGCTCTACCACTGAGCTAATGAGTCTACTGGTGTCGGGGAAACAAATTGCCATAATATAGCTTTCATGCACATAATTTAAAACCGCTTTATTTCGGGTTAGCGTGATGATCATTAAAAACTGTTACTGCTAATGTTAAAAAATATACAGAAAACTATCTTATTCATACGGTCGAAAGATCGCGACGAAGTCGCGATCTTTTGATCGCCTATAGGTTACATATATGAGTATAGGGAATAAAAGCACAAAATTACCGTTTTAGTCAATTTCAATATTTCATTTCTCAAACCCTAGGAGACTTTTTTTCGGCCATCTTGAAATTTTAGTTTTATGATGCCCACTGGAGCTCAACTTCCGGCAGCAGACTGGACTCGATTTCCACACAATGGCACTCCGTAAATTTCACTAAACACGAAAGTCAGTCACCAGTGTTCAAATTCTAAATCAAATTCCTTATTTCCAAAATTCAATAGTATTTAAGTTACGCTATATGTAATATGTAATTAAGGCAAAGCCTTAAAGCGAGCGAAGACAAACTAAACACACAGCACCAGTTCACTTTTGGACCGACAAAACTACATTGTATAGATCTATGCATTAATTCTTTGGAAGGATTGTGATAAACATAAGATATGACATTCAATAGAACGTTTTTAGTGTAATTGTATGGGTCACTTCATAGAAGGCGTCTGCCAATATTGAATGTTATGATAAACTTTATAACAAGCAATATTGCCCAACTCTGCCCCGAGGAGGCCCCTTCAGAAGAGTCAAATTTTGAATTTCCCCAAAAAAATTAAAAAATCAAAAAAGCCAAATATATAGCCAAAGTTTGTGACCAGTAAATGCAACAAGTTAAGCAATGTCTTAAGTTAAAGCTAATAAACTGTAAGACATATGACAAATATAATGTGATAGAAATGTTAATAAGGAAGTGATAAACACGTCACTTACCATTAAAACCATTCCTATAATAACAAAAGGACAGACAAAAGGATTTGAGAGAACAGTTAATTGGTTAGAGACTGACATGTCCCCCACCATGAAACCATTCAACACAATAGAGCAGCAGAGGTAGGACAAGGTAAAAAGGCTGAATGTAATTGTTGTAGGGGAAATTTATTTGTTTTAAGGTAAAAAAAGGGCAGACAAAATTGTTTGACAGAACAGTTAATTGGTTAGAGACTGACATGTCCCCCACCATGAAACCATTCTTACACAATAGAGCAGCAGAGGTAGAACAAGACAAGACTCACAGTAAAAAAAGCTGAATGTAAATATTGTAGGGGAACTTTATTTGTTTTAAGATAAAAGAAGGGCAGACAAAAGTGTTTGACAGAACAGTTCATAGGTTAGTGACTGACATGTCACCCACCATAAAACCATTCTTACATAATAGAGCAGCAGAGGTAGAACAAGACAAGACTCATGTGAACAGGTAAAAAAAATAGATAGACAGATGCCGGACAACCGACCGATCACAATACCTCACCTCATGCACTACGTGCTCAGGTGAGCTAACAAGGCTGAATGTAAATGTTGTAGGGGGAATTTACTTGTTTTAAGGTAAAAAAAGAACAGACAAAAGTGTTTGTGAGAACAGTTAATTGGTTAGAGACTGACATGTCCCCCACCGTAAAACCATTCTTACATAATAGAGCAGAGGTAGAACAAGACAAGACTCACAGTGAAAAAAAAGCTGAATGTAAATGTTGTAGGGGGAATTTATTTGTTTTAAGATAAAAGAAGGGCAGACAAAAGTGTTTGACAGAACAGTTCATAGGTTAGTGACTGACATGTCACCCACCATAAAACCATTCTTACATAATAGAGCAGTAGATGTAGAACAAGACAAGACTCACAGTAAAAAAAGCTGAATGTAAATGTTGTAGGGGAACTTTATTTGTTTTAAGATAAAAGAAGGGCAGACAAAAGTGTTTGACAGAACAGTTCATAGGTTAGTGACTGACATGTCACCCACCATAAAACCATTTTTACATAATAGAGCAGCAGAGGTAGAACACGACAAGACTCATGTGAACAGGTAAAAAAAAATAGATAGACAGATGCCGGACAACCGACCGATCACAATACCTCACCTCAAGCACTACGTGCTCAGGTGAGCTAACAAGGCTGAATGTAAATGTAATTAGGGAATTTACTTGTTTTAAGGTAAAAAAAGAACAGACAAAAGTGTTTGAGAGAACAGTTAATTGGTTAGAGACTGACATGTCCCCCACCGTAAAACCATTCTTACATAATAGAGCAGAGGTAGAACAAGACAAGACTCACAGTAAAAAAAAAGCTGAATGTAAATGTTGTAGGGGGGAATTTATTTGTTTTAAGATAAAAGAAGGGCAGACAAAAGTGTTTGACAGAACAGTTCATAGGTTAGTGACTGACATGTCACCCACCATAAAACCATTCTTACATAATAGAGCAGCAGAGGTAGAACAAGACAAGACTCATGTGAACAGGTAAAAAAAAGTAGATAGACAGATGCCGGACAACCGACCGATCACAATACCTCACCTCAAGCACTACGTGCTCAGGTGAGCTAACAAGGCTGAATGTAAATGTTGTAGGGGGAGTTTACTTGTTTTAAGGTAAAAAAAGAACAGACAAAAGTGTTTGAGATAACAGTTAATTGGTTAGAGACTGACATGTCCCCCACCGTAAAACCATTCTTACATAATAGAGCAGCAGAGGTAGAACAAGACAAGACTCACAGTAAAAAAAAAGGCTGAATATAAATGTTGTAGGGGGAATTTATTTTTTTAAGATAAAAGAAGGGCAGACAAAAGTGTTTGACAGAACAGTTCATATGTTAGTGACTGACATGTCACCCACCATAAAACCATTCTTACATAATAGAGCAGCAGAGGTAGAACAAGACAAGACTCATGTGAACAGGTAAAAAAAGTAGATAGACAGATGCCGGACAACCGACCGATCACAATACCTCACCTCAAGCACTACGTGCTCAGGTGAGCTAACAAGGCTGAATGTAAATGTTGTAGGGGAAATTTACTTGTTTTAAGATAATAAAAAAACAGACATAAGTGTTGGAGAGAACAGTTAATTGGTTAGAGACTGACATGTCCCCCACCGTAAAACCATTCTTACATAATAGAGCAGAGGTAGAACAAGACAAGACTCACAGTAAATAAAAAAGAAGGCTGAATATAAATGTTGTAGGGGGAATTTATTTGTTTTAAGATAAAAGAAGGGCAGACAAAAGTCTTTGACAGAACAGTTTATAGGTTAGTGACTGACATGTCACCCACCGTAAAACCATTCTTACATAATAGAGCAGCAGAGGTAGAACAAGACAAGACTCACAGTAAAAAAAAAGGCTGAATATAAATGTTGTAGGGGGAATTTATTTTTTTAAGATAAAAGAAGGGCAGACAAAAGTGTTTGACAGAACAGTTCATATGTTAGTGACTGACATGTCACCCACCATAAAACCATTCTTACATAATAGAGCAGCAGAGGTAGAACAAGACAAGACTCATGTGAACAGGTAAAAAAAGTAGATAGACAGATGCCGGACAACCGACCGATCACAATACCTCACCTCAAGCACTACGTGCTCAGGTGAGCTAACAAGGCTGAATGTAAATGTTGTAGGGGAAATTTACTTGTTTTAAGATAATAAAAAAACAGACATAAGTGTTGGAGAGAACAGTTAATTGGTTAGAGACTGACATGTCCCCCACCGTAAAACCATTCTTACATAATAGAGCAGAGGTAGAACAAGACAAGACTCACAGTAAATAAAAAAGAAGGCTGAATATAAATGTTGTAGGGGGAATTTATTTGTTTTAAGATAAAAGAAGGGCAGACAAAAGTCTTTGACAGAACAGTTAATAGGTTAGTGACTGACATGTCACCCACCATAAAACCATTCTTACATAATAGAGCAGCAGAGGTAGAACAAGACAAGACTCACAGTAAAAAAAAAAAAGATAGATTGACAGATGCGGGACAACCGACCGATCACAATACCTCACCTCAAGCACTACATGCTCAGGTGAGCTTAAAGGCTGAATGTAAATGTTGTAGGGGGAATTTACTTGTTTTAAGATAAAAAAAGAACAGACAAAAGTGTTTGAGAGAACAGTTAATTGGTTAGAGACTGACATGTCCCCCACCGTAAAACCATTCTTACATAATAGAGCAGCAGAGGTAGAACAAGACAAGACTCACAGTAAAAAAAAAAGGCTGAATATAAATGTTGTAGGGGGAATTTATTTTTTTAAGATAAAAGAAGGGCAGACAAAAGTCTTTGACAGAACAGTTTATAGGTTAGTGACTGACATGTCACCCACCATAAAACCATTCTTACATAATAGAGCAGCAGAGGTAGAGCAAGACAAGAATCACAGTAAAAAAGGCTGAATATATATTTAGAAAGGGGGCTAAGATAAAAGAGTTTAACAGAATAGTAAATCAGTTAGTGACTGACATGTCACCCACCATAAAACCATTCTTATAAAAGAGAGCAGAGGTAGAAAAAGACAAGACTCACAGTAAAAAGGCTGAATATATATGGGGGATTTTTGCTAAAATACAAGTAGGGCAGGCAGTTTGGTGTCAGAGACTTCTGTGTAGATTAAAAAATGAAGAATTAAAACTTATAAACTTTATCAGTCATCAAGTGCACAATTGAAAAGTTTAAAAGTAAGCTGTGGCATTATTTACAAGTGAAAATTTCAAGACATATCCAGGAACTTAATTAAAGTCAAACAACCCTATACATATTTTCAATTCAATTTGAATGTAATCAAAGTACATGTATGTATATGATGCATTTCATGATTTGAAAATAAAGTTTGTATATATGTTAAATAAGTAGGTAGATTATTTTGAAGGGTCAGAATATGTACTGATCTTCAGTTAAATCATTTAAAACTAGAAGATTTATATAAGTGCATGTACTAAAAGTGTTTTATTATTTTAAATGATTGTCTCAGTGTTATGATTGTTATCCCATATGAATTATTTCAAACCTGGAATTACATTCTAACTATACATATCATACTCCGTCTAGGAAGCACTTAATAATTTATTCTTCATTATGCAAGTGTTCAATATCTTTAACCAGAGATAAAAAGGTGTTATCACCAATAAGGTATTTGAATTCTTGTTTGGTGTTGTCTACTAGTTTTTTTATTCTACATATTTCTGTGGATCTCAATGATGTTGTCTTTGTTAAAACTTTGTGGCATAGTCTATCCTCATTTACAAGCATGGACGGATGAAATGCAAAGTCAGGAAATGTTCCTGGTACAGCCCCAGTGGACTTAGCTCGAGATAGAGCAACAAATAATGCACCTGGGTTTCTTGATTCAAATTGTCTTGTGCCAGGGTTTATGACAATAAAACGGTTAATTTCACCCTCACCTATAGTCATACCCTGACATTTATGTATTGTAGCTGCCCAGCCAAGTCGAAGAGGAATCTGGGTTCGTTTACAGGCAAAACATCTGCATTCAATTTTCCTTGTAACCGGAATAATTGGTACAATTGTTGGCTTTTCAGAGATGAAAGGTGGGCCAGTGTAATTTGGAAAGTCTACCATTACAACATCAGGAAGACCATCTGATGGGGTTTTGCCATTTTTGTAAATAATGTCAACAACATTACCAATAGCACCATTAAAAAGGCCAAATGGAACAAACAGGTTCACAGTTAACATGACTTTTGCTTGTTTACATAACAAGATTTCATTGACAAGTCCACTAGCTTTGTCTGGTTCAATGTTATGTGAATGTGGACCTTGGTTAACAGCTTTCAATCTTGCAATTGGATATTTCTGATTGGCTTCAAGAAGCTTGTGTTTATTATGATCCCAAACTTCTTGGTGTGTTGGAAAGACAAAAAGGCCAGTATCAGACATTCTTTTCATAAAGGAATCTCCAAATTTTTCATTAAGGTCACTCCACTGAAACTGTTGCAGCCATTTAGCTTGTTCACTGGTTAAGTTGTAAGTACGCAAAGAAAGCAGTGCTTCCCTAAACTGGGTCTCGTGTATCCCTTGTCTTACAATTGTTGACAAATTGACAGCATGTTGAAATTCTTTCCATACCAAGGCTCCATGTATTGATGCAGGGGATGAGCAAGATGTGCTGTAAACAGGCGAGTCTAAAACTGGGGGAAGCTGGACATCATCACCCCAAAAAACAACTACAGGTAAACCACCCCAGGATTTGTCATTTTGTTGGCCCTTGTTAATTCCGCACCGGCTCATAAACTCCATCCAGCCAAGAGTGTTTGTCCCTATCAGTGACCTTTCATCAACTAGGAAGGCAATGACTCAATCACAGTTTTTTTGTAATGTTTCACCTACTGTTCCATCTGGAAATTTCATTTCCTTATTTTTGTTGGTTGTAGGGATTTTAAGAAAACTATGCAGTGTGACTCCAGATATAAGATTAGCACTATTGCCGGTTGGGCATAGTACCTGAGCTGCTTTGTTTGATTTGAAGAGAAGTCTAATTGCTCTAACAATACATTTGATGAGATAAGACTTCCCAGATCCCGCAGTTCCTGATACAATCATTCTGAGAGGTGTGAAACAATTCAAACCATCTTTGTAGTCAGTAACTGCTTTTAGTACCATATTGAAAGCAAATAGTTGATCTTGGTTTAGATTTTCAATAGAAACATTTGGTATTTGCAAGATTTCTTGTCTTTCATCATGAACATCTGTCATAAGATCTTGAAAGGACTTTTCGGCATTTTCTGGATAGTCAAAAGACTGGGCAGTCCAGTCATGCGTTGGTCCACCATCATCAAACTGAATGGTATCTGAAAAATCTTGATCAAATTGTACATTTGGTTGAATAAGACTCATCCACTCAGGTTGATCCTGGTGTACTTGGTTTTCAAAATCATTGTCGTCATGATTATCTTCTTGGTATTTTTCAGTGTGAGTTCTTGCTCGTTCTACCTCTGCTCTGACAAAGTTTGGGCACTCAATAGACTCTAGGAAATTGCTAAAAGCATCAATCCAAGACACATTGTTGGCCTTCAGATCAGTAATTTGTCTCCAACCTGGATAATGAAGCAGAAGAGATGTTCTACAAAAATTTTCATCAAGTGGCCATGTTGCTTGAGTACTTCCTCCAGATACAACTGGAACTTTCCCCGATTTACAAAGAAAAGAATAAAAAGAAATATGGTCATCCTTTTCACGTTGAAGATATTTGTCAAGTGCGGTGTGTTTAGTAAGTAAAATACCACCTTTCTCAAGTACTCTACACCCAGAGAGACTAACTGACTGAAATGTATGGCTTGATCTATATAAGGGTATAGAAGAAATCTCGTAACAAGCTTCAACTGCTGATACATCCCGCTTCACTGTTCCCATAAGGAGGCGACTGCAGAGTGACTTTGCTGTAGAGTTAGCCTCATTTGAGCAATTAACCATGTCATTAAATAAGTCAACAACTGCACCTGTCGGTTGATTGCCTTTGCATGCATACCCAGTGATGTACTTTTCTGTTGCCAAAATTTCATCTACAGATGGATTTTCAGGATCACTTTTTGATAGAATTAAAGAGATATCTCCATTTGCTCGCCAGCCTTGTGTATGATATCTGGAATACTGTACCAAAACAGGGTGATCTCTCTTCATTTTAAGACGCATTGAACCATTCCGATCTTTGACTATTGCATGAGAGGGTCTTAATTGTTTCGGAAATTCCATCCTGCATGTAGGTTTTGCGTTCGGTCTCAGGGACTTCATACAATAGTCTGAGCACCTGTGCAGATTAAAGCGATTTGAAAGCATCAAATGGTCTTCTAGTATAGCTTCTTGATCTTGGCTTATATCCATTAAGAGCTTAATTAATGGATTATCGCTTTCTGGTGGTGGGGGTGCACTGCCCTCAGGTGGTGGCCAAAAATCCTTCCTTGGGTTTCCATCACAATCGGAACCAGCAGGGTGACAAGCAGTTAGACCAAAAACTGTTTTTGCCCACTCGCCTAGATTTTTAGCACATTCCTCATCTGACAGTCCATTTGTGATGTCTCTAAAAAGTTGGTTATGGGGTTCTCTATCTGATCTCCAACACAGACCATGCCAATGGACCATGCCTCTGGATTTGGCAAATTCCTGACGATACCAATAAGTGTCAATACCAAAGACTGGGCCCATTACATGTTGAAAATATGACTGAGTGCGGAGATCAAAATAGTGAGCGATAACATTTGGGTATTGCTGAAGAGAACGAAAAAGAATATTTTTATCAGAAAGATCTGGTTCTTTCCCAGTTACTTTACTGATGTAAAGACTGAGAAGACGTCTTAACGGTTTAAAGTAGAATTCAGCACAGCTGCCTGTTGTAAAGAAAGATGGAAGGCCTTTTCCTTCATTAATTTTAAATTGAATAAGAGATCTAAGCTCTTTTCCCCTCTGGGCCCAGTACTGACTTGTTCCTCTTAAAGAAGCACTAAAGTAAAGAATCTTTTTTCCTGTCGTTGAATCCCCATTTTTCAATTGATCTTTCAATTGTTCAATTGTTAATTGACCATCACCAAGTTTCTGGTTGTATACAAAATTGCTGGTCTCCATTGCCTTTTTTCTCATGATCATATTATGAACAACAAATTTAAAATATTGGTGTTGGGAAAAACGTCCATCTTCATACCAAAGTAAATGATCTGCCCATTCAGACATGGAAGTACAAGATCTTCGTCGATTAATGTAATAATCTCCAGCAGCATATGAGAAAAGGGCTGGAAATGCAAGTGTAAAAAAGTACTTTGTTGTAAACTCCGAAACTGGAATATTACCCCTTGAAGGCCAAGGTATTACAGGAACAGATTTGTTCGGTCTTTTGGGGTTAGGATCTTCATGCAAAATGTCATCCAATACTTTTTGAATTTTTTCTTCAATGTTTGAAGATGGGTCAGGAAGAAGAACACCTGAAGAAGTATCACCATCTACATTTTCATAAGGTTCGTTTTGTGCAGGAGCAGGGCCTTGGTCGTTTTTTGATGATGTCTGCTCTTCATATTCTAAAGTAGAGATGTCCATCTCGCCGTCAAGAGGTAGCAAGTTTAATCTTTCCTTAGATATAAAAATATCTTTGTACACAGGGTTATTTCTTTTCAACCATCTGAGAGCACTCTCAATTTTATATCTGCGAACTCTGAAATTCCTAAATGATTCATTTTTGCCCTGTTTACAAACTTTAATTACATGTATTTCATGGGGTAGCCTTGGAAAAAGTGTTGCAGGCTCATTTACCTCTTGAGGAAATGTAACACAGTGTCCACTGGACCCAATTCCACCATGTTTCAACATGAAAACATTCATACATGGCGTAATTCTACTAATCAATTGCTGCTCAATGACAGAAAGGTCTTTTAATTCATTTGGAATTACTCCAGGATTCATATTATTTTCATTTGAGAACATTTTCACCTCTGATTTATCTTTGAAGCATCTGTCACAAACTGAATCACCATGAACTTTTAATTCAATTCTTGTTTCGTGACAAACACTGCAGGTATTAATTTTATATGACATTTGTTGGAGTTCAAATGCTCTTATACACATCATAGCATTATCAAAATGAATATTTTCAGATGTTGGAGGCAGTCCTGGTACATCATGAATATCCATTCCTAGCTTTTCTAACTGTTTTCGAATTTTATAGGTTGCCCTTCTTTTTTCGTTTTTGTTGTCATCAACATTTTCTTGAAGTTTGCTGTGTACAGTATATAAACCTAATTTTCTACAAAGGGTGGATGGTGAATTTTGTACAGAACTTGGCTCTGTTGACTTCGTAGTATTAATTGACCTTGGCCTCTTTTGAATATGTGTTTGTTGCTGGTCAACTTGACTTGAATGTGACAAGTTATGGTCATTTATTTGTTCTTGAGGTGTGTGTTTGCGTTTTTTTACAGATATTTCTTGAATAATTATGATCATGATAAAAGATAGTTTCATTTTGCTGCTCATTTTCATTTTCAAAATTGTCTGACCCTTTACATGAGTAGTCATGATCATTGAGCCTTTGGTCTAACAAGATATTTTGGTCTTTATCAATAATGTCTAATGGCATACATGAATAACTATGCTCATGGGCTACATTTTCAGTGTTCTCAGTTGATAAGAAAGAATCTATCTGAGTATAATTTTGTTGGTCAGAAATGATGTGTTCTGGAACTGAAACTAATAGCCTGAAATGGTTATTTGATAAAAGAATGTTTACATCTGGGTGTGCTGTAGGACCTTGATCAAACATGAAAGATTCACACGTAAAAGTTTGTCCAGAGTTAGACTGACCCTGCAAATAGACATAAATATTTGTTTCAAATATTTGTGAGGCAGCTCTGATTTCAGAGGCAGTTGCCCAGTTTCGTTTATTAATCATCCATTTGATATAGCCATTTTTGGTGAAATGGTGATTGTGACAGACATAAACTGCATCCTTAAAACGATTCCAGTTCATAGTAATGAATGAACAAATATCCTTTCTGAGCTCTTGTGTGGCAGAAAAATTGCCATGAAATGCTAAACTAAGACAATGAAAAAACAATCACCGTTCTCGGGGACATCCCTCACTTCAAATGTAGAATGATCCAGCTTTAAAATATCTGTGCACATGGAACTCATACCTTAAATATTCTGTTCTTGTCTGATAAACAAGAGAAATATTGTTTAGATAGCTTCGTTGGACAAATGTCAACAGAAATAAACGCAGCGTCTGCTTTGTTTATACGGATGCGCGTGAATGGATTCTAGTGACCTCGTTTTGAGAAGACTAGTCTTAGCGAATTACCGAAACAGGGGCCAATCCACCGAAACATACCGGCGTCGATTCAAAACGTAACCGTTATCAACTTGTATTCAAAACAAACATATCTACCGAAATCATACTGAATGAATACGTTAGGTGTGTATGAAAACGACATAAATGCATAAATCGATGTATTTTGACAAAAGTTAGCGTAAGCCGGTTTATCTTGGTAAAGCAAGTGTTTGCCAGTAAATATACTGACCTAATTTCCTCGGATTAGTTACCGGCTTACTTTATTTTCTGTCTCCCAGCAGGAAACCAGTCACTTCCGGTTATCTGAAACGCTGCGATTTCCAAAATTATTTTGAAGAGCATAGAGACACAAACCGGCCACAACATTTATTTGTTAAATTATTTTAACTCTCCAGCTTTAAGACAGTTATTTTTTGGTAGGTATATTCGATATCCTTCTTTAAAACCGTAACACGGAACCTGGTGTCCAAAGTTATTCACTCCGCAACCACCAAGCGGAAGTTGACCAAAAAAAATCAGCCCAACATATTTGATTTAGAACTTTTTCACGCATTACCATTCACGCTCGCTCAGCCGCGAATGGGCCCTCCGGGCCCATTGGCTCGCTTTCGCTCGCTAAAATATACTCGTTCTTACTGTTTACAACACAAAACGAAAACATTTCAGAAAATTCTTTACACAGATCTATATGCTTGATGACGTAATATAAAGTTGCGGTAAACTTCACGCGGACTGGGCGCGGGAGATTTCGTATGACGTAAACGTACATTCCATAGTAAAATAGGGAACGATTTTACCGAATTAAATCTGACGTAATTTCGGCCTAACAATACCTTTTCGTATGCGTTGTTATAAAATCTCCTAACTACGGCTTGATTCAAGCCGTTGTTACGAGATTTTAAGACAACACCGGCTGTTTATCACGATACCTAACAATCAACCAAGTCTATTTAAGCACAGAATTCTTTGCCATTGACCCAGATTCGCTCATGGATTTTTTCAACCGTGAAGTCTTGACCCTTCCGTATTTCGATACAATGAACGTTTGGGGTTTTTTTACAATGCAATACACGGCTGTAGTTTTCCTCCAGGTTGGCGGAAAAGAAGCAATTTAAGACGACATGTGATAATTGATAAAACCGCATGAGTTTGACCCTTTCCCAAAAACAGAAATTAATGAACAGTTGAAAGGAGTTTAAGACTTCTATATTTGTGTCTGAAAATTTGATTTCCTAACGCAAAATATAAGCTAGGTCTACCACATGAAATGGTGAGACAAAAATGTTGATTATCAGTAGATCTAGATTCTATTTTCTTCTTTTTCCTCAATGTTTCCCTAAACCGTTTTTTCTGTAACACCAGTGGTTATTTCGGAAAGGGTTAAAGATATAAAAACTAGAGTTAAAGCTGCTATCTTTTCCAAATTTAAATTAGATCTGCGGGGATCTTTTTTTTTTGTGGGCGAGATTTTTGAAAATTCTCGTATCATTATGCCAGAAATCTCATTCAAAATGGCTAAATGAGAAAAAATCTCACTGATCTATATTTTTGACAAAGGATTTGGTACTACAATTTGCATTTGAAAACTAGTGGCGAATCCAGGATTTCTATCATTAATTTATACAAATTTGACTGAATTTCTGTATAAATATTCATGAAAAAGTCAGGCTTCAGAGTGGCGTTCGTTTGAACCCTCTGAACCCCCTCTGGATCTCCCACTGAAAACTTTCTCAAAAGTATCATCCTAATTAATCCCTATGTGCAGATAAAATTGTAACCCAGTTTGACAGTCTGCTCCTGGTGTCAATAGACTTTTTCTTGAAATAGGAATGTTTCAAACTTTGTCTGTGATGGTTAAGATCTTGCAGGTGTGTCACACCTGCAAAATTGTAAACAAAGCATTCAAAATTTATTGAAGATTAATAGTGTTTTTCCTTGTTTAAATATACCTGTAAAATTTGTGAAGATGTGTCATTATTATTATTATTATATTATTGTTGTTGTTGTTGTTGTTACTATTATTATCATTAGGCCTATTATCATTATTATTATTATATTGTGTTTATAATGTCAATGACGACAGAACTAAAATATTTTTAAGGTGTTGGGCTCAATTCCCAGTCCGGATTTCATCATTCGATACAAGATTTAGAAGTTGTAATAAATTTATAAATAATGCCTAACATGTAGGTAGTGAGTACCATAGGAAACAAGAGTTGTCCGCGGACAACATAGCTCGCCTACACGAGAGCTTGCCACAAAAAAGGAGTTCAAGGTCAAGGTCACTATGTCATGGTCTCAAGTTCAAGGTCATGACATGAGGTTTCCATATCATGTGAAATATCAAGGCTCTATCTATAATAGAGCATGAGATATAGGCCAGGTTAAAGTTTTTTTAAAAGTAGGTCAAACTCCAAGGTTAAGGTCACTAGGTCAAAGGTCATGGTCCCAAATGAAAGTTCTTGGCAGGAGATATCCATGTGTGAAGTATCAAGGCTGTATCTCTAATAGTGCCTGAGATATAGACCAGGTTAAAGTTTTTGAAGAAGCGACGCTGACGCCGACACTAGGGCTGTGACATTAGCTCCCCGGACATAAAGTCCCGGCTCGCTTAAAATAATTCCATTAGCCTACGTAGATAGATCGGTGTTCTTCCCAGCAAAATAAGCTGTAGAAGCCCCAATATACCACTGGTACTTAAATATAATGTGTAGACTACCTTCCAAAGTTCAAAACTTCCACCTGTCACAAAAAAGTGTGAATTTGAGGTGACCAATTTTATCTAATGTTTTAACTGATAACTAATGCATTTTGAAAAAAAAAACCCAATAACAGAGAATGTATGCATGATCATTTGCATTAACACTTTATGTTTGAGGTCAACAAAAAGGTGTCACTCCTGTGTCTTTTTGACTAATTACATGGCCACAGGAGTCTACTGATTCTTAAATCTGGGGATTCAAACTGCTTTTTTACACTATGCTTGTATCTTAGGCTTTCCATACAAAACATAGAAGACTGCCTGCAAAAAATGAGGGTTCACAATTCCATCTGGCCTAGGGGGTAAAAAACCCATCAGGTATTTATGAAAAGCCTGAATTAATGAATAAAAAGGCCCACCTTGGTCCTTTGGTGTCCAAAGTCCATCCAAAAAGTTTTGTTGGGCTATAGGCCTACATTGCTTAGAAATTTCATTCTTAATCAGGTAAATGGCTCTGCTTTTGGCAAATAGCCTGCAAACACAAATCTACCCATCAAATTCTCTATGTCCCCCTACACTTTTTAGATGTGCCAATCTACAAAGCTATAATATGTAACTGGCTTGACAACAAGTAGATCCGCTGAAAGTGCACTTGTGCACATCAATTATCTGCACTAGTGGTCTGTTATTCAGTGCTTTTCAACATTTTTCCTCTTCGCATACAGAAAGTCAGAAACATTGTTAGAAAAGAATAATTTATACTGAAAACCATTTGGCTGGCTTACAACTCTGAATCACTCTGGAATTATAATGTGTAGACAACATCCTCACATTATTTTGTGGAGAACCCTGTAGGAGTGTAGGTAGATTACACATACTTCTATTTAGTCCAATGGTCCGGATTGCTGTTGCTTTGACATTTAAAATATCGCAAATGTATGTAATAGAAGGAGATGAATAATATCGCAGCTCGACCAGTATCTAAGGAATACGGTTACCGGTCCTGCAGTCTTACAACTGAGCTACTGAACCTTTTTCTTCTTCCGGATAAAGTACAGGGCTCACTCTGGAGTAATCCGAGTCTTCTCTGATGTAAATACGCTCTTTGATATTTTGATTTTTCACTATTTACATCAGAGAGTGTTGCTCTTTGAAAAAATCAAGAAGTTCGCAACAAATTGTTGCGCATCGTTCACCGTCCGATCTTAAACGCTATCGTTAAAACCCCTGATGATATCAATAAATGAACCATTTATTGTTATGGCTGCTGAAAAAAATACGACCAAAAAGTATTTCTAAAAGGTTAATAGGCAATGTTTTGCAACAACCCTCACCTGAGCAGCCTTTGTTTACCTTGACCTTCCATTCAAAACCAAAGGTTATACTCATCCAGCAGGCCAATTTGAAATGAAATTTTTGGTCAGGTATGACAAAAAATGATTTATTGATCTATACCCTACAGCGTTTTACCGAGTAATTCGATATGATACACAAAAACAAAGCTTCAAGTTACTTGTAACGTTACCGAACTTTCCGCTGTTTTCAAAGAGCAACGCTCTCTGATGTAAATAGCGAAAAAATCAAAATATCAAAGAGCGTATTTACATCAGAGAAGACTCGGATTAACTCTGGAGCATCAAGACCATGTGTCCTTATTGCCAAATTATGTAATTGTCACCATCCAAATACCTGTATCCGACCAAATGAGTCTATAATTGACTTTCAACACCTAATACTTCTTTACTTAACTAAATACCTCAATAAAGGACTCGTATTAGGTGCTGCGGGTCAAATTATAGACCCCTTTGTATCAAACAAAACTTAGTCTACAGATCTGATCTAAATGTATAATTTTTCTTTAGTATGAAAATCTGCTTTCTTTCGACCGTATTTAGGCTTTGCCTAATTTCATATTAAATGTCATATCTTTGCTCTCAAAATTCATGGACTTTGCTCTTTATCTTTGTAATTAAATTGCCCCACTGGAGGCGGCCATTTTTAGTGAATGCCTGACGTACTAAAATACATAGTACGACAGGGAACCAGACTAAGAGACACGCAGCCACATGTATAATGTTACAAGGATTTGGGTCATGTCCATTTGTACGAGTTTTTCTCCAGGGTTCAAATCCAAAAGTACGCATAAACTTAACGTTCAGTTCCAGTTTTCTTTGAGACTAAAGACCATGACATACGGAAGGAAGCGGGGTTGTCTTAATCCAAGGTTTTCGTGTCAGAAAATACTAAGAATTATAGAGACATATTTTTATGTTGGCTGTTTAACACGTCTTTAACAAGTTATCTACGTTAATTAACGCCTACATCGGGATTATTTTATAGCGTTACGTAAAAATGGGGTTTGTCAATTTCTATGCAATGTGCGAACAATATCGATCCTTAACAGTCTGCATCGCGTCATTTACCGTCTGATTTTGACCCTCTATATATGTTGTACATGTTTATTACTTAAAAACGTTCGTAGCCCAAATACGGGTCTATATAAAAATTCTAAGTTTTCTTGGTATTAGTCGAAAATAGATAATTTTATAGACATTGAGAGCTGTATTATTTATCTGTTAGGGATACTTAGAGATTATTACACGGCTGATGAGGGCCGGAGAGTGATATCGGCCCGCAACCGCGATATCTGCCCCGAGGCCTTTAGGCCGAGGGCAGATATCAAGGTCAGGGCCGATATCACTCTCCGGCACGAATCAGCTGTGTAATAATCTGTATATTGCATTTTTTTTTGCAAAATAACCTTCATTCGATGAATAAATCTTACCTTTCAATAAAGTTTCCACAAACGTTCCAGTTGAAATAAAGTCAACTTTATGCATTTTTTTTACATTAATCACACTCGAAGTGAATAAAGATAACGTTACGACGGCAGCCATTTTTGTTAACAACATTGCGTTTTTCTGACGTCATTGACGTTTCGCGTCACGAAAAGGCACGTGCAAAAGATCTGTACCTATAGTTTTCGGAATAAATTCCTTAGCAGCGGGCAGATATCGCATATCTGCCCGCTGCTAAGGATTCACGTGGATATAGCTTTTTCGGCCCGCCCGATATCTGGCAGATTCTGGCCGAAAATGTTACTATTTATAGTAACAGAATGTAATATTAGCTGTTCAAAGTAGCAAGGGAAATAAAGTCGTTGCATAATTAAAATGTTACAAACCAAGAAAGACAGCACTCAGTCATAAACGGAAGAAAGTTCGTAAACGATGAGGATTGCAAAAACATGTATAGCCAAGCGCGCAAGAAAGGTTACGAATGCAGTTATAAATACCAAGGTTCTACTATACAAATTGCTGTTCCGAAAGGTAAATTAGTCAATAGCGAGTTCTACAGAGGATCCGATTTGTTAAAGCAAAGGTCAGTGGTGTCAAGTTGTGCGACAGCTAAAGCAGGAAGATGCTGCATCCGCTGTATTCTCAAGACCTTGCCCTCTGTGATTACCTCCAGATCCCTAGTCATAAAAAGTATCTTTAGCACTGGCGACAATAGTAAACACGAAAATAGTTTGGTTCGGCCATTGTTCAAGCGCATTTATACCTGATAGAGTTTGAGTTTATTGGGGTTTTACGCCGTTTTCAACTACCAGGGTCATATCGCGGCGGCTGGAGCACCTACCCATGGATTCCTGTTGTTTCTCAAACCAGTACTACCACAACACCCTTACCGAGCCTCCAGCTGCTCGCCCACTTAGGTTAACGATTTCAAACCCATTGGTGGGTGACAATTTTGTCAGAAAGGGTATTAGCCGCGGCCGGGTATCGAACCCGGGACCTCTCGAATGAGGGTCAGATGCGCTACCAAATGCGCCAAGGCCGCGGCCTTATACCTGATAGAAACTACGAAACAATCCCGAAATTCTGGACCAAACAGTTGAAACTATGCATGGATTACAATAGTGAATACTTTGAGCCTGAGGGAATCCGAAAGTTGTTGGAAAAATTATCCAAAATCATATCCAAATATTCTAGAAATAGCATTTCAATTTCAACATCTGTAGTAATGATTGAATTTGCGTTGTTTGTAGCTAGGCAATTTTTGATGCACTATATTCAACGTTTTCTTTTTGTTCGTACGCTAATTTAGAATGAATCCATTCATCACCCCAGAAATCGAAAAGTGGGATGACCGTGAATTAAAAACAACTTCGAAACCCATTACTGTAAAGGTCACTAAAGTCCCTGGTAGTTGAGAAGTAAGAATTTGTTGCTTTTCTTTAAAACCTCGTAACTACAGCTTATTTTAAGCTGTAGTTACGATGTTTTGGGAGAAAAGCCACAACTTCGTGGTTCACCACAGACTGCGTGTGGGAGAGGACGGATATTACCTTACATTGTTTTTTCAACAAAATATAAATAATGTATTGTAGACATTTTTCTCTCTATTTAGACTATACCTCTGAATATTCGTAAAGCCCTTTCATAACCCCAATATGTCACGTCTGAGGCTATTGGTCCTGTCACCTACTTCTGTATAGGTTCAAATCTCAGTTTGGATAATTTCATTTTCGACATTTGATCGTGACACCAATTGTTGAAATGTCTTCAGAAATAGTCATTGGCTAAACAAATCCATATTTTTACATTTCTCGAAAAAGTACAAATAACAAATCCGAACCAACAGCTATATTATTTTATTATTTATATAGAGTTAGCATATATGGAGGGAAATAAGAAAATTGCTGATTTGGATCGGACAGAGTGGGGGAGAACGGAAATAAGGCACTCCTACAACTAAAATGATTTTCGGAGACATATGAATTATTCAATTCCAACCCTTTACCAAACGACATGTAATTGGATTAGGCGCGTCCAATTCTGATGAAGACATGATATTAAAATATAACTCAATTACTCAAACAGAAATCTCCACGATGAAGGAAAGAAAACCTTTGATGGAAAAGTAGAATTGATGCTTTGCAATATTACTGTCGTGTCCCCCTAGAATGTTTTCTAAACCCATATTTAGTGGGGTCGTGATAGGGAGCCATGTTTGGGAGGTGTGATTGTTTCGGTCTATTATAAGAAAACATTTTGATGGACTGTCATGTCAGTCTGTAAGAATACTTGCCACAAGGGAATCAAAACTGATTGAAAATGAGCAAGGAAAATATATCTGATGACGTACGCATTTTTCTCTGTATCTAAGGTAGCCCACCCCAATATGAGATTCGCGCGACGTCGGAATTGTTCGGGCGACGCCGAAAACATTCGGCGATGGAACTTTCCACCGCCGAATGCTTACGCCTGCGCCCGAATAGGTTCGGATACGTAACGAGGCTGCTCGAAAAAAGCCGATGTTTTATGAATCTCAAAATGGCCACATTATGGGTACTAAACCTTAATTGAAATTTGATGTTTTCACTGGATAGTTGGATTTTCTGTTGTTTCAATGCTTTGACTTACACACACCTGTACACCACAGCCTAGTCGACATTTATACTTACAACATTCATCATTAAAGTGACATTTCACATTTATTTCATTTTTTAAAAGTCTGTCTTGATGCAAAGATTGTTTATTCTAATGCTATCAGTTTTTTGAAGTCGTTATTTATAAGAGAAAAATACGCCTTTAAGGTTGAGACAGAAATGACGAATTCTACGTAAATCTGAACTGTTGTCCACAACAATTTGTTTAATTTTAGCACAAAAATATATGTTTCGCGTAAACGGTTCAATATTTTGTCTTGAAATTTTCTGAATTTTCATAAGTAAACATGCTCTTTCAGATAGAATAAAAGTAAAATTTATGTAAAACTGAATATTCATAAGTAAACATGCTCTTTCAGATAGAATAAAAGTAAAATTTATGTAAAAATAATTGTGAAATGCCACTTTAATTATTCTAAACGTAATAATCGTTTTGAAGAGCAATTACTTTCCATAGCTTTCATTATTTGGGACAAAATTCGCAAGAAGTTTTAACCCTTCTCCCTACAATAAGAATTTAGACTTGTCCAATTTGAAAAAGTGTTGCTGACAAAAAATCAATGTCATTACAAATTGAGTAGCTGTGTTAGTAACACCACTGTCAATTTTGAAGGAAAGGGAGAAAAGGTTGATGGTCAATATTTTCGTAATTTTCTTCGATATTTTGGCACCATTCTTGGTGGCCGAAAAAAAGCAGCTGGGTTTTGTGTGGAAATGGATGTTAAAATCCCATTCCCTTTTCACCACTTTCCAGATCAATGTTGAAAGCATGGAAGACTACTTTTCAGTAATTATGTACCAGTACATTAGCATGCGGAAATGCTTTTACGAATTTGCAGCATGATTTCATTTATTTCGTTAAACTAGGATTGGAAAGGCACACATTAACATTTTCCGAAATGCTTCCAAAAATATAGTGACGACAAAACGGGTGATGATTAAGAAAGGAATTTTGTGTGCAAAGAAGCACAAAACATATTGAGGAAAAGGGATGTTTTTGCCTCAACTTTTCCCAAGCATTTGTCTTTGAACTCTTATAACATTGTTTCATATGTATAATGGACCGATGGTCTTAATTGTTGAATTAAAATGTCCTTTGTCTTGTAGGGACATCAAAAACTGGAGTTTGCTTTGGGAAAGGGTAAGATGCACATACAGATTTAATTCAATTCATTACCGCGGAAAAGGCTGAGGGAAAAAAACAGAAAGAAAGAAAATGCCGATGTCCTATGAGGATAGACGTCTCTTTTTACGCAATCTGTAGCCTAATACATGCATGTACAGCAAACACCCTTTCTCCAATCAAATAAAGGCCAAACAAACTTTAAAGGCAATGCAATCGACGATGTCGTTTTCTTTTGAACATTAACATTGAATTACATTTTATGAAACATACATGGTAATTGAGAAAAAAGTTAATTTTCATTTTTTTAATCATTGCTGTTCAAATCGTATTTCATTAGAGATACCAAAACCAGAGCTTGTTTGCAAAATAATCAAATCAATCCAATGTATGTGTATTCTATGTGAATGGCATCGATGCCGTATTGAAGATATGATTTCAACGTTTGTTCTCAAAAGTTGGAAAACGAAATGGCGAGAAAAGCACTTTTAACGTGAGAGTACAATGATCATATTTCGGTAGCACTCTTGGTTCTTTTAAGGGTTCAAAAAGAGCACAATATTGCTCAGGATTCGGAATAACGTGGTATCGTCTATTGTAGTCATTATGCAGATAGCTCTTAAGTACATTAACAAAATGTAAGACCAGTTGCATGAGGGGTTTCCATTTGTCACCATTCGAGTCAATGATCTAACATGTAAATCGCAGGGAAAGGAGAAGAAAATGGGGAAATATGTAAATTGGTATGTAGGAGTGGTCGTTCTTAGGCCATAAGATATATCTATTAATAACGCTTTCCCCAAACGGCACATTTTTAGACCGGCCCAAATTCAAAGATGATGCACACGACAATTTCAAGTGATTGATTTTTTTTCTCTTTGGCTAGAAACCATTGTGGGAAATGAAGAAATTGCTTGTGACAAGCAATTTCTTCATTTTCCACAATGTTTTCCAAAAGCCTTTATATTTTGAGGAGTCAAAAAGAGTGAATGTGTGGGAATGGGTTAACAACGCTTTCCCAAAACGGTTAATATTTAGATTTCAGACCGTTCCTAAATGCAAGGTATTGCGGTCGATAAAATGAATGTTGATAAAGATCGGATTTGTGTATGATAAAGAAAGTAAAGAAAATATTGATGTAGAGTGAGATAAGTATTGTTGTTACCATATTCTTTTAATGCGCTATTACTTTCCGAAGCCTATATAGTGCGTCAAAAAGCGCGTTACTGTTTGCGAAAGGGCTGATGTGGGTCAATTGCACTCGGTGACTTGACAACCAGAATACCAAAATGGAGCCTTTAATGGAAATGAAGAACATACCAGCCTGCGTATACGCACAGTCGGATAAAAAAAGTTGTTGCCTTCTTATAGCACCTGCATTACCAGTACAAAAACCCTGCTCTGATGAAAATTCGTTCTTTGACATTTGGATGTCGTAAATAGCGACATCCAACAATATCAAAGAGTGAATTTTCATCAGAGAAGACTCGGATTAATGCTAAACTTGCTACCCATACTATGATACCTCTTTTTGAATCGAGGTAATAAGGTGTACCACAAAATTACACATGCTATAACCTCTCTTACAACCGGTCGTACGTGCTCCTGCGTGTGGTCTGCGTGCGGTCTGCGTCTAAAACGTACGTTTAGTCGGGCGATGCATGCACGTGCAACGCACGATTTTGGTGAACGCAACCACAACGCAAACTGCACGCAGCAAAGAATTGACCGGACAATACTTTGAGGCGCTCTTACAACCCGTCGTGCGTCTTTATAAATCGTGCGATTTGCCGAGTTTTAAACAATCCCCGAGCAGAGTTGTCGTTCGTTACTCTCACATACATCTCTGCAACGGCCTGGGCGTATGAATGACAAGAATCTTGTCAAACCGAGGAAAACGTGTATTATTACTGTTTAACTGTTTCATGTGTAACACAATAAAGTAGACAAAGAAATGATGATTCTGGTTACATTTGAAAGGCACTATAACTGATGAAATAACCCATATACAATGGAACTATTTTCTCAAGCCTCCTTACCAATGGGAGGAATTTTGTGCTAAAAATAGACTAGGTTTAATGTTCTGTTTTGATAAATCGTCGGTGTTGTTATATAATATCGTATCTACGGCTTGAATCAAGTCGTAGTTGCGAGATTTTATAACAACACTTACGAAATACTATTGTTTGTCCGAAATACGTCTCGGTTAGCTGGATAAAATCGTTCCCTATCAGAATGAAACGTACAGAAAATTTGAATGAATGACATCAATCTAAAAATTATTTTCGTTGGAAAATACTAAATTTTAGGCAACGTGAAGTATGACATATTTTGGACTTTGGAAAAGAAAAATTATTTGTTATTGCCGTTTTGATGTGATAGAAAGTGGCGTAATCTAGCAGATGATGACGCAATACTCTCTGAGGCAACTACAGAGGTGAATGTAATGAATGAACCGTGTGCAAGAGAGTGAGTTTTAAAACGTACGATTTAAGGTATCCAACCCCTCAAAACCACCAAAAGGCCAGAGGCGAAATTTGAAAAGTGCAAATAACACCTAAACTGTGTTACATTTCCATTCTTAGTACAAACATATGCATTTTGTACGGTTTAGAATTTTGAATTAATGCATACTTATGGAAATATTTGACAAAAATGTTCAAAATTACTTCCCTTGTATATGAATATAGAGTAAAATAATATTTGTAAATTATTTTCTTCTTGAAGCATAATCTTGAAATCTGGCACGGTAAATCAACTTATTTGAAGTGTATTTACAAGTGTGTGTAAATTGATGCATTTCGTATGGCTAGAAAGTGCGGATTTTTTCAGGGTCTGTAAACCTTAAAAAGACGCAAGACGGGTTGTAAGAGAGGCAGACTCGCTCACGTTATTCTGATGCCTTAACCTTTTCCATACAAGACCTGGTCTGACGTCCCTGAGATAATAGTCTTGGGAAAACATTGGGGCAAAAGAAGGAAATGATGATAATCAGCATTTTCTAATTTTGCTTCAATGTGTTCTGTATTATATTATTAACAAATTTGACACTTTGTAAACCCATATTGCAGTCTTCAGCAGCTTTCAAATTGGACCATCCCAAAATTATGTCGTTTAGGATGAGGTTACTGGTCAAGTAGGCCTATGAATCTATCTTTATATAATAATCAGACATCATACAAGATACAAAATGTAACTATAAATTGACAAAGGATATACTCAGCAAAACACAAAGATAATTAAAAGCTTTTCCAATGATCATTTACTTGCGGAGACGACTTTCCTGTCTGTTCAAAGAAATTTAAATAAATGGACTTTGTCAACCGAGAAACGACAAGGGGAGATGCTATTAGATCAAAAACCCTTTCACAAAAACTCATTTCTAAACAGGAAATGTGCTTGTTATGGCATGGAAAGCTCTGTATGAATGTTTTTCAAATCTGTTCGAGTTAAGCCTCTCTCACAACCCGTCGTGCGTTTTTTTTAAATCGTACGTTTTAAAACTCTGCAAAATCGCACGATTTGTAAAGACGCACGACGAGTTGTAAGAGCGCCTCAAATAATTGTCCGGTCAATTCTTTGCTGCGTGAGGTCTGCGTCGTGGTTGCGTCCACCAAAATCGTACGTTGCACGTGCGTGCATTGCACGACTAAACGTACGTATCAGACGCAGAACGCACGTAGACCGCACGCAGGAGCACGTACGACCGGTTGTAAAGCCTCTCTTACGCACGACGAGTTGTAAGAGAGGCTTAAGAGAGGCTTTAGTACATGTAACTGTGACTTACGTTAAACTCACGTTAAACTTACAGCGTGAAGTTGCTTGTCGTGGATATCGTACAGGCTAGCGACCAATTCTCGCCATGTACCACTTCTCGCCAACTATACCGTATCACAGTAAAGACGTAATATTATTTTAAAGGATTTATTTTCGGAATAATAGAAGTTGATGTCAACATAACTTATACGTGGAAAAAGGACTATTTTCAGTCTTTCCCATAATGGGTAAGTTGGTGAGAACCAGTACGCGGCGAGAATTGGTCGCCCGCCAGTTGTCATACCAAGTTGCGTTTCTGAATATGCCATGTTTTTACATCGACATGAATCGTTGTCATCATCCGCAAATCGAATTCCCCTCAACCTTGGAAAGGGCCCTTTTAGGATTTAGGGCAATCACATTTCCAGTTCATTCTGTGCCAAAATGCAGTCTTATAAAACGTCGGTGTAAATGCAAAACCTCGTATGTCGAATCTTGCGATTTTCAAAGTACAAACTTGTGTGCCCAGTTTAGAAAATTATCGCACTCAGGTTGATCCGGAGCCATGGTGGGTACAAAGGTCATAACGCTGCTTTTCAACAAAAACTTCGTAACTGCAGCTTATTTTAAGCTGCAGTTACGATGTTTTTGTTGGAAAGCGATGGAGAGGTTGTTTTAGATCTTGGCTGAAAAAAATCTTTAGAGGATATTACTTAATATATTGTACCTGTCATGCTAAAATGGGCATTGTTAAAAGTCCATAAAACTAAAAGTCGAGAAACAGATCCGAATAAGTAGCTGTCAACCAGGTGAAATATTTGGAAAATTATCATATGTTAAGAAATGAAGAAATAATCTAGATCCAGAAAATGAAATAAGCGTGATAACATTCGAGTCCAGTTAGGACAGACTGATTTTAGTCGGTAGTTATTACACACCGGGGCCCCTTTTAGCGTGATGGTTCACATATTGTTGATGTGTATCGACCATAAAGAAGAAAACAACAACAACATCTCTTACAAAAACAACCGTCACGATAAACAATAACATTAAAAATAAACTAAAAGTACTTTTCATTGTTTGTTTGTTTGTTTTTCTGTCAAATGTAAGAAATAATCTTAATAGATATATTGAAAGCAAAACAAAGGCTTCTTAAAAAGGCAAGTTTAAAGGCTCGACAATGTTAAAGATGTTGCACTGAACTCAGTCTCGCTTAAGTGCGACAAAGTCAACCCGAAAAGGCCGATTTTTCAAGTTTCTAGTATCGTACTTTGGGTTTAAAATTTTGAAACTAGAATATGTTGCTGACATGAAAATACATTATTACGAGTACAATTTTCCTAGTTTTTTTAGATATGCTGTTGACAAAATGAGCACTGTCACCATTTGCAGACACCATTTCGAGACACACCATTGAAGTTAGGGAAGAAATACAGAATATTTTGACGACAGTACATGGGTTATCTAATCTTCTTCGCACGAGATATGATCACTCATACGTGAATTAAAAACTTTTATCAAACCTTAGTCATATTTTAGCGTAAAATATAAGGAGGAGATGTTTATGTTCTTAATAAATGTGGACTACCACGGAGAATGCTTTAGTAATCAAATAATGTAACTAAGCGTCATAACAATCAGATATAAAATACTTAAACGAAACCTACCCTTGAGAATATATACAACAAGAAATCCAAGTCAAAACTATGTTCGTATATAAAGTGTCAATATAGACATAGTGCTAAAAGTTGACTCGTAAATGGCCTACTAATTTGTCCCGTAAATGGTCCTTATGAAAATCACCTTCTAAATACTTTCTACAGTATAACATGTTACTCATTTTATAATGAACTATAACAATAGTTTAACAATAGTTTAACTGCAGGTAAGTACTTTGTTTATTTGTTTGTTCCGGGGTTGAACACCTCTTTCAGCAGCTTAGGACATATCAAGGCAGTCAGAGGTGCAATTCTGTGTTTTCTGGCTTTCTTACACAAGTACTGGCACAACCTTATTTGTAAAGCAACTGAATACTTTTCCCACGTGCATCTTGAGGTAAGAGGCGAAAAATCCCCGAAAATCAAGGTAAGCATTCCGGGATATTTCATCAAATAACAACTATGGGAATATTGACTTAAAATTGGCAGAAATATTTAATTGAAAACTCTAAAACGGTTGCCGAAAAACAGAAACAGATGACTTAAAATATATTTAAATTTATTATAACATCATCAGAAATTGAACAGAAAATGTTTCAGTATCTATTTCACAAAGAAACCCTTTGCTACTTTGCAAACTGTAGTGAATTTTTCTTGTCCCGTAACTTGCCTCAAAGTCCATCCCAACTATCGTATTATGCTCTCATGAAGGCCAAAATATCAAATTCTATGACGCCATCTAACTATGTTGACGAAATCATGCTAAATGAGCGCAAATGACGAAAACGAATTTATAGATTTAACGGAAATGACACCATTTGTCCCGTAAATGGTGACTCGTAAATGGTTCATTATTTTGGTTTTTCCTCCTGTGTGTTGGGTTCATAATGAATTTTCCGACCATGACATCATTTTTACTTTTCGAAAATCATTGTTTTGTATCTAGAAGTAAACAATTAAGTTATCGGTTCTCATAGTATAATGTAAAGTCACTTTATAAAGTTGTCTCGTAAATGGTTTCTTTAAAATTACGCTGCATATTTCAATATTCCTCGCATCCTGTTTGAGATTTGGTAGTGGATACATTAAAAACATATTGATCAATGTTTACATATGGTCTCCATTGTTGAATTTGACAGTTTTGTTATATCATTTAGCATTTTATAAAACATTTGCAGCCCATAATAAGTGTTGACTCGTAACTGGTTCCGACTTTGAGGACACAATAATATGGTCATATTTCTCTCATTTCCAGATATTCACATCTAAGTTTGGGCTTTACAGGCAAACAACATATTCATAGCACACGATTTATGTAAGAATGATGAGCTATGGTAATCTATTTGAACACTATAGCAGAGTTTGAAACACAAACAAGACATTTTACTCCGGGGACATGCTATTTTAGATACCCTCTCGTATGTATACCATGCATATATCGCTCAATGGACGGCAGGATTTATGTCATGTGCTATTTTCAATTTACCAAATGCACATGCTTTTCAAAATGCCAAACGGAGAAGCACAAGACGTCCTATGAGGGTCGGTATCATCGTATCATTGCTGAGGACACTATTTGTCGCACTTAAGTGAGACTGAGTGCACAGATGACAATTTCGAATGAATGAATTTTTATGTTTTTGGTCTTTCTGTGTAGAAAACATTGTGGGAAATGAAAAAAAACTGCTTGTCACAAGCGTCTGTCTACTATGCAACCAAGAAATATCTGCACAACTTTTGATTATGGCATCCACCCTAATCTAAAGTCCAATTGAACTTGGTACAAACAGATTTTTCTACCTAATTGGTCCAATAAACATCCATCTTTTTACTGGACGAGCCCCTAGACTATAATTAATTAATTTTCCACACTGCTTTCCATTTAGCATTTATCTTGTGGGTGTGAAAAAGAGTCAATGTGCCTTTTTTAACATGAATGTTAACATACGATTTTTCAACGAGGAACTAAATTAACCCTTTCCCAAACAAGACCTGGTTTTGACGTCCTTAGTAGAAAAAGCTTGGGAAAATATTGAAACAAAAGAAGAAACTGCTGATGACCAGCAGTTTCTCCTTTTGTCTCAATATTTTCTGTGCCATATTTTACACAAATCCTATGTTTAATAACATCCATTTTGTCATGTGTGGCAGTTTTTGAAGTGGATCACCTTGAAATTTTGTTGTTTGGGAAAGGGTTAAATAACACCGTAAAGGACCTTGAGTTGCATCTGGAAAAATCATTTGCATATGGAATTTGATACTACACGGATCCAATTTAACACCGTCACAGACAAGACATTGTTTTGATTTTCCGCATAGAAATACCTGGGAAAACTTTGAGACAAAAAGATGAACATGCTGAAGACCAACATTGCTTTCTCTTTTTTGCTAATTTTTTATGTGCTATATTGTACACAAATTCTTTCCTTATCAATATTCACTTTGTCGGAAGCAGTACAATTAGATCACCCTTAAATTTTGAAGTTTGGGAAAGAATTAAATGATGCTATTTACAATTTAGACATTGTCTGTGCTCCTTTCTTGTTGTTGTTATGTTACAAGTAGTGATAACGCTTTAAAACAACAACAACAACTTAAAAAAAAAAACAAAAAAAAAAAAAAACAAAAAAAAAAACAAACAAACAAACAACGATAACGACAATAAAAACATCGATATAAATGTGATTGCACGTATATGCCATCTGATCTATATCTATGGTGTCCCGAAATGACATTTAAAGCCAGTCCCTTTTTTACCTATCGTAATTTGCCCTATTTCAATTACCAATGGGTTTCTTTTAAAAATTAAATACAGTAGCCTACTTTTAGTGCGTTTGTCTTCAATTACATTTACCGGCTGATTATATAATCAGCTCATTCCATATATAGCATCAGACCATCATTTGTTTTAATTAAGATGTTTTTTGTTAACTGTTTTTATGATATGGTTGTTTGTGGTGATTTAGTTATTTAAAAACGTAGACTACGATGATTTCAACTTTAATCTTTATCGATTGGAATGAAATGTGAATGCTGAATGTGTAGACCAATGGGAAGTCAAAGATAAACCTCTGCTGCCGGTGATCGAACTCAGAACCTCTTGATTGTAAAACCGAGGCTCAACCCTTTGTATGGACACCGCTTACATATAGGATCTATTAGAAAACGGTGGACAAAAGTAGAATACTTCTTCTGCCGAGTCTAAGAGCACTTTTGATGGAAACAGAGTAATATTTTCTTTCTGTAATGCCACTGTATGGAAACTTATGTACGTTCGGTCTGTTTGGTGCACCGAAGTCAAATCCAAAATGGCTGACGGGATTTCTATACAAGGTAGGTGTCATGTATTTTTGTCACAAACTATAGAATATGCTCTTTTATACAACTTGACGGATATCAGCGTGAAGACAATTGGGTGGAAACAAATGAATATATTCTCCTTTTTTTGAAGTTGCTTCGCTTGACTGTAATATTTGAATGAACACGGTATCGTGTTGACCTTGAAACCCGAAGCGATATATTTTGAAAATTTGGTTTGTATTTCCAAATTCCTAAGATTCCTGCCAGCACGCGGCTAGATTGGTGGAAAATTGATATTCTTACCGGAAATGATTCGATAGATCGTCAGTGAAGTCCCTTTTGTTGTAATTACACTTTAAAAAAAAAAAAAAAAAAAAAAAAAAAAAAAAAAAAAAAAAATGCGTGCTTTATTGTTGTGTGAAAATCAAAACTAACTCAGTGTATGGTTGGGTTAAACTGTTTTTCTGTATGTTTCTTATTATTTCGTCAGACCGTTCTACGATCTCTGGGAAAATCTGTTATTTCATGCCACCATTGTTGGACGAATAGTAGTTACATGTATGTCGACGAACGCCTCATTGAACTGCTATGGTCATATCGCGGCGGCTGGAGCACCTGGCCATGGACTCCTGTCGTTTCCCATATCAGTATTACGCTACTACCTCAACATCCTGCTCGTCCACATATAGTTTACGATTATTCAACCATTGTTTGGAGACATTTCGGAAAGAATGCTTGCCGCGGCCGGGGATCGAACGCGGAACCTCATGAGAGTCCGATGCGTTGCAAAAATGGGAATAAAAGAGAAAACACAACCCTGAATGGTGATTTCAAACTTTTTAATTTAATTTTAAATTACATTATGTCTTATCTTCTAAATACCTTTGTAACAAATTGCCCTCGTACCGGATTCAAGATGGATATAACGATAGTCTTTAAATGATTCTATAGTCCAGTCACGGTATTATTACACCTGTTTATACATTTTATCTTTACGTTACATGTAAACAATGGGTAAATAGGTATTAATTTTCATGACTTTATAACAAACGACGATTTAAGAATTAGGTACGAATCGTTTAGAATAGACCTTTGTTCAAAAGATCCGTGGTTTTGACTTGGCCAACTTTCTACATATCGGTCAATGCAAAGTATTTTGTTGTCACAAACGTTCTTCTTGCCTACTCTCACTATTTGTATACTAGTACACGGTGGGGATTGTGCATGATGGGATGGATAACGAATATTGAGTATACGGACAAAATTTGCCTCGCTTCAGGTAAGAAATTGTGCAATGATTTTCTTATTTCTGCTCCTATTTTCAAGCGGTTTGTTGCATGTACCCCGCATTAGTGAGCTCTTTCCTCGGATATATGACTTGTTTGTAGAATCTTTGTACTTTGTCCAAAAATTGATCCCAACCGACCAGAAAAACGACAAAAAATTCGGGCCCTTTTTCTAGTCGGTTGGGATCGGTTTTTGAGAAAAGTACAGGGAAGTTCCAGATAAATATTACATCTGAAAAAGGGCTCAGTAAGACGGAGTACATGCAACAAACCGCATGAAAATTAACGCAGAAATAAGAAAGTTATTGCACACATTCTTACCTGAAGCGTGGTTAATTTGGCCGTAGTCGTTACCATTTCGCTTTCTGGTCGGTTGGGACAATATTTCGGAAAAAGTATCATGAGTTATCTAATAAGTTATACATCCGATGAAAGAGCTCGATAAGGCGGGGTACATGCAGCAAACCGCTTGAAAATTGATACAGAAATAACAGAGTTATTGCAAAATGTCTTACCTGAAGCGAGGCGAGTTGGCATCCAATTTTGTGCAAAAAATAGACTGAGGTGACTGTTATGTTTTGATAAACCGTCGGTGTTGTTATAACATCTCGTAACTACGGTTTGATTCAAGCCGTAGTTACGAGATTTTATAACAACACCAACGAAATACTATTTATTTGTCCGAAATTACGTCACGGTTTACTTGATAAAATCGTTCCCTATTGTCGGTAGTCGTTATCCATCCCATCATGCACAATCCCCACCGTGTAGTAGCTCACGATAATTGGCCTGGCAGAGCATCTTTAGCTAATCGATAGGGAGAGTCTGCTAGGTCATTTATTGTGAGCTCTACAAGATATTGTTATGAAATCATATACGGATGTAAAACCTGATACAAATTGGCATTGGCTTTGACAATCATGTGACACGGTTAACCAATAAGATCAGTTTGTTTGAATTAACGTGCGAGCAAATTCAATTTCATTGGGTGATTATAATTATTTGTGACTGAGTGCGTGATTGCTATCAATGTAGACTTTTCATTTAACCCTTTTCCAAACGACAAAAATTCAGGTGGTACATTTTACTGCTGACGACAAAATGAATATTAGTAAAGATATGCTCTTGGTACAACATAGCTCAGAAAATATTGGGATAAAAGAAGAAATTGATGATCTTTTTTGCCTCAACCTTCTTCCAAACCTCAAACAAACCTCTTGTTGGAGGAATCGGTCTATGATTTCGATTAATGGCTGATATGCAGTAAATGACGTCATAATCGTGCAAACTATATAACACATCCTAACGACAGTTTTAATCGACCGACAATAGAGCGAAAAACTATGTATGGAGAGTAGACGTCACAAAAAGAGAAAGTGTTATCGGTATATAACGGCGTCTAGGCCTACACTTTTTTCACTGGTTTTTCAACAGTGTCAACAGTACTAATTTTTTCGAAAAGAAAAAAACTGGAAGTGCCATAATCTCCTTATATAAATAATTAAAAAAAAAAAAAAAAAAAAAAAAAAAAAAAAAAAAAATAGCGAAGAAAACTTTTTGTATTGGTTACATGTGATATAAAGAATTTTTGATACACATATAAGTTTTATTCTCGAATTTATGAAAATGTAACAAACATTGGAGTCTTTATACTCTCTCTTACAATGACTCCATTTGACCACCCGATTGATAAAACCTCGTCACTGCAGCTTGTGAGCTTAATTTAAGCTGTAGTTACGAGGTTTTTGTAGAAAATCAGCCGTTTGACCAAAATGGAGTCCTATACATTTGAGCGGGGATCTGGAAAATGGTCCCTTAACCCTTTCCAAAACGACAAATTTCGGACCAATTCAATTTGAAAGAAGTTGAAGACGACAGAAAAATTATTATCAAAAAGAAGAAATTGTCAATATTGCAGCTTAGAAAAATTGAGCCAAAAGGAGAAAATGCTGATTATCAGCATTTTCTTCTTTTGTCTCAATGTTTCTCCTAGCATATTCTATCAGGGACGGCAAAACAAGGTCTTGTTTGGGAAAGGGTTAAAGCTTTTGTACGCAACATGGTTCAAAATCAGTTTGCTCATTCACGCAGTCTGATCATGAACCATGTTGGTCTTCAATAGCTTCTTCGTGAACGGTGGCGACTGTGATATAACAGCATGGATCCAGATGAGACATCACTTATGCAGAGACTGGTCATGAAAAACGACTCTCTCAACAAATGCTAGAAGCGACCTCTTCTCAGATCCAGGCTCATTCAGAATCAATCACAATACAAGCAGACTTGATCTGTTGGGGTTAGTTCTGTTATGTCCTCACTTAAATTCAGAGCTACAGATAAGAGGAAGCAGTATTGAAATGCAAAATATTCCTATCAAATCCTATTTTGTAGGCACTTGTTAAAATCGCCTCGTCGATCGCCTCATCGAGATGATTCAAATGAGTACCAATAACATAGGATTTGGATTTGTAATAATAAAATTTAGAATGTCCTCATCTTCTCTTATCTATTGCTCTGCTTAACTCATTGAAATTATTTGGTCCCACTTTTTCACTAAACATTCTCTCCTTTTGTTGAAGTTTTTATGGTGTGAATAAGCCTTCACGTAAACTATTTTCTGCTTATTAGCCTAAAGAACGGGAACTCTAGTTGGTCGCGGACCGACGGGTCTAACAAAAAAGAATGGTGACCGAAAACAAGGCATTCGTAAACCGTTTATAACTCTCCTACATATTCGTAGTGGTGCTCGTGTTGTCGTTTGTACGGTCGGACGTGCCGTCGTCGTGGCGGTCGTGGTCGTAGTCGTAGGCTCGGGCGTCGTAGTTTCTATAGCTCTTGTTGCCTGAAAAAGAAGAGAAATTTATGTGGTATAACGTTGGTGTATTTGCAAGACCTCGTAACTCCAGCTTGATTAAAGCTGAGTTACGTGTCTTGCAATAACACCGACGGAATTACGATGTCTTGCAATATCACCGACGATAACAAATATAATTTAGTATAGTCCAGCAAAATTAACCTATAATCGATTCACTATTAAACGAGAATAATTTCAGTTGAACTGCTTTATCAAAACAACTGAAATTATTCTCGTTTAATAGTGAATCTATTATACATGTATGCAATGACCCCACTTCGGCATGTTTTGTTAAGACACTCAACTAACGGAATTTGCACACGAAAATTAAGCTGTCCCTCGTTAATTCTGGTCGACTATATAATACCACTGCCATTATCCCATTACCACACACTGGCTCTTTTTGACTCCCAACATAAAAAATGGTTTTGGGAACCATTGTAGAAAATGAATAAATTGCTTGTGACAAGCAATTTCTTCATTTTCCGCGATGTTTTCTACTAATATGTAGCATTTTTTTAAATTCCACTAATTTTAAATTGTCATCTGCCACATCTTTAAATTTGGGCCAGCCTAAAAAATCGCTATTTTGTAATGGGTAAAGTGTGCGAAGGTTGGGAGAACTTAGAATGGTGTCATGCAAGTCTCGTCAATGACTAGGCACATGACAAAATATTTTATTACATGCGAAAGTATTGTTTTTATATCAATCCTTTGACGCAATACATTGTTTCATAACCAAATGCCTAAAGTTATTAGTCATTTAACCATTGAAAAAGTCAAAGTCGTGCAATATTTTGCATCGTTGTTGAATAAATTTCGATTACGTAACATTGACTAAGGTACGTCATTGCATTTGAAGATTTCTCAGATGATAACTGGCATTAATGCCTTGTCACGCTGGGGATTGTGCAGCATGGGATGGGTAACTTTAACGGCCAAATCATCCCAGCTTCAGGTAAGATATTGTGCAATAACTTTCTGATTTCAAGCGGTTTGTTGCATGTACACCGCGTTACTAAGCTCTTTCTTCAGATGTAAGAATTATTTGAGAAGATTATGTACTTTTCCCAAAAAATTGATCCCAACCGACTAGAAAAACGATCTGAATTTATTGTCGTTATTTTCTGGTCGGTTTGGAGTCTATGTTTGGAAAAGTAAAATGATTTTACAAATAAGCCATGCACATGAGGAAATATCTCAATTCGACAGGGTACATGCAACAGACCGCTTGAAAACCGACACAGAAAGAGAGTTATGACGCAATTTCTTACACGAAACTGAACTATTTTGGCCGTAGTTGTTATCCGTCACGTGGTACACCATCTCCACCGTGCTAATTATATGCACACAAATGGCAACGAATGTTTGCTAATAATAGAATGAGTTTACGTTATGTTTTAATAAACCATATTCGTTGTTATAAAATATCGCAACTACGGCTTGATTCAAGCCGTAGTTACGAGATTTTATAACAACGCCTTTGAAATACTATTTGTTTGTCCGAAATTATGCCACTGTTTACTTGATAAAATCGTTCCCTGTTGGAGAAACAGATTCTACAAAACGCCTTACCGAGTGTCTGCCCATAGGCATGGGTAGATATGTACCAGGCCCGGCCGCGCAATAACTTTCTAGATGGGAGATCGAGCACGGTCGTTTACAGCATTCGTTCACCACTCCAGAACGTCGACCCCGCGCCCGGGGCTCGGAAAATGCATTGAGGTATTGTAACGCTGATCGTTTACTTATTCTGGGCACTCCTGAATCTGAAACGAGATAGTGAATTAGTGGCAATGAATTTTGTGCTAAATATAGACTTGGTTTGCCGTTATGTTTTGATAAACCGTGAGCGTTGTTATAAAATCTAGTAACTACGGTTTGATTCAAGCCTTAGTTACGAGATTTTATAACAACATCTACGAAAATACTAATGTTTGGGCGAAATTATGTCACGGTTAACTGGATAATATCGTTCCCTATTGAATGATTGTTTATTTGATATCATTAGAACCCCGATCTGGGCCGTTTTCACCAATAAAAACAAAACAAAACAAAACAAAAAACAACAACAACAACAACAACAACAACAACAACAACAACAACAACAACAACAACAACAACAACAACAAAAAACCAAGAAAAAAAAAAAAAAAAAAAAAAAAAAAAAAAAAAAAGGAGGAAAAAACAGTTGTATAATACGAAGTTTATCATAAGTCATCTGATTGGCCGAGACCTACGCCGGGACCAATCACATTGCTAATTACAGAACAAATTACGCTGGTCTGTGAATACAGTCCCAGATTGGCAAAGCAACACGTATTTGAGCGGTGATCTGAACATTAAGAGACCTCAGCGGCAGTTGAGACCAACGCGGATCCAGATCGACTTATGCCTTAGTGAATTCTTATCAAGATCCGTACTGGTGTCTTTCAAAATATACATAATACCGACTTATGATGAAGTTGTAAAACAGACATAGATCCTGATCTAACTGAGCGTTTTTGAATGTTGATGAGGACCCATGTTTAGTTAGGTTTTCTCTGATCTTATTTGGTATTATATATTATGCTTGTTTTGTTCTGATACTAGTAGGTTTTGATTTTATTGTCATGCCTCTCAAAGAAAACAGTCATTCTCGTATGAAACAAATAATCTGATTGTTTTCGGTGCAGGAGGGGGGAGTCTTACATTCCGTATTGCTCGTGAAATATGACCTGGCAAAGCATCTCTAGCTAATAGCTAGAAATGCTCTGTCAGGTCGTTTATCGTGAGCTATAAGCGCAAATTATCGATATGACATCATAAAACAGTTTACAGGTTTATAAAGAGAATCTTCAAATTGGTACCATACGTCAATCATTGTTCTTTTCTCTTTATAAATAAGTGAACTGTTATAATTGACATGGCATCAATGACACCTAATTAACACTTTTCCAAATAAGTGATGTCTTGACTGGTGAAGAACGTTTTGGAAAGCAATAAAAGAAAAGAAGAAAATGCTATAAAACATCAAAATTGTGTTATTTTGCACACTTTCATTGATGCGGGGCATTAGTTCTATACAATTAGTATTGTTTTTCTTGTCGCATGACACTCATTTCAATGGCAATGCATTTTAGGTTTACCGTCATGTATTGGTAAACCGTCGGTGTTCTTGTAAAATCTCGTAACTACGGCTTCATACAAGCCGTAGTTCCGAGATTTCATAACAACACCGACAATTTATCAATACATAACGGCAAACCCAGTATATTTTAGCACAAAATCCATTGCTATTTAGACAAGCGTAGGTTATTGTCCATAGGGAAAGGGCTAGCTAAGTATATGATGAGACTAGAATACGTCAGCGTATCGATCAGCTAAGTAGGCCTATGTACGTTTATGCAAGCGATAATTCGGATAATTCTAAGGAATTAACCCTTTTCCAAACAAAACCTCATTCTAACGTCCCTGGTATAAAATATGTAGGAAACATTAAGACGAAAAAAGAAAATGTTGATGACCAGTAGTCTATTTTTCCCTTTGTTCCTTGATATATTAAGCTACATTCAGCACAAATTCAATGTTTGTATAAATATCTATTTTCTCCTGTATAGCAGCTTTCAAAATGGAACCTTTAAAATATTTGCGCTTCGGGAAAGAGCAAAAACGTAATACTTCACGGTTTTCGTTATAAACTATTTTTATAGCAAATTTGCCAACGTCTAATTTAGTTTGTTGTCGTTGTTATTCTGCTCCGAGAAAAGGTCTATTGGTTTCTAACTTCCGATATAATAATTATCTCAGTTGGCATATGTTGTGAACAATTGTCTTAGATGCCAGGTTTATTTCTTTTCAGTTTCCAATGGATATTCTTGTTTACTATATCGAATATCCTAATATTTTAATAAGAGAGAGAAAAAATCATAGAGTGGAATTATGGATGTCGAATTAGCTGAATACTAAGTGAAAGATGCAGAATGGCGGCAAATTTGCAGACTTTTTATTAGATTGACCTAAAAGTCGTAAACTGCGCGAGATTTCAAATACAGTACGGAATATCAGGATTTTGACAATCATAGCGTGTGCGTTCAGCTCAATCGCGGGCAATTCCGTTCAATCACCACTCACGATCGTTCCGGTACCGATCATGTTTTTTTCAATCAGCATGTAAAACCAATCATTGCGTTCAATCATGGCCTTATTTAAAAAAAACATTCACGAAAAAAGCGATCATTCCGTTCAATCATGTTTTACCGTTCGATCAATAGTTTCGTCTAAAACCGATTCGCTCTTTTGTCACAACAATAACAACAAAATGGTTGCCACGGCCGCTTTTGTGAGCATACCTTTTGCCCAGAAATAAATTATTTGCCAGAGAAAATCTTTTCAAAACAAAGAGAACAAATGAGAAACCAGTGGCAGATCCAGAGGGGGTTTGGGGATTCAAACGAACCCCATATGAAGCCTGATAATTTTATTTTCATGCAGAAATTCAGTGAAAAGTGTGTGATATAAAACGAGTCCCCCCCCCCCCCCCCCCCCCCTTTGTGTACAAACGAACCCCCTTCACAGAAATCCTTGATCCGCCGCTAGAAACTGGTGATAAACAGAAGTTTCTCCTTTTTCCACCAACATTTTCTATGTAAAGGACTATTTCAAATCGAAATCTCGACAGTAGGTTGAATTATGGATACGTTTTGTTCCTTTTTATTCTCATATCTAGGCCTATACATGTTTCACTTTTTAGCAACTTTGAATTATCAAGGGCCAATTCCATTCAATCAAAAATGCCTAAATTAATACACATTTGCTGACTTCGTTTGGCACTATGACTATAGCTCATGCGATCGGGAACCATTATTGGGAACCAGCGCTGTTCTGTCTATTGAATTCCTCCCCGTTCTGAGTCAGCCAATCAAAAGCTTTGTTTACCTCGACACTAATTGGTTTGCTGTTATCCGAGGTGTTCCGAATGACGTAATGGCTCGGATGGCCGGACCACACTTTTTCCGGTGGTTGGACTATATCTCGGGCCATTGCTGTTCGATTGGAGCTATAGCTGCAGAAATGACGTCAATAGCTCGCACTATCGGTGTTCGGTTGGGGCGATGGTTCGAACGATGGCGCGAGCCATTGCGAATCGAAGTCAGCCCTCATCTTTATTGTATCCAAGAAATGCCACTGTTTGATCTGTTGATTTTTGTTGATCGATAACTAGTTATGAAATAATAACAAGTTTAGAGGTCTTAAATCGCCAAATAAAAACCGATGTCCGACGGACTACATGTGTAGGTAAAAACCAAGGTGCTCAGCGCCAAGGTATTTGCCTGAACATGTAGTTCAGAGCACAGAGGTTTTTATTTGGCAAATAAAGACCTCTAAACTTGTTATTATCTCCATTATAACACGATTAATAAGAAAATGCACACTCTAAATGTGTTATTTTGTGGAAATTCTGCCATGATCTAGTTTTTGGCGTAGGAAACGCATTTGCGGTTTAGTGACTTCATTGATGATGTCATCTGACATTACCTTGACGCCACATGACGTTATGGCACATACACAAAGCATAATTACATAGAGTCTTTGTTGTTCAAATAAAAACCAATGCAGTTCCTTTTTCGCTTTATATATGGATTTTACGGTAGAGTTTATAATGTCACAGAAGTACTCGGACGTGCAGGTGATGTTTTTGTCGTTGTTTTTGTCAAATCATGTCAAGTGAGTCCGGACTTCATGTCTGGAAGTTGATGTCACAGCCCTAGAGTCACAGCTTAGGCGTCACTGAACGCGTCATGGGGGGGGGGGGGGCTGGGGGGTTCACATAAACGTTTCGACACCCCGGCGATGTGGTACTGGCATATATTTTTTTAGAATCCGAGATATTATCGTAGATTAGTTGGCGGTAGGCCTATGTCGTTGATTGATAGAGGCATTGGTCAACAAAACAGAATATTTTCATGATCGGCAGCGTGTCAGCCAATATATTCTGCTAGTTAAGGGGGAATGCTCCAGTTTTTCGGAACACTCGGTCATTACTGTAGAAAATTTAATGTTTCGTACCAATATGTTTCGCTACCATATTTTCAATAATATAACACATCATTACAATTTACCATTTTTGACGGTAAATGTGTATTTATTATGCGAAACTGATTACCTCAAGATGGAAATCGATTTTTTAGAGCAAGAAAGTCGTAAGTGTGTATGCAGTTACCACTGTTTTGCGTTATTTTATTGATGTGTAGCTTATAAAAAATGCTGTAATTCACTAATAAGTTCGCTGACCTTTACATTTTCTTCTTGAATTATTACCAGGACATGTTGCTTAATACTATGGGGGAGTTTTATCAAATTCTATTATGTAGAACTTGAAATATTTCCAAAAATATGCAAATTTTGACATAAAACACTCCAGCTTCGTTGATCTAACCGAACACGTGAGTATGCTGTTTTATACATTTACGCGTTTGTAATAGCACATATTTTGGGTTTTCTGTTCATATTAAATGTAAGACGTTACTTTAAATCCGTTTTCGGGACTAAACGATGAATATACAGCATTTTATTAGCATTTTAGTGACCTTGGACAGGTGCAAGAAATTGTGCATTTTTTCGATGTAGGGGTATGTGATACGAATGCCTATAAAATTCAATCAAGATCGCTGACCACCCATTTTTATTTTATTTTTCAATTGGTAATAACATGTAATTTCAACATACAAAATATGAATAAATTCTATTATTGGGAAAAAAAATTCGGAAACTGGAGCATTCCCCCTTAAAACCAACCTATCAATCAGCTGAATTTTCTCTGTTTTGAAGAAGTCGGTGAAGTCTCATGGACTAATTGCCAAAATTTAATTAGCGCCAATAAAAATATTGTATTGAATTGTATTTAGAATGCCACTGAATGATCAGTTGATTTTAACTTGAAGTGCAAATTGGCCGACATGTCGCCTGCTATTTCTGTCGGCCAATGCATCACAATCAATCGACTATGCATCTCCGATTAATCACCTAGAACTTCCGCGATATTACCAAAAAAAGCATTGCTGGCGCGTTAGAGCATTATATGATAGCAGCAACCCATCAGCATATTAGATGTATAAAGAATTTAGTAAAGGGTCAAATACTCACAGACAATTGACCAGCATACAGCCATTCATCTGATAAAGAATAGCCAACATTTCCAACATAATCTTAAGGTAGTCAATCCCAAATGAGACTCATGTGACGTCTGAATTATTCGGGTAATGTCGTTAACATGTGGCAGTGGAACATTCTACCACCGAATATTTACGATGTTGCAAGCATAAGTTCGGATTAGGTAACAAATTTTAACGATGTCCTCCAAAAATTCCAATGTCGCATGATTCCCAATAGGGGTGGACTACCTTAATTCAATTATCAGCAATATATTAATAAGTTGGCTTAGCCGACATGAATCATAATCTACCATATGTCAGCGAAGCCATAAGCCATCAAAGCAGAATACCAGAATACAGCCATTCATCTGAAAAAGTACAGCCAATATTTGCAACATGTTCTTAAGGTAGTCCATCCCAAATGAGATTCATGCGACATCGGAATCTGGCAATGTGGTTAATATACTGCGGTGCAGCATTCCACCACTGTATGCTAATGACGTCACACAAATAAGCTCGGACTAGGTAACATATGTTTAGAATGTTGCATGAATCTCATTAGGGATGGACTACCTTAATTCAAATATCAGTAATCTATTCATAACTTAGCAAAGCCGACATGAATCATTCTACCATATGTCAGCAAAGCCTTAATCCATCAAAGCAGAATACCAGA
Organism: Fragum sueziense; assembly: GCA_963680895.1. NCBI lineage: Eukaryota > Metazoa > Mollusca > Bivalvia > Cardiida > Cardiidae > Fragum > Fragum sueziense. The sequence goes on along the minus strand of OY804595.1, from coordinate 3,635,076 downwards.
ATAGAGTCATTCATCTGACAAAGTACAGCGCACATTACCAACATCTTCCTAAGGTAGATCATCCCAAATGAGATTCATGTAACATAGAAATTATTCCTGCAATGTGGTTAGCATGTTGTTGTGGAACGTTTCAAAGCGGAATAATATCAATGTCCCACATATCAATTCGGATTACCTTACAAAGTTTAACAATGTTGATCGAAACATTTTGAAGGTGCATGAATCTCATAAGGGTTGAATTCCTTAATTCAATTATCAGTAATCTATTTTTAAGTTGGCAAAGCCAACATGAATCATTCTGCCATATGTCAGCAAAGCCATAATCCATTTAAGCAGAATACCAGAATACAGCCATTCATCTGACAAAGAACAGCCAACATTTCCAACATGATCTTAAGGTAGTCCATTCCTTATTTATAAGATTCACACGACTTCAGATTAGTATTCCGGTAATGTAGTTAACATTCAGCCGGGGAATTCTCCACCACTGCATGTTAATGATGTCGCACATATAAGTTTGGATTAGGTAACAATGTTAACAATTTCGCATGAATCTCTTTAGGGGTCGAGTACCTTAATTCAATCATCAGCAATGTATTGTTCAGTTGTAAAAGCTGACATGTATCATTCTACCATACATGTACATTGGCAAAGCCAGACTAAGCCATCAAAGCAGAATACCAGAATACAGCCATTCATCTGACAAAGTACAGCGCACATTACCAACATCGTCCTAAGGACTGGTCCATCCCAAATGAGATTCATGTGACATTGAAATTATTCCTGCAATGTCGTTAACATGTAGTTGTGGAACGTTTCACAGCGGAATAATATCAATGTTGCACATATCAATTCGGATTGCGTTACAAAGTTTAACAACGACGATCGAAAAATTCTGAAGGTGCATGAATCTCATAAGGGATGGACTACCATAATTCAATTATCAGCAATCTATGTATAAGTTGGCACAGCCGAAATACACTTTTATCATTCTACTATAGGTCGGCAAAGCCATAATCCATTTAAGCAGAATACAAGAATACAGCCATTCATCTGACAAAGTACAGCAAACATTTCGAACATGTTCTTAAGGTAGTCCATCCCTTATAAGATTCATGCGACATCAGATTAGTATTCCGTTAATGTTGTTAACATTCAGCCGTGGAATTCTCCACCAGTGCATGTTAATTATGTCGCCCATATAAGTTTGGATTAGGTAACTATGTTAACAATTTCGCATGAATCTCTTTAGGGGTTGAGTACCTTAATTCAATCATCAGCAATGTTTTGTTCAGTTGTAAAAGCTGACATGTATCATTCTACCATACATCTGCAAAGCCATAAGCCATCAAAGCAGAATACCAGAATACAGCCATTCATCTGACAAAGTACAGCGGACATTACCAACATCGTCCTAAGGTGGTCCATCCCAAATGAGATTCATGTGACATTGAAATTATTAGCGAAATAATATCAATGTGACACATATCAATTCGGATTACGTTACAAAGTTTAACAACGTCGATCGAAAAATTCTGAAGGTGCATGAATCTCATAAGGGGTGGACTACCTTAATTCAATTATCACCAATCTATTTATAAGTTCGCAAAGATGACATGAATCATTCTACCATATGTCGGCAAAACCAGCAGAATACAAGAATACAGCCATTCAGCCAACATTTCCAACATGTTCTTAAGGTATCCAGACCCTCAAAAGCACCAAAAACCCAGATGTGAAATTTTAAAAGTGCAAGTTTTTCCTAAACTGTGTTGCATTTCCATTTCAAATACAAACATTTAAGCATTTTGAACAGTTTGAAATGTTGAATTAATGCATACTTATGGAAATATTTGACAAAAATGTTCAAGATTACCTCCCTTGTTTATGAAAATAGAATAAAATGATATTTGTAAATTATTTTCTTCTAAAAGAAGCATAATCTTGAAATCCGGCTATGTGAATCAACTTATGTAAAGTGTATTTACAATTGTGTGTAATTTGACGCATTTCGTACAGCAGGAAAGTGGTGAATTTTTCAGGGTCTGTAAACCTTAAGGTAGTCCATCCCTTATTTATAAGATTTATGCGACATCAGATTAGTATTCCGTTAATGTTGTTAACATTCAGCCATGGAATTCTCCACCAGTGCATGTTAATGATGTTGCCCATATAAGTTGGATAAGGTAACAATTGTTATAACAATGTTGCATGAATCTCTTTAGGGGTTGAGTACCTTAATTCAATCATCAGCAATGTATTGTTCAGTTGTAAAAGCTGACATGTATCATTCAACCATACATCGGCAAAGCCATAAACCATCAAAGCAGAATACCAGAATACAGCCATTCATCTGACAAAGTACAGCGGACATTACGAACATTGTCCTAAGGTGGTCCAATTCCAAAACGAGATTAATGTGACATTGAAATTATTAGCGGAATAATATCAATGTGGCACATATGTATTCGGATTACGTTACAAAATTTAACAACATCGATGGAAAAATTCTGAATGTGCATGAATCTCATAAGGGGTGGACTACCTTAATTCGATTATCAGCAATCTATTTATAAGTTGGCACAGCTGACATACACTTTTATCATTCTACTATATGTCGGCAAAGCCATAATCCATTAAAGGAGAATACCAGAATACAGCCATTCATCTGAAAAAGTACAGCCAACATTTCCCACATGTTCTTAAGGTAGTCCATTCCTTATAAGATTCACGCAACATCAGATTAGTATTCCGGTAATGTTGTTAACATTCAGCCATGGAATTCTCCACCAGTGCATGTTAATGATGTCGCCTATATAAGTTGGATAAGGTAACAATGTTAGTTCAATGTTGCATGAATCTCTTTAGGGGTTGAGTACCTTAATTCAATCATCATGAGCAATGTATTGTTCAGTTGTAAAAGCCGCCATGTATCATTCTACCATACATTGGCAAAGCCATAAGCCATCAAAGCAGAATACCAGAATACAGCCATTCATCTGACAAAGTACAGCGGACATTACCATCATCTTCCTAAGGCAGTCCATCCAAAATGAGATTCACAGGATGTTGGAATTATTTGGGTCATGTTGTTAACATATGCCTGTGGAACTTTTCACCGAGGAATGTTTACAACGTCGCACCTATAAATTCCCGTTACGTATCAAATGTTAACGATGTTGCTCGAAAATTTTGAAGTTGCATGAATCTCATTAGGGTTTGACTACCTTAATTCAATTATCAGCAATTTCTTGATAAGTTGACTAAGCCTACATGTATCATTCTACCATATGTCGGCAGATATCGTTTGGTGTTACAGAACCGATATATGCCCGATTTTGACGGAGGACATCAGACCGATCATAGGAGACGATATATCGGTCCTATCATGAAAGCCGATATCGGTTAACCAGCTTTTGGACTACAGGTCCATAATTGGACTGAACATGGATGTCGATATTGGGAAAATCAATGGAGCCGATATCTGTCCGATCATGAAAGCCGATATCGGTAAGATATTGTTACACAGCCGATAAACGCCCAATTTTGACAGCCGATATCGGTCCGATCATGAAAGCCAATATTGGATAGACAGCTTTCCCAATACCGACTGTGTCGCCGCGCCCCACCCAACTTACTGGGTGAGGGTAGGCTGGAAGCCCCTCCAGGGATTTTTGGTTTCGGAAGCGACCATGGTTTCTTTATATCGGTTCCCGTTCTGGCCAGAGTGGCCCGTTGTGCCGGCCGTGCGACCTGATCTGGGTCCGGGTTGTCTCTCCTCTTACCAGGATGACCAGAGTGAGATTGAGAAACTGATTCTAGAACGGTGATCCTGATCAGACCTTCATTTGTTGTGGGTTTTTAGATATTAGACTGGTCAAATTTGTAACCAAAATACTAATATTAATAGGGATCATTTTACTGTTTATTTGAGGCACCGGCTGCACTGAAGCATCATTTTTTTGAGTAAATGGAGTCTGGCTGTCTGCGTTAGCCCTTTCAACAGTGGTTTGAGTGTCGACTTCCCGGACTGACTTGACAAGGGGGGGGGGGCGACACTCACGTCGTCTACCTGTGAGACGTCGGTAAATGTCGAGCTGCCCTCCTTGTCATTTGGCGTTGAGCTACAGGCCCCTTTGTTGTGGGTATTTGGGTATGAGATGGGGCTGTTGTTTGTAGATAGTGGCCCCAGCATGTCAACTCCAGAACTATCGGAGCTGGAGATGGTCAAGAAGGAGCCTGAGTTATTTAGGGCCTTGACTGGTGTTTTTTTCAATTTTAGCAAGCCGAGACTTTATGTCCGAGGAGCTAATGTCACAGCCCTAGTGTCGGCGTCGGCGTCGCGTCCCGTCGCGTCTTCACTTGAAAAACTTTAACCTGGGCCGCGTTTTACTAACATAGATTTTTGCAAAAACCTTGTAACAACACATCTGATTGAAAGAAAAATCATAACAGTAATTATTCGGCCAATCAAATGTGTTGTTGTTTCAAAAATGTTCGTAAGTTCGTTAGTAAAATGCGGCCCTGGTCTATATCTCAGGCACTATTAGAGATACAGCCTTGATATTTCATACATGGATACATCTCGACAAGTAACCTTTCATTTCGGACCATGACTTTTAACCTAGTGACCTTGACCTTGGAGTTTGACCTTCTTTTGAAAAACTTTAATCTGGCCTATATCTCATGCACTATTATTGATAGAGCCTTGATATTTCACACATGGACAGTAACCTCCTGCCAAGACCTTTCGTTTGGGACCATGACCCTTGACCTTGTGACCTTGACCTTGGAGTTTGATGTACTTTTAAAAAAAAAAAAGCTGTTTTTGTGACAAGCTCCCATATAGGCGAGCTATGTTGTCCGCGGACAACTCTTGTTACAGTGTGGCTCCTTCTCTACCATGCTCGGACCAGTAACCGTGACCTTTGGCAATTGTGCACATGGCGTGGACAACTTTTTTTGATTTGTCAGTATTGGTGAAGGTCAGCATGCGGACCGAACTGGTTTTGTCATAATTAAATTCGAATCGAGGGCCTTGTTTCTCCGGGGAGCACGCTGACCCGGGGCTGCTTTGAGCAGATGCTCATTCTTTATAGAAGCCCGGTTTTTGGCTATTTTCTGCTTTTTCTTCATAATTTAGACTGAAATTGGCACTCTTTAGCTCTTTGGGGGTGATGGGGTTTTGCACTTACCCTTATTACTTGAATTTGATTGATTGAGGGGAGGGGGAATTACAAGCAGACCTCTGGGGCATAGTTTTAGCTATAGTGGGGGGCTGGGATGGGGCTGGGGGAGGGGGGGTCTTTTTCATCTGGGCCTCTTGTATGGGGGGCTTCTGTGGCAGCAACCCTGGCTGCGGGGCATTCGCTCGCTGCCCTAAGCCCAAGAGCACCCCTTGGCATCCCTGTACATTCGAATCTGGGATGCCAATTGGTACTCCCGGGAAAACACAGACCGTAGGGAATGGGATCCCCCACAGTTTGCGCACCTGCGGACGCTTCGGTCAGCGTCGCACAGCCGCTTATCATGAGTACCCGCACAGCGGGCACATCTACCCTCATTTGGGCACCTAGCAGAGGTGTGCCCGAACTTTATGACATCGGTAGCACCTGAGGGGTGGTTTGTAGTATGGTGCTACCGGCAGGGATAGGACAGAACCACTGACCGTCACCTCCCCCGGCAAGGTATTGCGGAAGAATGTGACGATCAGCGCCTCCGTCGGATCATCTGGATGATAGATCCTCCAGGTGTGCATGATGGGGACCTTATTATTGTTGACCTCCACCTCGAGGGTCTCGCTAAATCCCTGTGGATCCACATCCACAGGGATGTTACGGACGACTCCCTTAACCGTAACCATATCATCTGGTCGGTACGCAAAGCACGGCTTACCACAGATGATAAGGGAGTCTCGATTGAGTAGCTTAACGAGCTGCTCCGCCAAGCACACCTCCACCAGGAGCCCGCCTTCTTTCAACGGCAGGACTTTCTTAATTGTCCTTGACAAGGCCGACGTCAGGCCCCTCGAAAGGGCAAGAGGTGAGATTCCCTTGAATCCCCGCCTCCTGTCCCCTCCGATGGGCCTGATAAAGGCCTTGTGCTCCCAGGTGTTTTTGGACAAGATGTGTTGGGGTAATTGGTTCACCGAACGACAAAAGATTTGTTCTCATTCTACTGTTCATTTTGGAAAAGGGTTAAATACACACAAAATTTACTATTTTTGTTCTCATTCTATTATAGATCTACTGTTCATTGTTTTGTTACGACACTCAACTAACGGACTTTGCACACGAAATTTAATCAGTATGTGTTTAATAAGGTCAAACAATACTAAACTAGGGGCAGCAGTGAGAGAATATATGTAAACATTAATTGGAAAGGATAAAGGTAAATCAGAGGTGACGTTCGCCAAATATTTGACATTCAGCCATTTTGGAAATGCCGCCCGTTTCCAATCAAAAAGGGGAATAACTCGAAATTATTTTGAGTAATTTATAAATCGGTCTCAATTTGACATCTGCTGCTTTTAAAAAATATTAAATATTGAAAACGATTTTTTTATCTATTAAAAAAATAGATAGATCTATAATAATAGGCTCGGAAACTGTTATTTAATAAAATAAGGATTGGGGAATTTCGTTAAAAATAATTCTATTAATGAGGCAATAAACGTTCATTCAAAAATAGCACTCAGCTGATCGCAAAGATTGAATGATTGTTTTTTGGGCATATTATGAAAACGTTCAGCGTTCAATCGCGATCATTCAGTTCCGCTCGGGTTGCATTCACCGATCGCTCACGTTCCGTTCTGATTGTCAAATTCCTGATATTCCGTACTGTACATAACAGTCTCAATATATATAGGCATTGTTCGATTAATATTTTTTTAAGATTCAATTTATATATCTATAAATTGAAAGGTATTCAATAAATTCACAAGCACACAAATTTACTGTCTAATCCACCAAATTCAATTAACAGACATAGTCGCTTTTCAACAAAATCCTAGTAACTGCAGCTTAAGGCAAGCTGCAGTTACGAGGTTTTTGTAGAAAATCATAGAAAATCATAGATTTTCATTAAAGCATATAATATAGGCTACTTTGTACCATTGAGCTAGACATACAGACCTACACATGATCAGTCGGGCCATGATACAAGGATTAGGCTGGAGGAGCTAAGCTCTGGGATAATTAGTTGGGTATAGCAAGGTCAGATACTGATAACTTTACCTTTCCACATACCAGTCCTAGTTTTGGCTGTTATTTTGAAAACATTTAAAGGAAAATAAGAGAATGCATTTCATCTACTTTCATTGCATTAAGTTATGATAAACTTTCTTTTTTTGTAGCATTTATTTTCCTCCTTGCAACATCATTCAACTTGTAGCAGTGTGACTACATCCCTTCATCATTTACAAACCTAGATATTCCAGCATGAAGACTTGACAGACGCCGTAAAAAGGTCAAACACATGATACATGATAGAATCAGCACTAAATATATGAATGAGACAATATCACTAGTGGTGAACTCGGCCAAAGCGAGGGACGTGTTTCTCTACAACAAGGTATAGATATTTTGCGTTTAAATGCGAGTTTAAAGATGTATAAACGAATTTGTTATAAAAATAGACGGTGTTTACAGTTATATCTCACGAGAAATGACCTGGCAGAGCAGCCCATGCTAATTGAATGGAATGCTCTGCCAGGTCAATTCTCGTCCGCTATATGTATTGGCAAACGGTCGGTGTTGTTATAAAACCTCGTAACCACGGCTTTATCGAAGCCGTATTTACGAGATTTTATAACAACACCGACGGAATACATTATTCGCGAAAAAATGTCCATCGCTTTAGCCGAGCTCACCACCAGTGAATATCAACGCTTTCCCAAACAATGGAATTGATATGACTGTTGCTATAACAACTCACAAAATGAATTGCAATGGTCAAAATGCTTGCCGTATGGAAAACGATGAATGAATGATTGTAAGTAGTATATGTGTCTCTCTGGCTCACTCTAGACAAAAATAAGCCCTTCATTGGTTGGTGGGGGATATGTGACGACATAGCTCTACTTAGAGCGGTAATGATATTTAATTAAAATCACAATATCGCTTCCCTCCAAACTTTACGTAGTTATTGCCTGAGGAAACCGAGTACCTGTACAAATATGTAATGCTCTGCTTTATAATTTTGGTTCACTAATTATCCCTTTAAACAAACTCTTGTTGACCTATGTAGCTTTTAAGAAAAGCAACGATTTGAATTGTCTCATAAACAAGGAATGATTTTGAAGGCTCTAACAGAGAAGGTTCTGGAAGCATCAAATGAGATTGAGAACCCGCTTTTGCTTGCCTAATGAGATTCACGCGACGCCGGAATTTCTTTTGCGACGTCGTTAACATTCGTTACGTATCCGAAAATATTCGGGCGAAATCGCGAACATTCTGCGATGGAAAGTACGGCTGAACATCTCCTTTTGCCACATTTCTTCTCAGCTATGACGACAAAATTCCTATAGTGTGTATAGCTACGAAGAAATGTGGCAAAAGGTAGCTTTCAAATGGGAACAGTGGTGTCTGGGGAAAGATTAAACATAGTCATAAAAACAGACTTCGGAACTCACATGTCCCCTAAACAGTTGTTGTGTTATTACACTAATTCGCTACATACAAGTATTTGGATTAATTTTCAAGAACAGTTCTAGCAGAGTCTCTTTCCTATTCAATAGAAAGGCTGGTGAACATGGGTTCAGGGTGTTATTAATTCCTATTGTGTAACTTATTAATTTTCTGGTTGAAGTAAACCTGTTCATTCCGAAGGACATAATGCGATAACCCTCATTACTCTCCTTATCACAAGAATCATTCATGAACACTTGGGCAGAGCAACAGGGGTTGAAGGCATTCTTTTTTCTCTTCAAATCTAAACCGTTTGTTGTGGTAAACATTATTATCTTCTCAGCGAGATAATTCTAATGAGCACCTGCAGCATAGAGCTTGATGGACATTTAATAAAATAGTTCATTTTGGGAAGCCATCGCCCGACTTATCTGCAGCTTTTCTTGGGAATGTGAAATGTTTAAGTTGTATGACTGAAATATTTCCGGAGTGTAACTCTAATTGTCGAAGTCATGCCTATCCATATTCTTTGCAAAATCAAATTTCCATTAGATGCTTAATATGCATTTCTATCTTTATAGAAAACAGATCGTGATTAAATTAGATCAACCTTTAAAAGAATTTATGTTGCAATATCTAAGTTAACCATTCATTGTCCGATTGTTTAAGAAACGTCATTTGCTTTTTTAGACAATTAGATGGGAATGTTTTAATTAAACTTACCAACGAAAAAGATTACCATAAGTTTAAAGTTGTATGAAGGTCTATTTCCGAATATTACTGTATTTTGATTTGGTCTTAGAATGCCATGAAACCTTGACTTAATCCTAATATGTAGCGATAAGCCTGTATTCGAATTAGTTCGGATTGAACGAGAAACACACTCCAAATATAGCCAAGGTGAATAAAAGGTCGATGGAAATGCTGTCTTGTGTGCAAACATTGACTTGCAACATCAACAAAGTGGTATTGCGGAAACATCGACGCTTATCAAATAATTTAAAAATGATTTTGACAAGAAAGTTAGCCGTTTCCGAAGCTAAAAATTTAAGGGTATGGTTCCACAAATCCAAAGCGCTGTATGTGTTCTATGTTTATTAAATTACTAACCACTTGCAGGGGATTTCGTGAAGAATGTTTACTGAGATATGTGGCCTACGTGTTAAGCAAATACTCATAATATACCCCAAAACTATTTACATGTAGGAATAGATATATTGTCGTATATCTGTTATTTTCTAATTACACGAATTCAATATCAAATCAATAACCTAGCATCCCTTTGTTTACAAATGACATAACTGATCTTTGGTCAGTCACTCGCTTCAGTAATAGGCTATACGTGTCACTGAAAATAGGAAACCTATCATTCTATCTATGGAAAACTTTATACAGGGTGTCCCAAAAAAACCGGAACCCAGTTTTGAAGTGAATTACTCATGTTTGTACTATCATTTCTCCACCAAACGTCTTTTAATTTTGTAAATATTGGAATTCAAATGAATGTACCCAGAAAACCATTTCAACACGATATCGATCTTTCTGTTAGTCAGCACGCGTAAACTCATTGAATAAATTGACGGTTCACAATTGTTTGATATGTTCATTACACTACAAATTTTGGAACATTTTATTCACAATAGTGCATTTCTATTTCACATTTTCTAAAGGTTACGCGCGAAGTGGAAAAAGTTGTCGGAAATGCAGCTGACTTTGCCGGTACCTTCCTCTTCTGGGGAATGTCGTCACCATGACAGCCCTTTCACTATTTGAATACTAAACACCTACCATCCTGAATGTTTTCTTTGCAAAATTTCATTAATAACATTAATTCAGAAATAATAACTGAATAATAATCATATTTACTTATTTCATTACTGACCAACATGCCGGTCAGCGCTCAAATGATAAGTTCTTTAGAATCAATTCAAACAACTACCCTATGGACTCTATGTGCACTTATGGCAAATGCAAATATTAAATTTTGAGAAAATCGGTACGTGAGTATACAATGGTAAAAGAAGTGAACAGCTGACCGTCAGTGTGTTTTTACGAACAAACAATACGCGAAAATCGATTTCATGTTAGAGCGATTCTTTAGTGTCATTATTAAATTGCATATAACTTTTGAACCGATACATATTTTGAAGCGAAATTTGGAACACATATGCAACATAATGTATCTTATATAATGCAAATTAAAAAATCAGATTCTTTGTTTACGCTATTTGACATTGAATTAGGGTTCTGTTTGTATTGGGACTCCCTGTAGAAATGGAGACAATGTTGATTATCAGCATTTGTTTCTTTTCATTGAAGGGTTTCGGCATCAATGTCCTGAAAAGTGAACGCGTGATGCTAACTGTAAATCATTTGAGATAAACTGATTTTCATGATTCAACTTTTTAAAAGGGAAAAAGAAATATCAAGGCTGTTCAAATTACTTTGAAAATCATATCTAATTAAAACATTTTCTTTGTGGCAGATTAACAGCATTAGAATTAACCTCATGAGAATTAATGATGTGGTATAGGAGACGCAATGTCATTAATAGATTCATTAGGACAAATCGGATGCTTAAATGACCTAGGATCTAAAAAAAAGGTCCATTAAAGCATTTAAGAACAAGATGGATCCAGATCAGCCTATGCATACGCACAGTCTGATCCAGATCCATTTTGTTCTTTAATAGCTTGTTAATGACCAATAGCAAAAATATTGTAAGTTAATAGATGGAATCCATTTTAAACTACATTTAACCACATGCTTATCTCACACCTCGATTTTCCAAATGCTATAAGAGCCCCTTTAGTATGGGATCTCTTAAAACAGTATGCAAGAAACCAAGTGAGAAAAACAAGCATTTCCAGAATCGACTGATGGAATGAAATATTAAAACAGGTCAATTTATTTTATCATAATATTTCCCATGTTTATCCCTGTTTATCCTTTCCAAAACTCCAAATTGATGTACTGTTCCCATTTTGAGAGCCGCTACATACAATAAAATGGGTGTTGACCAAAAAAAAATTGGTTTGGTGTATTGGGGTTTTACGCCGTTTTCAACTACTAAGGTCATATCGCGGTGGCTGGAACACCTAACCATGGATTTCTGTCGTTTCTCATACCAGTACTACAACAACACCCTTACCGAGCCTCTAGCTGCTCCCCCACATAGGTTCACGATATCAAACCATTGATGGGTGACATTTATGTCAGTAAGGGTATTTGTACCGGGTAATGACAAAGAAAGAACATGTGTATCATGTAATATTGAGGAAAAACATGTTGAACTAAATGGATTCGGTAGATCGGTTTTGAAATCAGTTGATAAAGAGTAATGGGAGACCAATGAAAACTTTGGTTTATCGTCCATTACTTTTTTATCATCTTATTTTAAATGATCATTCGCATTCAACAAAGTTTTGACGTATTTCTGTCCTCTTTGTTTCAAAACCAATTATAAATTGGTCACGTATTAATATAACTATTGATGAATTTCTCCAATTGTTGTGTCACATGAATTCCCATAGTGTATAGCTCACGATAAATGACCTTGCAGGGAATCTCTAGCAAATAGCTAGGGATGCTATACCAGGGCCCGTATTCACCAACGTTTCTAAATTGATTTTCTAAAGTAAAATTACATACCAACCAATCAGAGTCGCCGAGACAAACGCAGACAAATTTATCGGTCACTCTGATTGGTTGTATCATAATTTTACTTTAGAAAATCAATTTAGAAACGTTGGTGAATACGGGCCCAGGTCATTTATCGTGAGCTATACATAGAAGGAAACACACTACTCACTTTCCCTGGATGTCCAATAAAATCCTCTTCCATCACAAACTAAGTCTAACATGTCTGCCAAATTTTTACCACACACCTGAAGACTGATCACTTCGGACACGGTCAGACTTAGGGCGATATAGGCTCCGATCAGAACCATATTATGTGGGCTAGTCTGAAAATATAGAAAACGTGAAAATGTGAAATATATGTTCGGTGGGGAATCTGAGGTGCGTTCCTTAGAGCGAGATTTTTTAAGATTTATTAAGATGTTTTAGAGAAAGCGTTTATAAGAACTAGATTCTGACCGAGATGTTCCAAATGCTTAATACGATGATGTCATTTGTATGAAGTATGGATCATTAGGAATACTGCGGTTTATTATATTAATCTTGGAGCATTCGGAACGACTTGGTAGTATATGGTGATGGCGTCTCCCATTGAGAGTCTAAAAAGTCTTGCTCAAAAGAATGCTTTATCCTAAAATATCTTAAGAAATCTCAAAATCTTAAGAAATCTGTAGATATCTGAAAAAATCTCGCTCTAAAGAACGCGCCTCTGGTGAAACAAAAATAACAGCAGCAACAACAGCAACAACAATAACAGGAAAATCTCCCTCATTCTGTTAGTACGAGTACGGGAATAATGTGAACGAGGTTTGAAGAAGAGTAGACAAAGAAAAATCTGGATATGGTGGATGTGATTTTTTAAACGTAGAATTGAGCGTCGTCAGCTTAAAATGTCAGGTGCCTTTAAAAAAGATCAACATAAGCAACGAATCACTGATAAAAGCTTTCTCTGCTTCAAACCCAATTCAAACTAGTTGATAACGTGTAAACAGAGTTGTAAAAGAAATTTCTGTGATTGATGTAGTTCTTGTTTCACGTGATTTAAGCCTCGACCAACAATGTTAAGTCAAATGCATACAAACTGTATCTTGTGAATCTGTAATACCCGATTTTCATGCAAAAAGGACATAGAATAAAGAAACCATTTCTAAACTAGAAATGTCTGAAACCGTGTAATGTTGACTGGTACAACATTGGACTGTTAGAACTATATTAGTTTTTTTTTATTTTTATTTATTTATTTTTTTATTTTTATTTTTTTTAACTATATTAGGTGGTGTAGTTTTGAAAGTTGTTCAAAATTATCTAAATAGAGCTGCATATGGTCATAGACAAGTGTAAAATGTCAAGGCATCATAATAATCATTGATCGGAATAAAATAATAACAGGAAATACTTTCAGCAACATAATTTTGAATGACAAATCTATATAAATTTGGATCTGTTTAAAAAAAAAGATTAAGATAAAAAGGAAACAAATAGCAGAACAACATGGGTCTTGACAAAACCATGCGTATTTACAAGTTGATCTGAACCCATGTCAGCCTTAAGCCATTACCAAACAACAAAATTCTATGGCGGTCCAAATTGAAAGATCTTGCAGACGACAATTTCAAGTGAATGAAAATTTTAATTTTTAGGTCTTTTTGGACGGAAAACATTGTGGGAAATGAAGAAATTGCTTGTGACAAGCAATTTCTCCATTTTCCACGATGTTTTCCACGGCCATTATTTTGTGGGGAGTCAAAAAGTGTCATTGTGTGGTAATGGGTTAAATGCCATAAGAACTCCTTTTTCAGACCCCGGCTGAAATGGATTATTTTTCAAACAAACCCACACATTCAGTTTTCGTCAGTGGATGAGAGGGAAAACAATATCGTCGCGTGGTTGTAATAAGACATTGCTAGATTTAATTATAACATTGTGAAAGGTCAGGAGACAAACACAAAATGAAATGATAACACTCTATGTGGTACTAGTAACCTAAATGTTACATAAATTTTATTCTGAAGGATTTTCTTAAGTTCATGTAAACTCTTAAACCGAAGAGCAAAGAAACTCTAGGCGAAAACATATTTCACGTTGCATCATAAAATAACTATTCCCTTTTTTTGTTGGAAATGAATCGGACATATTTGTCTCGTTGTTGTTAGATACTTCATCCAAATCTCTAATTATAGAATCATATATGCGTTAATGTATACATTTATCCGCACAACTCTTCCCAAATATAATAATCATCCAAATTCTTTAACCAGCAGGGAAACGACCGGTAAATATTGTCTATCCAAACTAAGCCATCGCTTATACTACAAGGAAAAACATCCTATCTCAGCAGACATAATATCCAGGATACATTTAATGCAATAGCCATCCAAACTGAGCCTTCGATTTAGATTATACATTTCGGGTAAGTTCCAATAATCAGAAAATGAATAAGTCAATGTTGAAATGAGGTTATGTCATTTATTCATCATTTGATTAAACGACGAATTATAATACAAGCCGACAAGCGAAACATATTTAAGTCATTTTGGCATTGGAAACTATAATAGCTTACTAAATAGTAATCATTGAATATCTTTGACAAATTTTGAATTTACGAAATTCAGTATAACATAGTATATCCAAGCCAAATAATAAAATAACGATCCGTTGGCGCCCAAAAAGAGGCCGGGTGGAGGATGGGGTAGAGGTGGTTTGTAAAATTGATACGCTGTAAATTGCAATGTTTTCCAAACAAAGGATTTCTTTGATAATGGCTTCGCTGTATGAATGGACGCGTTTCATTGGCTGATCTTAATTGCCGTCGGGAGAATAAAGGAACAGCCTAGAGAGAACAGCCTTCTTGACGCGTCATACATAAAGGGGGAGAGTTCGCAGATAAATACGGTGGCACTAAGGTGACATGTGAGTTTTTCTTTTTTTGAAGAAAAAAGAAAAACGCAATAACAATGTTGGTGAGCGTCTTTCTTTTTTTAGAGAAAAATGAAAAACGCAAACACAATATTGGTGAGCGTTTTTCTTTTTTTGAAGAAAAAAGAAAAACGCTAAAAACAATGTTGGCGAGCGTTTTTCTTTTTTTAGAGCAAAAAGAAAAACGCGACAACCTATTTGGTTTTGCGTTTTTCTTTTTGTTACCCGGAAGTCGTGGCCACGTGACTTAATAAGCCAATCAAAACTGTGCAGCCTTATCGCGCTCCCGCCATTTTTCCAATGGGTGAAGATTATCGCTAGACGTACACCGCTTAGGCATGTACACCATTTGCGCACGATGTCAATTATCGCTATGCCCCGCCCCATTATTTTATCGCAGGGATAGTATAAAGGCAGATAAAAGCGAAATGTAGACACCAATATCGAATGTATTTAACACTGTCAAAAACGTTTTTTAACTTGAATAGAAACTTTTCCATGTCCAGTGTTGTCGGTACATACTTCAATGGCAATAAATTTTGTGCTAAAATAGACTTGGTTTATCATTGTGTTTTGATATAGGCATTCACCGTCGGTGTTGTTATAAAAACTCGTATAGCGGACGAGAATTGACCTGGCAGAGCATTCCATTCGATTAGCATGGGCTGCTCTGCCAGGTCATTTATCATGAGGTATAACTACGGCTTGATTCAAACCGTAGTCACGAAATTTTATAACCACACCCTCGATTTACTATTGTTTGTCAGAAATTACGTCACTGTTAACCCGGTAAAATCATCCATTATTGTGTAAGTCAGACAATTAGCCTACCCACAACCTTAACATACCAATCGATCGGTCTAAGAGTTGGAATAGATATTTTTTAGGATACAAAATTAATCTAGGTCATTGTTCGTCAAACCCTATATTGTGCAACCTCAATGGAATTATCTCTTCGAAAAGAATTCAATGAATGTCCAAAACATATGGTTTCGGTATGCTGTCAGATAGCTGATTTAAGTCTGCATTTTATGCATATGAACGATTTTCTCGTGTATACCTCTATACTTACATCATAAGGCCTACATCGTTAGCACGGTCCCAAGACAGCTGATGCAGGTCTATACTTACAGTTTTAAATGCTTATTTACGATTCATAATAATGTACATCGTTTAGGCACGGTCCCTAGAACGCTGATCTGGGTCTATAATTACAGTGTTAAATGCTTTTTTAATATTGATAATGATGTTCTCCGTTTAGGCACAGTCCCTAGAACGCCGATCTCGGTCTATTCTTACAGTGTAAATGCTTATTTACGATCATTTATAATGATTTATGCGGTTTACGCACGGTCCCCAGAACGCTGATCTAGGTATATACTTACAGTGTAAAATCGTTGGTGGGTAGTCAAAACCTCGTAACTACAGCTTGACAAAACTGGAGTTAAGAGGTTTCGATCCCCCGCCTACTAAATGCTTATTTACGATTTATAATGATGTACACCATTTAGGCACGGTCCCTACAACACTGTTCTGGGTCTAATATTACAGTTTTAACGATTTAATATATGAAGTACGGCGTTTTGTACACGGTCCCTAGAACGCTGATATGGGTGTATTTTTACTGTTTTAAATGCTTATTTACAATTTGATATGATGTGCACCGTTTAGGCACGGTCCGTAGAAAGCTGATCTGGATGTAAACTTACAGCTTCAATTGCTTATTTGCGATTTGATGTGATGTACACCACACAGGCATGGTCCCTAAAAAGTTGATCTGGGTCTGTACTTACAGTGTCCAATGCTTAATTTCGATTTATTTTGATGTACATCGTTTAGGCACGGTCCTATAGAATGCTGATCTGGGTCTATACTTACAGTTGTAAATCTTTATTTACAATTTAATATGATGTACTGATTTTATGCACGGTCCCTAGAACGCCGCTCATGCTCTAGAATTACAGCCTTAAAAGATTTTTTTCGATTAAATATGATGTAGGGGAGACCGGGGCTATTTCGGCCCCGGGGCAAGTTCGGCTAGTGGCTCTTTTGAGCCTGTCGACAGAGATAGAGAGCTCTGACCCGGATTTTAATGTCACTCATGACGAGAGCTTTTCGCAGAAGGTTTTTGGTCGAATTTAATACAAAAACATAGAATTTAGAACACGATTCTGATTTTTAGACACATTCAGTATTTTTCCACATTTATGTAAGTTTTAATTTATAGTAATATGCGCCGGGATTCAGATTTCATTTTTGTATATTTATGAAGACAATTAAGTCCTCTTTCATATTAAAACTAAAGATGAAGTGTTCATGTTATCTAAAAGAAGATATGGCGTGATGTTGACACCAGGTCTGTCTGGGGCTAGTTCGGCCTTTGGGGTTGGGGCAAGTTCGGCCACCACCAAACTTGCCCATGAATAAAAAGAATAATCGCTGTTAGAATTGCCATTCCTTGACGACTCCGAATATATCAATTGTTCAGACCTAGCTCTAACAGAAATGTAAAAATGGACAAATTCAAAATCACAGGCCGAACTTACCCCAGCCTCTACTTGTTATCCCGAATGTCCCCTTACTCACGATGATTTGACTGTTATAACAATGCTTTTTCAATTTATCCCTTCATTTGGAAGTCGTATACAGATTCCTTTAAATTCAAACAGTCTAAAAATCAAATATAAGGATTTATAGGTCTGTGCATTGCTTGCCCCAAGGGTGGGCCGAACTTGCCCCATGTATGGGGCAAGTTCGGCCACCACGATCAAAACTCTAAAACTTGAAATTCTCTTTATTGAAAAGAAAAATATAAAAAGGACAGACGCAGTTTGAAAGGCTTTCGCCTGTCGAACTTAAATATATAAATCACGCCCAAATAACTTTCATATAATTCAAAATATGAGCAATCGAAATTAGGGGGCCGAAATAGCCCCGGTCTCCCCTACACCGTTTAGGTACGGTCCCTAAAACGCTGATCTGGGTCTATACTTGCAGTTTAAATGCTTATGTTTGATTTATCGTGGTGTACACCGTTTAGGCACAGTCCCTAGAACGCTGATCTGGATCGATACGTACAGTTTTAAATACTTTTCGAAGATTCGACATGATACATAGGCAAAGGAAGGTTTATAATATTTGGGGTGGGGGAATGTTAAAGCGAATGGAACCCGACCGAGCGTATCGTTCCTAGAGGGACTTGGGGCATCCACCCCCAGAAAATTTTGAATTGTTAGAAGCCATTTCCTGCAATCTGAGCACTTTCAGACAGCATTTTATACCTGGACTTTTCTTGAGGGAAAACATGGGTGCATTATTGGGGGGGGGGGGCATAAGATTTGCTGCCCAAATTAAATTATTTGGGGATCTGGCTCCCCTGCCTCCCTTTTTACGACAGTGTGATGTACACCGTTTAGGCACGGTTGCTCGAATGCTGATCTGAGTATCTACTTACAGTTGTACATGCTTATTTATAATTTGTTATAATGTACACCGTTAAGGCATATCCCTAGAACGCTAATCTGAGTCTATACTTACAGTTGTAAAATTTAATGCTAATCTGCGATGTAATATGAAGTAAACCGTTTAGGCACGGTCCATAAAACACTGAGCTGGGTCTATACTTACAGTATGAAATACTTATTTACGATTTGTTATAATTTACACCGTTAAGGCATTATCTCTTGAACGCTGATCCTTGTTTATATTTACGATTCATAGTAATGCAGTCTGTTTTGTTACCCTTTCGGAGTCTATACTTGCAATTATGAATGCTTGATTACAATTTTGAATGATACACAACGTATAGGCACGGTCTGCATCCGTATCTATATGTACAGTTGAATGTGCTTTTTGACCATTTTTAATGATAAAACCGTTTGTACATGCTATATCAGAAAGCCCTAGTCCATATTGACAGTCGAAGTGCTTATTATGTACATCGATCGGGCACGGCTTGTAGAAAGCTGATTTTTGGTCTTAACCTATCGTCTTTTAAAAATGAGTATTGACGTTTTATGTGTACTCTTTAAGCACTGTCTTTTGAACGTGGATCTAAGTCTACGTATACCCAAACCGAAAACTCTTTTCAAAGAATATTATGATACGTAACCGCACTGGGGTAGGAAGTGGGGGCCAGGGGGGCAGGCCCCCAATAATTTAGAAGGGGGAAGCATAATCCATGCACCCATATTTTCTTTCGAGAAAGGACCAGGTATGAAATGCTGTCTGAAAGTGCCCAGATTGCAGGAAATTACTTCTTTTGAATCGCCCTGCCCCAGACCCACCCAGCCCAGCAACGCTATACTCGGTCAGGTTACATTCACTTAAACATTCCCCCCCCCCCCCCCAAATATTATAAACCTTTCTACGGCTATGAACCGTTCCAGGCAAAATCTCTTTCAACAAAAACCTCGTAACTGCAGCCTAAGAACAGCTGAAAGTACAATGTTCTTGTAGAATGATATCGATTTTTTTTAAATTTTCAGTCTTTATTCATATTAATTAATGCTTGTCAACTATATTTTATCATAAAAACCGGTAAGACATAATCCCGATAAGCAAACATATTGCCTATATACGGTCTATTTTTAACGCGCATTACGTTTTCAAAGACGACCTCCGAAAATTAAATCCAATTCTATACTTTAAAAAAAGTTTCTACATTAACCCATTACCACACAATGACGCTCTTTGACTCCCTACAAGATAATGGCTTTAGAAAACATTGTGGAAAGTGAAGAAATTGCTTGACACAAGCAATTTCTTCATTTCCCACAATATTTTCTACCCAAAATAGTGTGAATTTTTAAAATTCCTTCACATTGAAAATGTCGTCTGCACCATCTTTGAATTTGGAGCAGTCTAAAATTGTGTTGTCTGGTAATGGGTTAAACAATTTTCACTGTCTATTTTCATTTGGGCAATTGTTCCAGGGATAGTACCTTAACGGTGTACATCATTGAAATCCTAAATAAGCATTTACAACTGAAAGTATAGACCCAGATTAGCGTTCTAGGGACCGTGCCTAAACGATGCACATCATATCAAAATATAAAGAAGCATTTCTAACTGAGAATATAGACCCAGACCAGTGTTCTAGGTACCGTGCCTAAATGGTGTCCATCATGATATCGTAAATAAGTATTTACAACAGTAAGTTTAGACTTAAATCAGCGTTTAAGATACCGTGTATATAACGCTGTACATTACTATAAATGGTAAATACGCATTACAGTCTGTAAGTATAGATCCAGGTTAGCATTCTAGAGACCGTGCCTAAACGGTGTACATCAGTATAAATAGTAAATTTCTAACACTTACAAATGTAAGTATAGACACAGATCAGCGTTTTAGAGACCGTGCAAAAAGGTGTACATTTAACACTGTAAATATAGACCCAGATCAGGGTTCTAGGGACCGTGCCTAAACGGTGTACATCA
Organism: Fragum sueziense; assembly: GCA_963680895.1. Lineage (NCBI taxonomy): Eukaryota > Metazoa > Mollusca > Bivalvia > Cardiida > Cardiidae > Fragum > Fragum sueziense. Next base: position 3,614,453 of record OY804595.1, on the reverse strand, counting down.
TTATAAATCGTAAATAGGCATTTAACACTGTAAGTATAGACCCAGATCAGCGTTATATAGTGATATTGCCTAAACATGTACATTTTTAAAACACTGTAAATATAGACCCAGATCAGGATTCTAGGGACCGTGCCTAAACTGTGCACATTATTATAAATCGTTAATAAGCATTTAATACTGTAAATATCGACTCAGATCAGCGTTCTAGGGGCCTTGCCTAAACGGTGTACATCATTATAAATCTTAGATAAGCATTTAAACACTGTAAGTATAGACCCAAATCAGCGTTCTAGAGACCGTGCCTAAACGGTGTACATCATTATAAAACGTAAATAAGCATTTAATACTGTCAATATAGACCAAGATAAGCGTTCTAGTGACCGTGCCTAAACGGTGTACATCATTATAAATCGTAAATAAGCATTTACAACTGTACGCATAGGTTCAGATCAGCGTTCTAGGGGCCGTGCCTAAACGGTGTATACATATCGTTATAACTCGTAAACAAGCATTTCAAACTTTAAGTATAGACCCAGATCATCGTTCTGGGACCGTTTCTGAACGGTGTACATCATTATAAATCATTGATAAGCATTTACAACTGTCAACTCTCTTGTATAGGCTTATAAATATCAGCGTTCTAGGGATCGTGCCTAAATGGTGTAGATCTACATTATTACATGTAAAGATCATATAAAAGCATTTATAACCATAAGTAAATATACTAGCCTTCTAGAAACCGTGCCGTAACGGTATATATCACTAAAGAGTTCAATTTCAAATGAAATCAAATCCTCAAATTATAAAATTGATAAGCTTATAGTTTTGGATAATCTCCATTTCGCCGCCGTCCTTTACATTTCGCCCCATTTTGCCACAACAGTTCCATTTCCCTAGTTTAGGCCAACCCTGTTTTAATCATTTATAAGACAACTTTACAAGCAGAATATTTCTGTGGTCAATGTCAAATGTCTTCGAAAAAGATAATAGAAAATTCTTTGTGAAATAAACAGTCAAGTTAATGTTTTTCAAGGCCTATAGTTTTAAGATTCTGGTAGGCATTTTATTCCATCCAATTCGAATTGCAAGGGAGGTAACACATCTAAAAACGCGAAAACTAGTTACTCTATTGAGCCACGTGGCCACGACTTCCGGGTAAAAAAAAGAAAAACGCAACGCCAAATAGGTTGTCGCGTTTTTCTTTTTTTTTTTTTTTCTAAAAAAAGAAAAACGCCCACCAACATTGTTTATTGCGTTTTTCTTTTTTCTTCAAAAAAAGAAAAACTCACATGTCACCTTAGTGCCACCGTAGATAAACCTATTTATTTTCAATAAATTTCATTTATCCGCACAACTCTTCCCAAATATAATAATCATCCAAATTCTTTAACCAGCAGGGAAACGACCGGTAAATATTGTCTATCCAAACTAAGCCATCGCTTATACTACAAGGAAAAACATCCTATTTCAGCAGACATAATATCCAGGATACATTTAATGCAATAGCCATCCAAACTGAGCCTTCGATTTAGATTATACATTTCGGGTAAGTTCCAATAATCAGAAAATGAATAAGTCAATGTTGAAATGAGGTTATGTCATTTATTCATCATTTGATTAAACGACGAATTATAATACAAGCCGACAAGTGAAACATATTTAAGGTTTACGAACTGAGAATGAAAACACCACTTTCTAGCCATACGAAATGCATCAAATTACACACACTTGTAAAAAAAACTTCACATAAATTGATTCACCAGGCCGGATTTCAAGATTATGCTTCAAGAAGAAAATAATTTACAAATATTATTTTACTCTATTTTCATATGCAAGGGAGGTAATTTTAAACATTTTTGTCAAATATTTCCATAAATATGCATTATTTCAAAATTCTAAACCATACAAAATGCTTATATTTGTATTTGGAATGGAAATGTAACACAGATTAGGAATTACTGGCACTTTTCAAATTTCGCCTCTGGCTCTGCATTTCATTCTCAGTTCGTGCACCTTAAGTCATTTTGGCATTGGAAACTATGATAGCTTACTAAATAGTAATCATTGAATATCTTTGACAAATTTTGAGTTTACGAAATTCAGTATAACATAGTATATCCAAGCCAAATAATAAAATAACGATCCGTTGGCGCCCAAAAAGAGGCCACAAGCATGGGCCTTAATTAAGAGGACCATGCGGCGCCATAAGATACATTTGCGTATGCGTATGCTGATCTTCATATTATGTTCTACCAACGTTCAAAGCGAAGTCGACACAAATTCTTCATTTAGATTTCCAACACGTTCAATGGAATGAAGCACCGCTTTTGTAATATAATGATCATACATGAAATATTGTGTCATTTTGATTCTTCTTGTATCCAAATAGAGACAGAATATAGCATGAGTGAACAACAAATAAATCATAATTTTATTTGTCGATGGGAGGTCAAAACCGTGTAACTCCAGCTTATTCAAGCTCTATTTACGAGGCTTTGACCTCCAATCGACGTTATCATACTCGTCCGGATTTGCCATTGGTAGCCTACTTCATATAATTATTATGATACAAATTGAAAATACTGTTTTCATAATTACACAAATATAAGGGAAGACATAAAACTAGTACAGGGTGTAACACATTTTGCACATTGGCAAAGCTACGCATATGGCCTGCGAAGAAAGAATTATTCCCGAAAAAAATCTCTTCTTTTTTTAAAACCAAACCATAAAATGTGGGTACTCATTTGAATGGTCTCCTTGAAACTAATAAAACGACTGTCTAAAAACAAACGGTTTGGAATGGGGAACCGTAGCCGGTTATCTTCCCTTGTTTTCCACTGTTAAAAACAGAGGGGCACCAAACGTTCAGCCGGCCAATTTTCCAAATTACCTTTGTTTTTATCCTTAATCTCTTTTGGGAAGTTGCGATTTTTATTTTGAATAAAACATTTTACTGATAAATAAAACTCTTCTCTTCTTATAAATTCCTAGAAGGAAAACATAATGAAGCGTGGAATTTGAATCTGCATAGATATAATTTTTATCATTTCTTTGTTATATTGGTCGGTTGTTAATTCTAAAGTGCAAAGGAGCCTATCATTAAATCTAAGGAGTCAATTATAAGGACCGGCTATTCTCCAGAGAGTGTTCAGGGGAGGAAACCGGCTACGGTTCCCCATTGAAATAACAGAACACGAAAAAAAAAAAAAAAAAAAAAAAAAAACATGTCGCTGCTTTTAAACAAAAACCTCGTAAGTGCAGCTTAAAACAACCAGAAGGAAGTCTCAAATTAAAACAGTTTGACGCAATGTGTGTTGGACAGGGTTTGTAATAGCATTGAATTATGTGCTAAAATAGACTAGGTTTAACGTTATGTTTTGATAAACCATCGGTGTTGTTATAAAACCGCATAACTACGGCTTGATTCAAGCCGTAGTTACAAGATTTTATAACAACATCAACGAAATATCATTTGTCCGAAATTACGTCACCTTTAGCTGGATAAAATCGGTCCCTATTTGGTATACAATCTACTTGAGATGATTGAGAGACGGTTGAAGGACATTGCTTTCAGCGAACTTTGATGGTTTTTTTTTAACAATTATTGCAAAAAGACAATTTTGAAACAAAGCGAGAAAATGCTGATTGATAATCGGCAATCTTCTTCCTTTGTAGAAATGTTTTCCCAACCCTTTTCTGCAAATGACATCTTACTATGTCTTGTCTTGGAAAGGGATAACACAAATTCAAGCCAGTATTTGATAACTGGTACCCAGTCTACTTGAAATGATTGAGAGACGTTTGGAGTGCATTCTTGGCGGCGAGCATTTGGGTTTTTGTTCAATATAGTATGAGAACTATTGATACAAAAGAAGAAAAAACTGATTATCGTCGGCGTATTCTTGTTTTGCCTCAATGTTTTCTACGTTCTTTTCTGAAAGGGACGTCAAAACTGGATCTTGCTTAGGAAAGCATTAACCCATTAACACACAGTGACTCTTTTTGACTCCCTAGAAGAAATTGGCTTTTGAAAACATTGTGAAAAATGAAAAAAATTGCTTGTAACAAGCAATTTTTTCATTTTCCACAATGTTTTCTACCCAAAATGACCAAAAATTTTTAAATTCCATTCACTTGAAATTGTCGTCTGCAATAAATTTGAATTTGGGCCGACCTAAAATTTTGTCGTTTGGTGATGGGTTAAAACATGTCAGAAGTTTGTTAACTGGTACACAATCAATCTACTTGATATGATTGAGTGACAATTGGAGTATATTGTTGACGGCGAGCACAGCGTTTTTTCTTCAATATAGTATAGGAAATTTTGAGACAAAATGAGAAATTGCTTTTGTTTCAATGTTTTCCCAATCCATTCCCACAAGGAATTTTGTTCGGTTGAAGGATTAAAACAATTTCACGCCAGTTTTTGCTAACTGGGACACAATCTACTTGAAATGATTGAGAGACAACTGGAGTACATTCTTGAGTACATTGTTGACGGCGAACTTGTTAATGGTAAGGTTGCCTTGACATTTTTGAACGATAAATCGGAAAATGACTCGATTTCGCGACGCCAACGACTCAATGCTTGTGATCTATGGTGCTACCAAAGTTCCTGATTTCTTTAATGAAATTAAGTATAGACGGTTTGGCATCAAACCGAATTATTTCACCTGATATTACTTAGCAGAATTCACCTCAACTTGACCTTTATAGTAATTATCCTGAATTTTACACCTTCGAGACCCTGAGACTGTCTGTCTACATAGACACGAGGGACACGTTCAGAATACAAATCCACGTAAAGTGTTGACTCTGTGCGATAGTGTAACAATTATTCATTGAGGTCAGGTTTAAGCCGCGTTCCCTTTGCCGACCAAATCAACTCGATCAACTCGATCGCTTAAATTCCCCAATCGAACCCCATTAAACTCGGCCAAATGTATTAACACGACTTCTTCTTTATTTCTTGTCGATTATTTCCCGATCATTTTTGCCGACCACGCTCGATCGTCCCGATCACTCTTGCCGACCAAGCTCGATCAGTACTCGATCGCTTGATCGAGCTTGATCAAGTCGATTTGGTCGGCAATGGGAACGCGCCTTTAACAGAATTCTGTCAAGCAACATTTAAAAAACGAACAATTTTGACAAAATAATTATAATAGGTAGTCTGTGAGAAACTGTGCAATCACTGAGAAAGATGGCCTTTATAGACTAGTTCGTTGTTTAGTGTATAGCCCACGCGCTCAAATAAGAAACCCCATAACAGATACGTAACGAAGACATATTATCAAAGGTTTCGAAGTGACATTAAAGATTCAATTACATATGTAATGGGAATTAATGTGCGATAATTACTGTAGAAGTCTATGGCGATATTGGAACATAGCATGCAATGCTTGTGTTTTCAATCATTTTCTGGACGTAGAAAATCGAAGAAAGTGGAAAAGTACAACTCCGTTGCATTTGGGGTTGATATGTCAGGGACGTCCAAAGGAACATTAAATGGGAAAGAATTTTGAGCTAAAAATAGACCTGATTTACCGTAATGTTTTGATAAACCGTCGATGTTGTTATAAAATCTTGTAACTACGGCTTGATTCAAGCCGTAGTTACAAGATTTTATAATAACACATACGGAAATACGATTGTTTGTCCGAAATTACGTCACTGTTAACTCGACAAAATCGTTCCCTATTAGAAGCATAACTAATGCATGCTTGACGCCATAGACGCTAGTTTAGGAAAACGTGTGTTTATTCATCAAGCAATATTAATTCTGTCTTCCACTATTCTTTTTTATTTTTTTAACATAACATAACATAAGTTTATTTAAGTATACAGGCCACCGGCCCAAAATACAATTTACAACATATATATACAACATTCAATATAGAGTGATTTACAAATAGCATGAAGATATACAATAGCAGATTATGCAATTGAAATAATAATCTGGATATATATTTTAGTTTATAACACATCGTGGGTTAATGCAAAACTGCCACAAGTGCATATATAGCGTATATATGCATTTACAGCAGCTCTGAACAAACCCATTAATAAATCTTACGATAGTTCTTGTAATAATTCTTTTCGGAGTTGAAATGCTTTTAAGAGATATTTTGCAATATTGATAATTGAACTTTTGTTATTACATTCTAATATCAAATAGAATTTTTCATGGTTTCTGAAATTTAACCAGTTTTCTTCAAAATACATTTCTCTTAAATACTCATAGTTTTTACATTCAAAAAAGAAATGGAATTCGTCCTCGATTACGTATATGTTTTGATTTTGGCAAAGTCTACAAAATCTCTGTTCTCTATCAATTGATAAATGTCTTCCCTTCTCGATTATCAAATCGTGGGATGAGCATCTAAAATTTGATAATGTTTTCTTAAGTAAGTAATTCAAGTCAGTATTTATATAGAGTTCAGGAGTAAGTAGAGATTTAAAATGCCGATAGTGAATCGCTTTTGGGGATTCACTAATAGAAGAATACCATTTCTGGGAATAACAATCCTTAATACGTTGAGTAAAAAGTTTGAGAAAATTTTGATCGTTTCCAGCTTCCTGTGTTATCCAAACATATCCGAAACCATAGGTAAAGAGTAGGTGCTTTATGTTACTAGCCCAAGTTTTCCTTCCAGATTCCTCTAACTGATAAAGCATATAATAACATTGTTTTGGATAACGTGTATTGTTCATTCGAATCAAATGTATCCAATACTTAATACAGAAGGGGATATAACTAATACATAGAGGCAATCTCCCACATTCTCCTAATGCTAAGAAATCACTTGTTGTATTGGAAAGATAGCATATTCTTTTGCAAAATTTGATTTGAACTTTTTCTATCTGACTAACATACTGGTACCCCCAAATTTGAGACCCATAGCATAAAATCGGTTTAACTATAGCATCAAATATTTTGAACAGATCCTTACTATCAATTAATGCAAACTCTTTACGCAATTTTAGAATATAATTCATAGCTTTAGTGGCTTGAAATGAAAGCATTTTGTGTGTTTTGGACCAAGAAAGTGAACTTGTAAACCATACACCGAGATATTTATAACAAGAAACAACTTCAATTTCTTCATTTTTATAGGTCCATTTTTCGGTTCGTTTCAGAGGTCCACCATTTCGGAATACAATTATTTTTGATTTATCACGATTAACTTGTAAACCCACGCCATCGCTAAACTGTCCTATTAAATTTATTCGTTTTTGTAACTGTATAATGGTTTCTGCAAAGCTTGAGACGTCGTCTGCAAAAAGTAAAGCATTCAATTCATTGATGTCGTTTGATACAAAAATTCCGTGTTCACATTTATCATTTACATACTGAATTAAATCATTCACAAACAAATTAAAAATCTGGGGCGAGCCAATACAGCCCTGTCGCGTACCTACTGAACAATCAAGAAACGGAGTTAATTTGTCATCAATTTTAACACAAGATTTCAAATTAGAATACATTGACTGTAAAACGCATAAGAATTTCCCATTAAGGACAGATCCTCCATTTATTTCCCACGGTAAGAATTTTTTTATTTTTTCTGTACTGATATTTAGATATATGAGAAGTAAAAAAATGACTTAAAAACTATAGGTCACCAAGCGAATTAAAAAGTTATTGAATTTCAAGGGAGACTACCCTTGTCTAAAATTGCAAAAATGAGGTGTCACTTAAATACCCACAAAAAAGGTGTTCGAAATGACTAGGATTACATAAATAAGTCTTTATTGTGTTCAATATGTCTTATTCTATCTGAATGAGTATTAATTTGGGAAAATTTAGTGATGATTTTGAAATTTTTAGTAAAACATTCTTTCAAAAGTAGCTGAAATTGCTCTTTTTTCGCAACGTTTCTGATAATAAAAAATATTCCAGCGATAAGAATTTTTTTCTTTTTTGGTATAAACATAGTGCTTGGTCATACCTACAAAAACAAAAAAAGAAAAATATATCAAACCAAGCGTTTTTCTTAGTTATAAGTAAAATTTGGTTTACTATTTACACCTCTGTCCGAAATTGTTTCGCTACTTTTATCCATTTTCTTCCTTATTACCAGCTTTAGATAATAAAACATGTCATATTTTGTGTCCATCTGAAGCGGACTGTCTCGTAAAGACACCACGTTGCTTTTGTTGCTCCGTTTCCTATCGCTAACGCCACATTTTGAACGCGTAACAGAAAGCGAAATGTACCATCCGAGTACTATTACACTTTAATTGACCAAACAGAGAAAATTGAAATAACCAAAAATGGTCTTGACATTTATCAACCAAACATTAAGTAAATGTAAAAAATACATTTGCTGAAAAATGCCAATTACTGAAACAGCTTTATTTCGTTTTTTAGGATATGCGCAGTAAGTTGCGCAGTAACAACTGGAGGATCTGTCCTTAATACCTTTTCTTTGTAAAGCATTCCATAATTTATCGTGACGTATAGTATCAAAAGCTTTAGCAAAGTCGATAAATATACAATAAAATCTACCACGTTTCTTTGATAGATATTTTTGAACAAGAGACATAAGTGTAAAAATATTATCAAATGTTGAATAATTCTCTCGAAAACCTGCTTGCGATTCTTCTATAACACCATAAGTTTCGCACCATTTTGTCAATCTGCTGTTTAATATAGAAACAAAAATATTATGATGTAGTTTAAGATTTTGCCGGTTGGGTTGGGACGGGGTCCCCATTTTCAATACGCCTAATGGAATTTAAACATTTGATATGATTGCAATTCAATCTGCATAATCTTTAGGCCTGGTCATTTACACCATTCCGCATAGACGTCTAAAACAGGGGACCCACACAGTACGTTATTTTGGATGTGATACATGGACGATATATATGGAAGCAGAATCGTATGAGACCGGATCTTTACGAAAAGGAAAAATTCATAATTGCTAATTACGACTTGATATTTTCCCATACAAGGTTTGGTTTTGGCGTCCTAAACAAAATGATCTGATTAATTGTTTTTTTTTTTGCTTCAACATCTATCTTGCTTCATCTTACTCAAGTATTGTCTTTGTCAACAACAATTCTTTCACCTGCAGTTCCGTTTTAGCACCAGACTAGAATTATGTTGTTTTGGATTATCAGATGTAGTTTTATGAATGGTATGATCTTGTCCAATTAAACAAACTACGCGCTACAATTTCTAGAACCAGACAGACCTATCCTACTTTTTTATTCCTTATTAGAATACAATATTCAAGCTTGGCTAATTGAAATATTGATATGGTCCATGTAAATATGACATTTCAATGCTCTACCATTTGATAAAGGTTCAATTAATTCGTTGCTATACGACAAAGGTTCCTGATTAAATCTTGGACAACTTTAGTGTTTATTATTGCCTCTTATGGTATTATTTCCCGTCCCTAAAATGTTAACAGACGAAGATAGCAAGATTCTGTTAAAAAACAAAACAAACAAACAAACAACAACAAAAAAAAACCCCCAAAAAACATGACAATAGAAAAGACGATTTCGCCTTCTGATAAATTTTAGTTTGTTCTTTTTATTTATTTTCTAAATTTTATGCACAGGCGGTATATCACGTGACTTTGTTATGATACGTTTTCCTAACTTTTGTAAACAAAAACACATTTTTCTCAAATTTTAAATCAAATACTTAACACTCAATATTGAGATACGTGCCATTCGATACGTCATACTCTCCGGTCTATTTTGATACCAAGATCTTCCTTCAAACCCCTGTCAAAGCTGAGAACATTCGTGCAAAGTATTTAAGAATGTCATGATATATTTTCTTAAGAAATGTTTTCATTTTGCACGAATGTTCTCAGCTTTGACAGGGATTGGGGGAAAAATGTGTACTTACCGAGTGTGTTTGTTTACATAAGTTAGAAAAGCATATCATAACAAAGTCACGTGATTGCCGCCTGTGTTATGTCTGAGTTTGAAAATAGACTACCAATGCGTCATCAACACCCCCGACATATCAAAGAGCCAACTACATATGTAATATGTTGTAGTGAAGAATAATTTCTTAATAACATGGAAACTATATTGATACTGGTCATGCGAACATAATGTCGCAACTGTTTATCGGGAGGATGCAAAGACTGATTAAATTGCATACCATCTGGCATCTCGAAAGAAAGGGTACTTTACTAGGTACGCTAAGTTCTAAACATTTATTGCAATCAGTCACTTAATCGATTACATCTGTGTGGACAATCTCCTTCGCAGTTATCTCCCCCTGAACTGGGATTGGTAAGATCTCTGCAGGCACAGCTTGAGTTAATAAAATTTTGGTAACTGATCTTTTTTTTATTTAGATTTTTATTTAAAAAGGTAAACTCGTTTTTAGTAATGTTTTAAGAATATGAGCTATGAATCTAAATGAAAAGTAAAATTGGATTTAAAATGATTTTAGAAATATGAATAAATTTCCGCCATCTTTACGGTATCACGTGACATTCACCATGGTCACGTGATTTATATGCCTGCAGTGATTATGTAAGGCTTTGTCGCTGTGTGGAGTTTGCTGTGTGGATAGTACGAGTAAGAGATCCGTGTAGAGCTGAAATTTGAAGATGAGCCACAATGGAAGACTAAGGTGATCCAAATTGCCATGTTCATGTTTTTAAGCTAAGTCTAAGCAGGGATCTAAGTGTAACCTTTCGACGAAAACCCATTATGACTATACATGGCGTAGGTTTTAACATCCAAAAGATCAAGGCTACTTGAAGATTGTGTTTTAGGCAGTTACAAAATAGTTACAAAAGTAATGACTTTCTTTATATACATGTACAAAATAGTTTAACCCATTACCAGAGAGAAAGATTTGTGTTTGTCGAAATTAAAAGATGTGGTTGCAGATAACAATTTTGAATGAATGAAATTCTACGATTTTTGTAAGTGGACCATTATGACTGTGCGAAAAGGTTAAAGCCTTTCAGACACACAAAGGAACGAATGAGAGAAAAAACACCTACAATTTAAAATAGAAATAAGCGTATTACTATTGGTCAACATACTAGTGTTCTATTTGAGTCTCGTAAAGCTGGTGTCAGATGTTGATATCTTAATTTTAAGCTTATTTCTTATGAATGGTAATACTGAAATTGAATGTATTCATTACTATTTATTTATGGAATTAAATTGTAGTTTGGAGTCATTCCTCCAAAATTGCCAGCAAAATCAACAAATCTGTCAAAATAGTTCAAAGAGTATTATGCTCTTCCTTATAGAACATCACTCGAAATCATTATAGAAATTTATGAAAAGCAACCAAATAGTTACGACATACATGTACATTGTAATCACAATCATTTTTTTTATTGTGATAATTATGTGACGGAACGTCGAACGAGATTCCAGACAGCACGTGTCACTCGAGGTCTAACACTTGATCGATGATATGCACGGGATTATTGAAGTGCGAAAACTATTGGCACTAGATCCTCATATCTGTTAGTCCGTTCCCACTCAGTGACTCTTTTTGACTCCCTACGAGACAATGGCTTAGGAAAACATCGTCGAAAATGAAGAAATTGCTTGTGACAAGCAATTTCTTCATTTCCCACAAGGTTTTCTACCCCAAAAGACAACAAAATCTTAAATTTTATTCACTTGAAATTGTCGTCTGCAGTATCTTTGAATTAGGACAAGTCCAAAATTTTGTCGTTTGGTAATGGTTTAACATTGATTCAGATTAGCGCCAAAATGTTTTATAACTCCCGTTTTATAATGTAATATGAGTATTGTACCTGGCACGTCTGAATTGAAATGACACATAAGCCTTTATGTATTCACAGATGTAGTTGACAAATTCCCTGTTTCCTATTACATGTAGCTGGGAAGCTTTATTCCAGTTTTTGGACAATTATTACAATCTGTTACACAAGCACAAGATTTGGTAAAAAAAAAAAAAAAAAGAAAAAAAAGAAAAAAAAAAAAAAAAAAACACGCTGATTTTCAATAAAAACCTCGTAATTGCCGCTTAAAACGACAGGTTTTTGTTCAAAAGCGACGAAATTGTATCCACCATTAAAACAAACGTGGCTGCCATTTTCAAGAGTGGTTACAAAATAAAAAAATCTTAACTTTGTAATTCAAACATCTTTTAAAAGTCTTTTCTGTTGTCCTTTTTGAAATTTTGAATTGTGCTTTCTCCGTCTGTTAATATTTATAATATGTGATGAAATGAACAGGAAATGATACTGTAAGAAGCAATAAATTCCAATAACGAACACACAAGTCGTCTACCTTTTAATCAGGAACCTTTATTGTTTTGCAATGATTTAATTGAACCTTTATCGAATAGAAGAGCAATGAAATGTCATATTGACATGGGCTATATCAATATCTCAATATCAATAGCCTAGCTTGAATATTGTTTTATTATAATAAATAAGAAAGTAGCCTGGTAGGTCTGTCTGGTTGTAGAAATTGGTTCAATAATTATTGGGCAACATCATACCATTCATAAAACGTAATATGATAATCCCTCCCAAAAACACACATGTAGTTTAGTGTTAGTAAAAAGGAAGTGCAGGAGGACGAAATGATTAATGATCAAGATAATTTCGCTGCTTTTCTACGAAAACCTGGTATCTCAGCTTAAAACAAGCTGCAGTTACGAGGTTTTCGTAGAAAAGCGACGATATTTGTGTACGATAAAGCTTTTTTGGTTGGTCCTTTTTCAAAGCTTTTATAGACTACAGAACTTGTTTTGATGAAGAAACGATTTCTGTCCAAATTCGTCCAGAAAATATTGAGATTATAAAGAGGGTATTATGGCTGTCAGCATTTTTTCTTTTGCCAAATGTATTCTGTTAAGGACTTCAAACCCATGCTTTGTTTTAGAAGAATGGGGGTCAAACTCTAAAAATCAGTGTTTGACCCTAAAATTGACCAATTAAACAGAGCGGTTCAAATTCTGATATTATTTTGGCAACAACATTAGTGTTTGGCTTTATTAATCCGTATGAATGAGGGTTTTCAAATGAGCCAAGTCTAGAGACACTCTTCAAAAACTGGTATAGACCTGCCAAAAAATGTCAATATAAATGTGTCGATTTGACTCAAAAATCAAAATGATAGAAAAATTCTTGTCTTTGACAAAATCGAAAGTCTCGTAACTGCTGCTTAAAACAAGCTGCAGTTATGAGATTTTGTTGAAAAGCATCGAAATCCTGAATTCCTCAAGCCAGGTCTTATTAGGACAAAGGTTAATCTGCTAGCAGTTTCTTGTTCTGTGATATGTAGAGCCTAATTTCACACCCTATTACCGGCTATCACTACAGCAGTTGCTAACCTTGGGCAGTATCATCTATAAATAGCGGGTGTACTGGGTAGGTCATACTTTTTCCATCTTTGTTTTTGTGTTAAAGCCTTTCTCAGCTATAGTTGTAGTGCACTTGGCTGACCATACATTTGAGCACCTACATGATAAATATTAGCCCAAAGAATCTCTTAACAACAAAATTATTCAGCGACAAAGTTGTAACTTCACAATTTTTTTACGTAAAATCCAACTTTCAGTCCATATAATGAGAAAATGATAAGACGATCATTAGAAGTAATAGAACTATTAAAATAGTCAATCAATTTTCTTACACTGTGTAAATTTAGAAAACTGTCTGAATTGAATTAACTTCAGACTGACCGATTAAAACTAAACACTGATGCCGATTTGGCTATCACGAACAGCATATTTAAAATTTGAATGGCAAACCCGGACATAAGTTGATGGCAACACAGAACAATATGTCTTGTTGGAAAAGCGGCATCTCTTTCAACAAGAAGTTGCCTGGAAGGAGCATGAAAAATGAATTAACACCATTTCTTGATAGACTAGCCAATTTCTGAATTATAGACATAGAAATCGTGCAAGTTCCTTCCATCTAGATATGGTTGAAGCTGAGTAACACAAAATTGAAGGACGTATGCAACCATTAGTTGTAGATGATAGTTTGTCGGTTAAGGTATACATCCCATCATTAAAAACACCACTTTTTAGCCGTACGAAATGAATCAAATTACACACATTTGTACATACACTTCTTATAAGTTGATTCAACGTGCCGGATTTCAAGATTATGCTTCAAAATGAAAATAATTTACAAATATTACTTTACTCTATATTCATATGCAGCGGAGGTAATTTTGAACATTTCTGTCAAATATTTCCGTAAGTATGCATTGATTCAAAATTCTAAACCGTTCAAAATGGTTATGTTTAGAATGGAAATGTAACACAGTTTAGGAATTACTGGCACTTATCAAATTCACCTCTGGCTCTTTAGTGCTAATGATGGGTTGCAAACCTTAAAAAACTACACATACTTTACAGTGAAAATTGTGGATTTTACATCATGTCGTCGCTGTTTCAGGCACACAATATGACTGTAATATTTTTAATGGGATATAATTTCATTTAGTCAGACTTAACTCAAATAGATGGAACCCACGCAAATATATGTATATGAATCCTGCTATTACAAAGTCGGTCAATGAATCTTCAAACATTTCTATCGAATGTTTTGCGCGGTGCAAATTTGTATTTTTCATTGCGAAACGATTTGGTTTATTGGGGTTTTACGCCGTTTTCAACTGCCATGGTTATATCGCGGCACCTTGAGCACCTAACCATGGATTCCTGTTGTTTCTCATACAAGTACTAACACAATAGACTAACCGAGCCTCCAGCTGCTCGCCCACATAGGTTAACAATATCAAACCATTGGTGGGTAACATTAGTTAGAAAAGATATTTGCCACGGCAGGGGATCGAACCCGGGTTCTCTCGAATGAGAGACAGATGCGCTATCAATGTTCAGCGTTTTGGCCTCATTGCGAAACGAAGAAGAGATATCGGTGATAACGAATTATCAAGCAAGAATCTGTTGATATCGATAAAACATCATGGTTGTCTGCATAAAGCACATGATTGCAACTAGCCTAGGTAAGTGAATACAGAAACTAGTGAAGGATCAAAGATCAGTCAGCTAGGTAAGGATCTCTATGGATAAGGCGAGAAATCTCCCTAAACGTCTCAAATGGAAAAGTCAATTTTCAAAACATTAAAATTGATAAATATCTCGAGCTGTATTGTTAGATCTATACCTAAATCATATGAAAATTGATTTTGTACAATCAAAACGATCCGACATGTACAGATAACTCTTGGTTTCTGTACCTACCCCTTAAATTATATTTTCTAACCCCACCGGTATTCATTTAACCAAAATTAAGTTTTCTATTGTTTTATCAGCAATAATGTTTTTGTAAATGTAAGGAAAATTGGTTGTGAAATCACAAACCAGTTTTCGTTTTGTCCTTAGTGCGCATGCGCACCATTGAAATGAGTTTAAAGGCGAAATCTTGAAAATATGGCAATTGGTATATGAGCACTTTTTTGATATAAAAGTATGTTCCCCCCAGTGACCCAGGAAATCCTTTTTACCAAGGAAGTCTATGATCAAGTGACAAAACATATGTCAATGGGAAGCTGGGTCAAGGGGGGGGACGATGTTTGCCAGCCAAAGGAAGGTAGGTATTCATCGGATTTTGGCGGGAAAGTGCGTTTTTAAGGTTGTTTCAGTGGTGCGTATGCGCAATACGGACAAAACCAAAGCTGCCATATAAAGTCAACACCATTTATCCTTGTATCTGTAGAAATTAAATTGGGAATAAAACAAAAAGAAACTTCATTTTACATCTATGAATACAGGTAGTGTAAGAAAATGAAAACCATTTAGGTGGGTAAAATAATCAAGAGTTATCTGCACCTATAGAACTTTTTAAATGGCATAAAATCGGTATTCATTTTATCTATTTATCTACCTAACCATACAGCTATATTTTGTTTCTCAATTTGTAAGTTTTGAAAATTGACCCATAGAGCTGCGCCTTTTAGGGAGATTTCTCGCCTTATCCATAGAGGTTCTTTACACCTAGGGTTGTAAGATTATCATTTTTATATTGGACCATAACTACAAAAATGTATACGGACAAAATTGTGAACGCCCAAATTGACAGGCTGTTGCAGAAGACAAAGTGGATGCTGACAAGAATATAACTTTGTACAAGATAGCAAGCTTTTTCTAAAAGGAGCGTAAAAAGAGGCAT
Organism: Fragum sueziense; assembly: GCA_963680895.1. Lineage (NCBI taxonomy): Eukaryota > Metazoa > Mollusca > Bivalvia > Cardiida > Cardiidae > Fragum > Fragum sueziense. Next base: position 3,598,317 of record OY804595.1, on the reverse strand, counting down.
TTTTTTTAAATGGTTAAAAATGTTTATTTCTTTATTCTGTGTTATGTTTCACCTTGCATGGTGAAGTAAAGCCGAGTGGTCATTGGACAAATAGACCTCTCAATAAAAGTACCCAGCCTCCAGCTGCGCTCTCACATAGATGATTCACACCCATTGGTGAGAGACAAATGACTTTTGTCAAATGTAAGAATGGATACTGGTCGGCCTGGGGTTCGAACTCGCGACCCCTGGATTGACAGACTCCGGCGTTAACTGGACTCGGCTTTAACAGATACATGTTGCAGCAAATACTCTTTATAAAGCAAACCGCACGGAATCTCGGACAAACAAAAGTGCTTTGTCCGTATGACTCTAAAGCCACACAACTGCAGCTTGAATGAAGCCGTGGTTACGAGATTTTTAACAGCTAAAACCGCTTGGACCATTCTATTTATAGCGTAAGATTTAACCCTATTAACCATAAGATTCCATTTCCTATATTATCAATAGCAATGAACTCTGTGCTAAAAGTACACTAGATTTACCGTTATAAGTATTGACAAACCGTCATTGTAGGCCTAGTTATAAAGTCTCGCAAATATGGCCACATTCGAGATTTTATAACAACACATACGATGCACTATTGTTTCACCAAAATTGCGCCACGGTTAACTGGATAAAAACATTCTCCATTTATCTGATTTTAATATCAAATAAATAACAACGACATCGCTGTATTGTCCACCCAAAATAACCCGGGACAACTTAATTTTCGTGTGCAAAGTTCGTTAGTTGAGTGCCTTAACCTTAACAAGTGGGGTCATTACATATGCAGATGTCTCGGGTTAATCTTACTGGACAATATAAATGACCATTCTGATATTTGGCTAGTATAATTACCCGGTCAAGGTCAGTAATCATCCTCCAAATAGTGTTCATTATTAAAACTCTTATTAAATTCCCCTGCAAATAATCGAGTTCATAAGCAATAATTAGATAAAGCGGAAACTCACAATTTTAAAACTGAAATTTATATTGCTATAATAGACGAATAACGCAATGGTATTTTTATACCCCCCACAACAAAGTTATGGGGGGGTATACTGGAATCAGGTTGTCCGTCCGTCCGTCCGTCTGTCCGTCCGTCCGTCTGTCCGTCCGTCCGTGGACATAATCTTGTGTCCTCTTCTCCTCCCACAGTTTTTCACCAATTTTTCTGAAATTTTATCAGGATGTTCCCTATCATATGAAGTTGTGCACCTGCAATTTTCATCTTGATCCAGTCATTACTTTCAGAGTTATGCCACTTTGAAGTTTTTAAGGGGGGGGGGGGTGGACATAATCTTGTGTCCTCTTCTTCTCTCACAGTTTTTGACCAATTTTTCTGAAATTTTATCAGGATGTTTCCTATCATATGAAGTTGTACACCTGCAATTTTCATCTTGATCCAGTCATTAGTTTCAGAGTTATGCCACTTTGAAGTTTTTAATGAGGGGGGGGGGGAAGTAGTCAAAATTTACAATTCATGTCTGTGTTCTAACTTGAAAACCATTTGACCTAGGATCATGAAACTTTACACAGTTGTTGCCCATGACCAATGGAGGTGCCCTATTGTTTTGGGGTCACCAAGGTCAAAGGTCAAGGTCACAGTTGGACTTTGTTTAAAATCCGTTTCCATGCTCTAAGTCAAGAACATTTTGACCGATAGCACTTTTTCAGTGACAAGGCCCTAGTGGGGGGTATTCGTCCGCTTTGCGACAGTTCTAGTTGAGCATAGGATCTAATGTTGAAGGTATTTTTTTAAAGTTAGTCTGTGCCCGATTTTATAAACGCCGGCTAGAGTTAACCCAATGGCCAAGTATCTGTTTCGGTTATTTTTCGATTATTCACATCGGAAAATTTGAACAAATCAGTGAAATATTTTGTTTGTGCTAAACAGCGTTGATACAATCGGGCCTATGATTTGATTTCATGAGATGTAACGCCGTTTTAAACCGCTATGGCCATATTGCAGTGGCTGGAGCACCTAACCGTGGATTCCTGGGAAGTTCTTGCTTCATATATAGCTTATTCTTATCTGATGCTCTCTTATCAAACAAAAGTACCAGCATTCATGTATTGTTGTAATTATCATCGGCAAATTTTAAATATTTCACACCATGATCACTTGGATAATGAAAAAGAATTGTACATAGACAAGCAAAATAGTATCATTTATGCTGTCTGTGATTGCCTATCTCAAGTACGAATCTCCTGTCGGTGATCCCCCTATGTGCTGTTCGTGATTGCATAAATTTGTAGCTCACCAAACTTTGTTTGACTATAACGACATAACGGAATAGTTGATTGTCTTCACAAGCAATTAGTTGGTAGATAATATACTAGATATCCATTTTGTAATAAAATTTCTAACATTTGCTTAAGTGTTTTTCTGCTATTTGCATGGAAAGATGAATTTTATATGCAAATATGTGAAGTTTCGACTTTGTTGGTGAATTATCTTTTTGTTTGAGGACTCTCTGTGCTAATATTTGACATGTAGGTGCTCAAATGTATGGCAAGCCAGGGGCACAACAAATTATAGCTGAGAAACGCTTTTACACAAAACAAATATGGAAAAAGTATGACCTACCCAGTTCACCCGCTATTTATAGATGATACTGCCCAAGGTTAGCAACTGCTGTAGTGATAGCCGGTAATAGGGTGTGAATTTACACAATGCTAATTTTAAAATAAGACTAGCCAAGCCTAGGTTACTCACATTCCATTTTGGTAACCCTTAAAAAATAAAGCAATACAGATAAGTCCAAAACAGATTAACCCTTTCCCAAACAAGATCTAGGTTTGACGTCCCTAATATAAAGGGATTGTGAAAACATAGGGACAAAAGAAGACAATGCTGAATATCAAAATTTTCTCCTTTTGTCTCAAAAGTTTTGTACTATTATAGATCTACTAATTTTAAACAATATTTGTCAACAACCATTCGCTGTCTGTGGGGTATGTTTGATCTCAAAAGAATATGGCTGTCTCATATTTTGCTAAAAAAAGCTCTTTCTGTTGATCCCGGCAACAATAAAAATTATAAAGGTATAGATAGACAACGACCTGTGAATGATCAAAGATCAGCGAATCTAAATAAACGGGGGGGGGGGGGGAGGGATTTCGAATTATAGAAATATGTGTAAACTCACACGGCATCGTGGACAGCACGCAATACCTGTCATTGCTCGCCTTTATTCAGTGGAAAATAGGCACTCCTCCCTATTTCCATGTATTGGAATATACCGTTACCTTTCGTCGAGGCTCACGACTCGATGTCCATTTATAACGTGAAATGATTTCAATTTATCGAGTGTTTCGTGTTTCGGAGCAATTGATCGTACGAAATATATAATCGCATGATAAACAATCATATGTATCACCAAATAAAAGACAAAAGCGAATAATTGCACCAAATTCGAACTTTTGAATATGACACTTCGTTTTTGAGTATTTCTTTTAATGCTTCAAATTAACAGTAAACAGATAAATAGATCTACAGTCATCGAAACTGATTCATATTGTTCTTATGTCACACAAAAATGGAGATGCCGGGGATTGAACCCGGGGCCTCTCACATGCGAAGCGAGCGCTCTACCACTGAGCTACACCCTCGTCTTAAAATATACCAACAGACACTTGTTTCTAAATTCGTGATCAGATTTTTAAAAGCGTTTTTGACTGAGAGAGAGAATTAGGAATTATTGAAAGAAACAAAGAAAAGACCGATGCAATATTAATTCTCCCAAACAAGACCTAATTTTGATGCCCCGATAAAATAAATTTGGAAAAGAAACATTGAGACAAAAGAAAAGAAATGCCGATAAACTGCATTTTCTTATTTTGTCTCATTATTTTCTAAGCCAAATTGTACGTAAATCTTTTCTACGTTGATATCCATTTTGTTGTCAACTGCACGATTCAAATTTGACCATCCTAAAATGTATTGTCTTGGAAATTGTAAATTATTTTAGTAGAACAAGGGGGTATAGGCGATAGGCTTTTCCGTTATAATTTTTCGGTTATATATTTTCCTGGCATTATTTAAGGGGAGAAAGGGGAATTTGTTTTTACTAAAAAAAAGCTTTCATGTAACTAATGTATTTCGTACATCCCAACCTTTACTCGTGATACCGGTATGTTTTGAATTTCAAATGGCTGTTTTAAATCTTAGACCCAATGATCAATACCTCTTGGGTTATTATCATAGCATATATGTTGCCTATTCATTTATTTGTTTGTAAACACTAACGAAATACTTTTCAGGAATGATGCCTAGGACAAGTTCGCTGAAATTTCTTCGCTGAAACCCGATTTAAAATACGTAGGCGTTATGGGCTCAAACTCGCCAAAATAATACTACATTAATGAGCTAAGATCTGGGAAAACGTCCTTTAAGGCTTTTGAGCCAAACAATGATCCAGATCAGCCTGTGCATTTGCACAGTCTGATAAGGATCTATGTTGTTCTCTAATAGCTTCTTCGTGACCTGTAGTAACTTAGCAGCATGGATGCATATTGGACTGCTTTTGACAACAGACTGATCCTGAAACTCAATTTTCAAAAATGCTTTAAGGGACGTTTTTCCAGATTCCGGCTCATTTGTATTTGGTGAAAAATAAAAGAATCTCCGAAGCTACATGTTATATATGGATATGAATAACCCTTATCTTTATAGAATGTTCTTTTAGATAGACTTCAATTAGCTTTGCTGAAAAGCAAAGAAATAATTGGGTTTTATGGTATTGGCTTACCAAAACGTTAAAATCTCCTACTGTAAGATTATTACATGTATGTCAAAAAGCCTACGAATATTCGAGTGTCTTAAAAATGCCATTGTCTGAAGTTACATATTATCCAATAGAAATGATTTTGGCAAGACTGTTTACTTGGTGGTTACCTTCCGTACTTCCTTAAGACATTTTGATTGGGTGTAAAGACATTTGATTGAATGAAAATATTAAGGTTATTGCTGTGGCTTGAAGGCATCCAATAATGAATGATACAGGACCTTTGGGTGTACCCCACCACCTATGAAAAAATAGCTCCACCCTTTCTCCAAAGCGATATTATCAAGGGGATGTAGCTCAGTGGTAGAGCGCTCGCTTCGCATGTGAGAGGCCCCGGGTTCAATCCCCGGCATCTCCAATTTTTGTGATGCACAAGGGAAAATGGCATATCAACTTTTGCAGCCTGTTTAAATAGAACATCCACCATAATTTTTATCCTTTTATAATAAGTGTTCCCCGTCGAAGATATCACTTTAAAACGGTGCAAAAAGTATTAATGATGATTAGATTCTACCTATCGCCGTTGTAAATGCAAAACATCGTACCTCGTTTTTGAAAAAATTTTAAAGGGGAAAGAACAAAGTGAAATAACTTTTCCCAAACTGAAGGGATTTGCTTGAAATTTGGAATAAAGTTCACAAATAATGCCCAATTAATACCGATTAGTAAAAAAAACAAACTCAAAACCTGCAATAATTGGCTTAACTGGACACACGATTTTGCTTTGAAAATCACAAAAATCGACATACGAGGTTTTGCATTTACACCGACGCTATATTCTATATCGTTTATAATTCTTTCTCCTTCCGTTATATTATGTCTGTAGAAATTATTGCATTAGAAGAGGAAAATTCTGAGAAGCAATATTTTCTGATTTTTCTTTACTATTTTCAGAATTGTCAAAACTGATCGTTTAGAAAGTGTTCAGTATTATTCTAATTCATGTTTATTCACATACATGCATTTATCTATTGATTTGAAAAAAAAAAAGACTGTTCAAATTCAAAAGATAACACAGGCGACAAAATGAATTTTGATGCAGATATGATAATGTACTAAAACATTGCAAATATAATATTAAGTCAGCAAGGGCAAAATTAATGCTGAATATCAGTATTTTCTTCTTTGACCAGGCCTTTTCAATGATGTACAAAAATAAACAAGTCCCGCTACATGTCATTTGTTTGATTATTATTATTATATTTTTTTTAATAATCTTCTTTTAGGGCAAATGTATCATCATAATACAACAAAACAAGCAAGACAAATAATAATCTACAGTATACCTTTTATGCGAATTTCCCTTTTCCGAGATTTTTTTAGTGCCTATGCTAGAACGCTCGGTCGGAAAAGCAGCCGTTTTAATGGAATGAATATTTAATTCACAGTGTCATTGATAAAGTCCTTTTCGAAGCACATCGCCTAAAAGAAAGAGTCAACGATTAGAACAGTTGATATATCACAGAGCAATGGAACTAAGCTTGTATCGGTTCTTAGTTATATAGGAAAACAATGCGATAGTTAAAAGAAGGTCGTGAAAATTAAAATGGGAAATAAATCGAAAATAAATAACCAAACCTTATGTTGTTATACTCGTTTGAATCGTCTCGTCGAGACGATTCAAATGAGTACCCACAATATAAGGTTTACGTGCTAAATGATGGATACAGAATCCGATTTTTCACAATTATCTGTAGTATTCGGACTTCGCCGGATGCTAATTATTGAAAATTATTATTCAGTCTACATTTGCTGACCTTTTATCAGATATTACGATAAATATGAGCCAATTTGCAGACAGCATGGACTAGAATCGACCTACATGTACAACATGCGCATGTTTTCAGTTGCTCCGAAGATTGGCAACATATTCCGGAACTGTTTCGAAGCAAACGAAATTGAATGAAGATTTTATTTTAATTCCTTCTACGTATTAGGCGCTGGTGTGCTCCTTTTTGTGGTTTCAGTCAGTAACATGCATTTGAGCGGGGATCTGATAAATAGACCATCGTGACTTTTGTAACAAAAATGGAACTAGTTCGGACAGGGCATTAACTCTGGAAAATAGCAGCTTTAAAATCTTATAAATTATTGTAATTAGATATCAAGCGTTCATCGAATTTGTCCAACTACACTGCTTTTATATGAATGTCCCAATCCAGGATGATTTCCGAGTCGTTGTACAATAAAAAGTAGTTCTAGAATTTCTTGTCACTGCGTGGAGAGGGTGATGGAATTGTTAAACAGAACTTAGTTTGAATGCTTCTTTCTTTGATATTCTAGTATTTCTGCATGTGTTCTTTTGTTATACTAGTATAGTATATTTGATTCACTAGCAGGACTACCTTGTACAGAGATATTTTTAACCCATGCCCAAACAAGACCTGGTTTTGACGTCCCTAATAGAAAAGACTTGGGAAAACATTGATAACCAGCAGTTTTTCCTTTTGTCTCAATATTTTCTTTGTCATATTTTACACAAATCCTATCTTTAATAACATCCATTTGGTCATTTTTGGAAGCTTTCAAATTGGATCAACCTTAAAAGTTGTTTGAGAAAGGGTTAAACAAAAAATATAATTCTGGGGGTAGTCTTGAGGCGGAATTAAGGATTTCTGAAGTGAAAATAGACGGTCGTCGTATTCTGTGTTGGATATCTCGAAAGTTCCCTTACCATGGTACAGTCGAATCTCGTTGAGTCGAAGTCAGAGGGGGCCGTCAAAATATCTCGATATATCCGGAGTTCGACTTATCCGATTTTGATGATTTTCTATGTAAACGATAATTTAACCATTTTTGATTGGCATCATATGTGTCTATGATTGAAATATAGTAGGAAAAGGAAAGAAATTGCTCGACACGAGCAATTTCCATCCTTTTCCTACTAAATTTCAATGGCTGTATTTGTTTCGGAATTCATTTTGATTTCCATATGTTGATGATGGGACATGACTTGCACTTCGACTTAAGCGGAATTTCGACTTATCTGATGTCGAGATAACGAGTGTCGACTGTATATGCTAGTATTCAACTTAGACTTGAAAGAAAATGCACACAGGGCTTTCAACCAATGCAAACATTGAATCCCTGCATGCATCGTGAAAGATGCAGTGGTATTGAGAAATAGACAGGAATTACATAGAATAAAGAAGGGACATAGGCCTATTACATCGGTGTGGATATAATATATAAATCAACAGACTTCGGGTTTGGAGAATGAACTTGAAGAGTTGAGAATTCACTCAGATATAGGTCAGATTTGGGTCATTGTAGCATCGGTTACCATAATGATCAAATTTTGGGCGCGGAATTCGTTTTTGTTATTTTTGGCTCTCAATAAGTATAATTGCCTGTTTTCAAAATAACCGGTTATTTACAGATTACACGCCACGTAAGAAGCAGTTTTGCGCTCAGAGTAGTAAATATCGTCGTTTTTTCAACATAACCCTCGTAGCAACACCTTTATGTAAGCTGTAGTTACGAGTTTTTTGTGTCATGGTGTGGATTTGTTGTATTTGCGCTCGTCATTTTTACATTATACAATTATTGGCCTGTCTTCTTGGTTGGTGTTTCAATGTCGTTTTGGTATTTTCCCCGATTCTCGTTTCGTACTATTGCATTAAATTTTGTTAACAGTATTAAATGAAAGGCCTAGTTTCTCACAATGCGAACAGTTTTAATCATATTTATTGCATCAAAATATTTTGACTTTGACCCGTTGAATAGACGTACGTTATGCAAATCATTCATTTGGTGCATATTCGTCCATTTCGGTTCGACAAATAGGCCTAACGCATTCTTGCATTTCAGCCCGCGAAATATTCACCCATTTTTCACTTCATTGGAAAACCCGGAGAAGTCAGGTCTTTTTAGAACGTCTAGCTTACTGATCTTTATCCACATGGTTTGGGATCGAATCCTGGATACGCATATGGCCTAAAGAACACGAATAAGTTCACTCGTCGTTATTCCTTACCCAAACAAGACCTGGCCCCGGTTTCTAAAAAAAACTTAACTATATATATACTCATGAGAACATGCTCAACTTCAAAGGAATACAGTCAAACGTTGGAGGGTATTTGATTGAAGTTCGCGTGGATTTCGTGCGATTTGAGCACGGTGCTCAGATTTGTGCATGAGAACGTACTTTTAAAAGGTTTTTTCGAGAAACCGGGGCCTGGTTTAATTACGCTAAGCAAAATAACTTAGATTCATAATTGAGCATTCTCTATGCTACTATATGGTTCTCATCGATGATTTTGTTGTTTAGAAATGGTTTCAACAATCCAATTCTTGTCGTTTAGATGTTTCGAATGTTGAACGACCTCGTATTGTTTAACGATGTGACCTCGTATTGTAGGAAAACTTACGGTTGCGTGACAAGCAAAATAGAATGAAGAAGAGGCACAATTACATAGTGAATTCAGGGTAATTATTACCAATGTAATTTCATCTTCCCTTAAAGTCTGTGTCTGGAAAGGGCACTAACGTTCACGGTACATGCATAGGAGCAGGGTAAAAGAAGACAAAGAGTGACCGATTTATTTTCTTCAATTTATGATTCATTGTATCTCAATGTGACTGAATGGATATTTTTTACGATATGGTCGCTTTCTTTAAATACCTCGTAACTACCGCTTGTTTAAAGGGACATTTCATTCCAATTTCAATTTTTTAAAGTATGTCTTGATGCCAAAATTGTTTATTCTAATGAGTATAAATACTGTTCGTTTTTTTAAGTTGTTGCCAATAAGCGAGAAACACGCATTTGAAGTTGAGACATAATCGATTAATTGCATATAAATCCGAACTGTTGTCCACAACAATTTGTTCAATTTCAACACAAAAATATAAATTTCTCGTAAAAGACGCAATATTTTGGCTTTAAATTTTCAGAATTTTCATAAGGAAATATGCTCTTTCAGATAAAAATTAAAGTAAAATTTATGACAAAAAATTCTGAAATGTCACTTTAAAGGGACATAACATTCCGATTTCATTTTTTAAGTATGTCTTGATGCAAAGATTAGTTTTTCTTCTAGGTAGAAATGCTTTCAGTTTTTCTGGAGTTGTTATTTATAAGCAAAAATACGCGTTTAAAGTTGAGACAGAAATGACAAGTTCCATATAAATCTGAACTGTTGTGAACAACAATTTGCTTCATTTGAGCACAAAATATATATCTCTTGTAAATGATTCAATACTTTGGCTTGAAATTTTCAGAATTTTCATAAGAATATAATTATGCTCTTTCAGATAAAATAAAAAAAGAATTTATGAAAAATAAATGTGAAATGTCACTTTAAAGTGGTAGAAACGAGTTTTTAAAGGAAATGTAGCAATATTATTATATACGATATAAATAAAAGATTTAACATATTCGACATTCCTTTTAATCTTTTCCTGAATGACAAAAAGAAGAATCTGAAATCTGTTTTGATGAACAAAATAAATTTTATTATACAAATACATAACAAATACATGTGTTTTGCAAGAGTCGATCGGATTATATTGCAATGTGTATAAACATTGGCTGAAAACAACAAAGTACAGGCGCACAATAGTTAGGCTAATATTTCCCTTTCCTTTGATATTTCCTAGCTTTTGCTGCTGGAACGTCAAACGGGAAACTTCGAATCTTGCTTTTATCACTAAATGGATTCTCGTGACACCGCCAACTGCCACTGCCACCACCACCACCACCACCACAACAACAACAACAACAACCACAACAATTTAGAGAATCTTCAAATATTCTGTTAACCCTTTCCCAAACAAGATCTGGTTTCACGTCCCTTATTGAACAGGCTTTGGAAAACATTGATGCAAAAAAGAAACTGCTGATAACCAGCAGTTTCTCCTTTTGTCTAAATGTATTCTATGCTATATCATATAAAACTTTACTCAACATCCATTTTGCTGTTTTCAGCAGCTATTGAATTGGACCACCCTAAAAATTTGTCGTTTGGTAATGGGTAAATACGAGCTAGATTTAAGATAGTTTTGAATAAGAGATGGCTGTGACCTCGCATACAGCGATACATCGATTTGTTGAAATATGCGTACAGAAAGTACTGTTCTTTAGGACATAGGAATGTTTCTCCCACACTCGCCGTGGTATTTGTTTTATTGACGAATAGGTCAACTTTCGTTGTTAACTTTGTCCAGAATTTCACACCAAATACATTAGTCGAGAAAAAATGAAGTCAGCAACCCTTAAACATTAGAATTGGTATCTGAAAAAAGAACATTAATTTTTATTAGATATACATTGTACACTAACATTGAGTTCACGATCAACTTGTAACTCATTTTGGCCCATGTTTTCTTTGTAGTAGCCTTTTCATAAGTAGTAGAAACTCTTAGATATCAGCACGGACCTGATCAGAATGTTCATAGGCAAAGGCTAATCTGGAAACAATGAGCTTGTCATAAAAAGTCCATTTTCTAGATCCCGGCTCATTTGTAGGCTACAGCTAGATAATTGTTGTACTCCGACAATATAAGCACGATGATTAATCACGTGACTTAGAATTTCAGAAAATTGTCAATATTTTTGTCTATACTTAACCAATTTGAATTCGATTTGAAGGAAAGAAGTTGGGAAAATGTCAGAAATAAACTGGACGTGGTAGATTTTTGAAAAATCAACTGATGTAAAAGTTATTGAACAAGGTCAAAAGCAAATGACTATTGAATTATCAAAACTCGATCGAATTCAAAGTGAAGTACAGTCCATTTCTGTAAAAGTGTCAAAAGTTGAAAGTAAAGTGGTGTTGTTAGAAACCAAACTTACGGATACTGATGCCAGGCTATTAGATTTAGAAAAGAGTCGAGAATTTGATAGTAAAGCCGTCGATGATATTGTGTCTGATTTTGAGAACCTGAATAGAAATCTATCATCTCTTAAAAACCAAAACGCAGAGTTGAGCGAAAGTATCATTGATCTACAGTCTAGGTCTATGCGGGACAATTTATTGTTTTTTAATATTGATGAAGAGAGATCCTACGAAGATCGTCGATCTGAAAACTGTACTGCAAAGATCCTTGATTTCTGCGAACACACGTTAGAATTAACCGATGCAACCAACACTATCAGGCTTGATAGAGCGCACCGCATCGGTAAATACCAACATGGACAGAAAAGGCCTATAGTTGCAAGATTTAATTATTACGGTGATAAGATGGATGTTAAAGGGGCAGCACGTGAAAAACTGAAAAATAGTCAATTTCGGGTTGGCGATCAGTTTCCAAAGCCAATTCAAGAACGCCGTAAAAAGTTGATTCCGTATCTTGTTGACGCAAAAAGCAAATTCCAAAAGGCATCTTTGAACTATGATACGCTAATAATTGATGGGACTAAATACACACATGATCGCCCACCCCCAGGACCAGTACCGGAACTACCGCCACGTAATGGTCGGGCCGCCGATCGCCGGCAGCACGACACCGACGGTACCAATAATGACTTTAGGTAGGGAGACGACCAGAAGCAGCTCTCATTTATATCCTGGAATGTTCAGGGACTATGTAAAAAGTTAGATGATGAGGACTTTATCTCTCAATTATCTAATTATGATGTCGCTATATTGACTGAAACTTGGCATGCTGGTACCACAAACATTCGAATTAGTGGTTATGATTATTTTGCATGTTCGCGCCCAAAGTATTGTAAAAAGGCTAAGCGCCATAGTGGTGGTGTTATTGTTTATTTTAGAAATCATATTTCTAAACATATTGAATTTGTAAATGCAGACGAGAGAGGTATTTTGTGGTTTAAACTAAAAAAAGACTCATTTGGTTTAGAAAATGATATATATGTATGTTGTTGTTATATACCCCCAAGTGAATCTCCTGTATATGCCAATGTTAATTCACCATTGTTTGAATTTGACTTTTTTGAAAAGATTAATCAGGATATTAGAAATTATTCCCAACACGGTGATATTCTATTAGCCGGCGATTTCAATTCTCGTACAGGCAATAGATCAGACGTAATCGATAATATTAATCTTGATCGCTATATTGATTTACCAGAATATGATGTTCCCGTAGACAGTATCCCTGTCCGTGTCTCGACAGACCGACAGGTAAACTGTTTTGGTAACAAATTAGTCTCACTTTGCAAAGAAAATAGCATTTTCTTTTTAAACGGTCGTTTAGAACCAGGTAACTTCACTTGTTATAACATGTATAGAAATGTTTTAGCCACTAGTACTGTTGATTATGTTATTGTTAATCATAATGTTTTTTCACGTATAGATACATTTCAAGTACACGATATTAACGAATTCTCTGACCATTGCCCTCTAAGTTTTGTTATAAAGTGCAATGATTTCAATGATGATGAAATTTCTGGCTCTTTTGAAAAGATTATATGGGATGACTGTAATCCAAATACATTCTCAGATCTTCTTGAAAACAATAAACATGTTTTTGAGCAAATAACCAATGACTTAACTTCAGGCATTGGCGATATAAATACTTGTATGGACAAATTTTCAAAAACTGTATACGATATTTCGTTTCAGATAAATGGTAAAACGTTTAAAAAAAGTATAAATGTAAAAAGGTTCAACATCGTAAAGCACCATGGTTTAATGAAAAATGTCGAGTTGCAAAAAACATTTTTTACAATAACAAAAGAAAGTATAAAGCAAATGATTCGAATGAAAATCGATTAAATTTCTTAAAATCTTTATCAGAATTTCGCTCAGTTAAAGGGGAAGCAAAGCGAAAATATTATACAAAGGAAAAAACAAATTTGGCTAAGCTTAGTCAATCAAATCCGCGCAAATTCTGGCGTTACATAAAAAAATACAAAGGCAATGCTTCATCAAATGATAGCAATATCAATTTTAACGAGTTTGTAGAACATTTCAAAAGAACCTCTAATACTCCACATCCAAGTTCATTTAATGAAAGCGATTCTAATACAAGAGATTCTCCTTTACACATAGATGAACTTGATTGTCAATTCACCGAAGAAGAAATTATAAATACTATTGCCAATATAAAACGCCATAAGAGTTGTGACCTTGATAACAACGTTGCCGATTTCTTTATTGATTCACAAAACTTTATATCTCCATTTCTGACTATAATTTTTAATCATATTTTTGATAACGAAGCTTATCCTGATTCATGGCGCAAAGGAGCTGTTGTACCATTATTTAAGAAGGGCGATCGAAATAATCCGTCTAATTATAGAGGGATTACCCTTATTAATATTATTTCTAAAATATTTTCATTATGCCTTAGAAACCGTATAGACAAATGGTCAGAAAGAGAAAATATTTACATTCCTAATCAATATGGATTTCGAAATAACCGTAGTACAACAGACTGTATATTCATACTTCATAGTATTATACAAAATGTTCTTTCACAAAAGTCTAAACTCTATTGCTGTTTCATTGATTACGAAAAAGCATTCGACACTATACAGCATGAAGCTCTTTGGATAAAATTGATAGATTCTGGTATAAGCTGTAAAATGATTAAAATGATGCAGGTTATATACAGTGATGTGAAGTCATGTATTAAATGTTCTTCAAATTTGACGTATTCAGAATTCTATGACGTCACTCTAGGTTTAAAGCAGGGTGAGCCGCTATCACCTTTACTATTCATATTGTTTATAAATGACGTCAAAAGTATTCTTGACGTGGGAAATTTAACAGACTCTGACTTAAGACTTCTTAATGTGTTTCTACTCCTCTTCGCTGATGACATAGCCCTTTTTACAACAGATCCGGTTAGTCTTCAGAATCAAATAAATGCAATCCAATCTTACTCGTTAAAATGGGGTCTTAAGATCAATACGAACAAGACAAAAATCTGTATTTTTGAGAAACGAAAAAGTCGGAATGATTTTACTTGGCAAATTGGCGATGAATATTTAGAGGTCGTAGAAGATTTTTGTTATTTGGGAGTTAAATTCCACTATACTGGTTCTTTAAGATATGCAGTTAAAGCGCTCAATGATCAAGCACTGAAAGCCTATAACCATATATTATCTATTTTTAGCCGCATCCATTTAGACATCAAAACTAAACTATCTCTATTTGATTCTCTTGTAGCGCCAATTATACTTTATGCCTCCGAAATTTGGGGTGTTTATGACTATCAAGAAGTAGATAAACTCCATTTAAGATTTTGTAAGTATATTTTAGGCGTTAAGCCACAAACATCAAACGCAGCAGTATTAGGCGAACTCGGTAGATTTCCTTTCTCAGTTTTAAGTAAAATTAGATCATTAAGTTACTGGGTGAAAATAAAACAAAATGATACTTCAATGATGCATGATGTATACCTTCAACAATTCAACTTATTGCAGAATCAAAATAATTATCTACAACATTCTTATTGTTCATCAATAAAGCGCATTCTAGATCAGCTTGGTTTTGGTGATATTTATACAAATTTTGACATTTCAACAAATTACAAACCAGTTCTGACTCAAAGAATTAAAGATCAATATTTGCAAACGTGGTTTGACAAAATTTCTCAACAACCAAAATTAGACTATTACAGATTATTTAAAACTGATTTTAAATTTGAAAAATATCTAGAAGTATTGAAAAATGATAAACAGCGATGTGAAATGTCCAGACTTCGATTAAGCTCACATAGTCTTAATATAGAAACAGGCAGATATGAAAGAATTGAGAGACATGAAAGAATATGTAAATGCTGTTCCCAAAATATGTGCGAATCAGAATACCATTTTCTGTTGTGCTGTCCGGCTTATTCTGATCTCAGACGAAAGTATGAGATCAGAGCAAGCTGGCCTAGCATAGCGAAATTTAATTCATTAATGATGTCGGAAAATCCTTTAATTATCAAAAGAGTGTCTGCTTTTATCGGCCATGCGTTCAAAAAAAGAAATGATATTATAAATTCTGATGCTGCTTCTTAAGATAATGTATATCCAATTACTTTCTGTTTGAAATGCCTTGTAATAATATATTATATACATGCATGTATGTTATTTGTATATGTACTGTCTTGACCATAATTTATGTTAATTTATATTGTAAATGGTCAAAGGCAACTTGCCGATTTACCATTAAAGTTTCTACTGATAAAACAAAATTTTGGTTTTTCTTCAATAACTTTTTTATCAATTGGTTTTTTTTAAAAAATCCAACACGTTAATCTAATGCGTGACGTCTATCCACCTTCTCTGCTTTAAACCGAATTCAAATCGGTCCCGTATTAACAAAATTATTGAATTTTTTCTGAAATTGTTACATCACGTGATTATCCACCGTGATAAGACCTTCTCAAGTTTTACATTCACTTTAACCCTTTCTCAAACAGCAATATTTTAGGGTGGTCCTCTTCAAAAACTGCCAGAAATGACAAAATTGAAGTTATTAAAGATAGAATTTATGTAAAATATGACATAGAAAATATTGAGACAAAAGGAGAAACTGCTGGTTATCAGCAGTTTCTTCTTTTGTTTCAATGTTTTCCAAATCCTTTTCTATTAGGGACGTCAAAACCAGGTCTTGTTTGGGAAAGGGTAAGTCCTTGTATTTTCGGAAAAAGGTTATTTGAGTACTAGTAATGTAACACAACAATTGGAAGACAAAGTCACAAGTCTTGTGTATGACGTCATGTGGGTGGTGCTCGTGTAAAAATATGGTGTCTAATTTTGAAATTAAACTATTTCATAACTTTACGGTAAACGAACTCTTCTCTTTAGACTGGTCCAATCGAAAGTTCATGGTGGATAATCCACGTGTCTTTTTGGAAGCGTTCACACCGATAAACATCCGCTTCAAGAATGTTAATTTAATGTTTAATTTCTCAGCTTATATGGTGTGACTCCTCAAAGAAACGGGCCTATTAAATAAATATATTATAAAATGGCCCGTTTTTGGCAGCTTCTAGCTTCTCTCATAAGTCTCTGAACCACATATTACTTACTATATACACATCTGATAGATCATTCCTTGGTCTTTAATTTACGACCAAGAAAGTGGTATCAATAGCACCGTCCGCTTCAATCACGCTCCCGTGAGCACGACTACCCTTGCAATTTGCCATCTCTTTCGGGATCTGCATGTGACACATCCCCATGAAGGTCACGACCACGCAAGGAACTAGTTCCTGAGAAATTAATTAAACACATCCTAGCAGTACACTGAGGGTCTACCAGTATGCAGAACCATATGTCATGCATCTGTGTATTCTAGAGACATAGAATCAATGCAACAAAGGGAGCGAATCAATTTTTGACGTCAATTTCGAATGTTTTCTGAATACACCGGGGGCGATGATCCTTTCTTAAACAAAATATTTTGCTGAAAACCATAGGAGACTGATCTTGGAGAATTTGCTGATATCTTCAGTAATTATTTTTAGGGTATTTTCAAAATCTGTTCAACTTTATTATGTCAGCACTCTAGCGAAGACATGAAACACTAGTTAATTAAACTATAAAGTCGACATCAAAGAATTCAAATTATGGGAAACGAAATCCGACCTTCGATTGGCATGGCAACTAATGCAACTTTTTGAATAAAAAATGGCAAGTGCCTAAAATAAATGAATGAAACCATTCGTCCAATTTCAATTTACACGACAAAAAAACTAAATCAAATGAAAATGAAATGATAACAATAAAAGAAAAAAAATGCTGCAGACGACAATATTGATAAAGCAGAAGAAGTGTCATTTAGATCTGGTATCTATAAAAATAATAAATTCGGGTCAGAAAATCACCTCGTGTTATAACGATGCTTTACAAAGCATATTACGCAATTCCAACTAGTACCTTCTTGTAAGTCTTATAGTAAAGTGAAACGAAAGCAATTGATTGATAGCATACGTAGTGCAGTAGGCCTATCCATATTTCAAGTTTTGTTCGGTGTAAGTGTAAGAGCTCTCAATAAGGCATTGTATAATCTCATAACATTGCCTTCGCAAGCTATTAGGACAACTATAAATTTATATATAATTACTGGTGAAATTGGCTTAAACTGGTTAAAATTCAGACGAGCTAAATAACAAACTTTATAGTTTTTAGGTTTTAGATAATCATCATATTTTTTTCTAATTTGGTATCATTCAATTTGGTTCTTGTGGTTGTCGGTTAGTTAGCGAGCTCTATATTATTATTTGAGCAAGGCCGAAAAGCTGTAAATCCAAGCGGAGCTCAAATACTTCATCACCAAAAATCTAAGCATCACAGAATGTAAACAAAAAACCCTTGCAATGAAGAAAAAAATGACATTTTATATTGTACATAATTACATCACAGGAAGAAACAATGGTAGTTGGGTAAATACCTGTAATGTGTTTTAATTAGTTTATAGAACCTTCGACCAGTTTTACAAAATTTCAAACCAAATAAAAGACAGTTTAGTGGCCATTTTTGAAGGAACGTAAGTTGTTCAAACAACTGTTGTTAGGCCTATATCGTTACAGGAAAGATTTCATTCGTCGAACTATGGTGGGTCTCAGATGTTACTGAAAAGTTAACATCGGACTTAAATCAGATTGATTACTATACGTCAAGTCAGAAAGACACGGACCCCGATTACACTGCGTGTTTTAAACAGGTTGATAAGAATCCATTTTAGTGTCGAATACCACAGCGGGGAATCAAGAGATCAATACCTGCTAGTAATTCTATTGATATACAACCGATTAGAAGAAAGAAAAAAAATGAAGCCGAGTAAGCGGAAAACGACAGGAATTTGTTCAAAACGAAGGATCCTTTACATATCTGTTGATAAACAGTTATTGGCGACCAATCTGATCAGGACCTATGTTGTTCTCAAAAAATTTCTTCGTGACGTGTTGCGACTGTAAGAGAGGACCATGGATCCAGGCAAGACTCCACTTAGGCACAGGCTGATCTTGTAACATAGCTGCCTCGTATGTTATAAGAGCCCTTTTCCTGATTGTACCTTAAAATAGTATAAGGGACCCTTTCTCGATTCCCTTCCGTTTACAGAGTTATTTTAAATTGTCACCAACATATCTTTCACACGCCTTTTAATGTTGCTTTTCAACGAAAACCTCGTAACTGCAGCTTATTTTAAGCTGCATTTACGAGATTTTCGTTGAAAATCAGCAACATGATGCTCTGTGACAGTAACTTCGAAACCTTCCCACTCATAGCATAGGCTTGTAATGACAATGCATGTATTTGTCACAGTTTAAAGTAGCTGATAAATAACCCTTCCCAGACGACACAATTCTAAATATAGATTGTTCCAATTTGAATGGAGCTACAAATGACAAAGAATGTCAAAATCAGAAATATATGTCTCATGCAAGAAATAAACAAAATAACGCGAGTCATTGGTTTTATTTTCAACAATTTCCTCTTTTCTCTCAACGTTTGAAAAACCATTTTTAATTTCTCTAATTCTGTCAATCTAAGTTTTATTCTAGGCATATGGTTAATAACACAATAATTTAATCGCCCTTTCCATCAGAAGGGGGGGGGGGGGGGGGGGGGGTCTCATATGCGTCCACGCACAGATTTTCTTGTAACTTTACTCATAGAATGCCTCTTACCTATGAACTACAAAAATACATTCCTTTTACTCAAAGAGTGCATATAGGCCTATACGCGGCACCTTAAAGTGTTCCGATTTTCATTGACACCCGTCTTACAAAAGCTCAATGTTGGCTATCTAGTTTTGGTATAAATCCACAAGATTTAATTGAAATAGCACGAGGAGTCAATGTAGAAACTTTTGATACCAATACTGTTGGTACGAACATGCGCAAAAAATTCTTAGAAATTAATTTAGTCAGAAATTGTCAGAAAAATAGCCGAGACATTTTTAAAACCTAAGTTTCTATCAATTTCTTTTGTATGTTCCCGTCTTTGTCAACCTATGAAATTGATAGGAAAGTTGGCCATAAATGTCCCCTGTTTGTATGCAAAATTTGGTGAAAATTTGAAACCGGTAACATTGTCAAATAATGAGAATTGTGAACAACGGCACCTTAAGATGCTCCCGGATTTCAAAGCTACCTGTCTAGCAAAAGTCCTATTTTGCTTACCTAGTTTTGATATCAGTCCCAAATTATAAATCAGAATAACAAGAAGAGTCACTGTAGAACGATTTGGTACCAATATTGTTGATATCAACATGAACAAAAAAATTCTCAGAAATTTATGTAGTCAGAAATTGTCAGAAAAATAGCCGAGAAATTTTCAAAACCTAAAATTCTATATTTTTTTGTGTGTTCCCGTCTTTGTCAACCTATGAAATTGATAATGAAATTTGCCATATATGTCCCCTGTTTGCATGCAAAATGAAACCGGTAACGTTGTCAAATAATGAAAATTGTGAACAACGGCACCTTAAGATGCTCCCGGATTTTAATGGTTCCCGTCTAGTAAAATCCCAATTTTGCTTACCTAGTTTTAATATCAGTCCCAAATTTTATTCAGAATAGCAAGAAGAGTCAATGTAGAACGATTTGGTACCAACATTGTTTATATAAACATGAACAAACAAATTCTCAGAAATTTATTTATTCAGAAAAATAGCCGAGAAATCTTCAAAACCTAAAATTCTATCAATTTTTTGTATGTTCCCGTCTTTGTCAACCTATGGAATCGATAAGAAATTTTGCCATATATGTCCCCTGTTTGTAAGCAAAATTTGGTGAAAATTTGAAACCGGTAACATTGTCAAATTATAAAAATTGTGAACAACAGCACCTTAAAATGCTCCCGGATTTCAATGGTACCGTCTAGCAAAAGCCAAATTTTGCTTACCTAGTTTTGATATCAGTCCCAAATTTTAAATCAAAATAGCAGGAGGGGTCATAGAAGAACATTTTGGTACCAACAATGCTGATGCCAACATGTAAAAAAAGATTCTCAGAAATTTATTTGATCAGGAATTGTCAGAAAAACAGCCGCGAAATTTTCAAAACCTTCAATTCAAATAATTCTATTTGTATGTTCCCGTCTTTGTAAACCTATGAAATTGATAAAAAGGTTAGCCATATATGTCTCCTAGTCGTATGCAGAATTTAGTGAAAATTTGAAACCGGTAACATTGTCAAATAATGAGAATTATGAACAACGGCACCTTAAAATGCTCCCGGATTTTAATGGTACCCGTCTAGCAAAAGCTCAGTATTGCCTACATAATATTGATATCAGTCCCCAATTTTAAATCAAAATAGCAAGAGGAGTCATCGTACAACATTTTTGTATCAATATTGTTGATACAAACATGCGAAAATGATGCATGTTCTTCTCAAATCTGAGATTATCAAAAAGTTAAAATATGTCAACAAAGCAGTGGCTAGTTCATCATTACAATAGAAATATTAGCAATTTTGCATTGAAAGGCACAATTAATGTACAATAAAAACTGCCTTTGTGTTCTTTTTATTATCTTGAGCAGTGTAGTAAAGAAAAATGTTTGTATTTTAAAGGGACATTTCATTCCAATTTCAATTTTTCAAAGTATGTCTTGATGCCAAGATTGGTTATTCTAATGAGTATAAATACTATTAGTTTTTTTAAGTTGTTGTCAATAAGCGAGAAACACGCATTTAAAGTTGAGACATAATCGATAAATTGCATATAAATCCGAACTGTTGTCCACAACAATTTGTTCAATTTTAACACAAAAATATAAATTTCTCGTAAACGGCGCAATATTTTGGCTTGAAATTTTCAGAATTTTCATAAGGAAATATGCTCTTTCAGATAAAAGTAAAAGTAAAATTTATGACAAAAAATTCTGAAATGTCACTTTAGTAACTGTGCAAAAATGCTCTTATAAGGGTCCAGCACTGTAACCGGAAGAAGAAGAAGGTAGTCTAAGCGCTGATAAGCCACAAAGGAAAGTTAAAAAGGGTGACATAATAGATTAGATATGTAACAATATGCATCTCCTTTATTTTTCATTCCATCATTTCATAATTTACTCCGCTGTTTGGGAAATTTTTCTTCCATTATATTATTGGTGGGTGGGGTACGGCAATGTGCCAATTATTCTTTTAAATCATGTTTTTGTGTGAAAAAAGCTAAAATTAATGCCATGTATAAGTTGGTTATGATAAATAAAGACACGACAAAGCATAATGGGCTATTTACAAATATATATGAAAATAATTAAGTAAAATCTTAGATTGTACTTTCTTAGAAATCTGGACCCTTTACCACTTAAATTCAAAAACAACACTGTTACCGGTTTTATTTTTTCATCATATTTTACCATAAGCATGGGCATATATAAGGGCAATTTTAATGTAAATTTCATAGGTTGACAAAAACTGAAACTAGATGAAATTAAGACCTGAATTTGGTCGAAATATTTTAAAAGACTAAAAAATTGGCGATGAGGTCATACAAAATCTTTTAGAAAATTGTTTTTGTAGAGTAATATATACTATTCTGGTTTATACACGATGAGAAATTACTAGACATTATTTTGGGGGACAATTTGGCACGAATACAACAAAGCTGGGTGTATAAGGCCTCTTTAAGTTAGGATACCCCCCATTTTTAAGCAAAAATCTTAAAATTCTTAGAAAAAAATTTCCAGAAAAGATTTTTGAAAAATATTTCGGGAATAACGCCGTAATAAAGAATACTAACTTCATACCAAATTTCATGAAATTCCGAGCGTGGGCACAACCCTATGGGAATTTCTGATAGGGTGAGACCCCCCAAATTTCTAAAAGTCATTGTTTTTGTGAATATGAACACCCACACACACGTGGTCTGAAGTTTACAAGTAGGATACTAGTTGTCATCTTGACAAAATATTAGATTTGCCAATGAAAAAAGCTGTTACCGAAATTATATCATGTTAGCCAATGCCAAAACAACAATTTTTTTCAAGTCAGTCGAACTTCATAGGAGTAACAAACGAAAGTCATATCTATACTGAAGGAAACTTCTAACCCAAGATGCCTTTTTGCGTTCATGATTTTAGTACCTGCATTTTCTGCAACAATATTGCAATTATTATCCCTACATTGCACTATCGATTGCTCTCTGAAAACCAGAGTGTCCTGTCCTGCGTCATTGCACACCTGCGGCTGTTCACAAATACCCAGTTTTGTGTTGCATGTGCAACCAGAACACCGATTTCAAGTTTCATGTATGCCGTGAGTTTCTCTCACGATATCCGAGTGAAGTTACAACAATTTCTTCCAAGTTTCTCTTCACAATCTGCTAAGATTGGGTACTTAAGTCAGAGCGCGCGTCATTGGAATGCTCCGGGCGGGCATGAAATTCACAGCTGTAACCCTTTTGTTGCATTGTGCAATATGTACTGTCATCAGACTTTGACAAAAGTTTAACACGTCAGGTGGGAATACATCTTTTTGAAATTCTGATTAGATGATCAAAACATTAACAAAATATTGCACTAATAGTCCATACACCCCACCCACCACGAAATGCTTTAGACCCATTTTCTCGACAACACCCGCCCGCATACGGCGCGTATTACAAACCAATTCCTTCGTGCATACAACATCGCTGAGATAGATTGGCCCTCGATGTCACCTGACTTATCCCCAATCCATGTTTGGGACGTGGTAGATAGAAGACTACACCAGCGTCTTATCAAACCTCAAATGTTACCGCAGCTGGAGTGAAATTTTCAGAAAGAGCTCATTCTTTGTTTTTTTTTTTACCATATCGTATATTAACCAATCCCCATACCTAATTGATGAATAAACATAAGTAAAGTTTGCAGAGAAAATTACTTCAGAGACAATACAGTTTTAGAATCTTTGTAAAGTTTTGTAGGCAGCGACTTGGCGAAGCAAACTATAGAAACAAACTAAGATTTTCTGCGACTGCTATGTCACACGATTCCCTACCGTCTAAGACCTTTCAGCATCTCTGTCTAAACATTTAATATGGACAGAGTTTCTCTAATTCGATCTGCTGACGTTGAGCGATATCAAATCATAAAATACATTGGACGGAAGAAGACACTTCCGCTGTTGGCGCTGCATGGCCTTTCACTCATGCCTTCTGTGGACGAGTGTAAGTCCATGCTTGTGGCCTTTTTTCTGGTGCCAACTGCATTTAATGAATACTTGGCCGGGAAGATGCTATTTGTTAGATTTGAAAATTCCATTGTTTTGAAAATGGTTAACCTAAGAATTGGCTTTTCCTTAGCCTTGTTATAGTTGTTCTTTATTGTAAGATTATTTTCGTCATTTAGTAAAAAGAATAAATGACAGAACCTCGTATCAATCTTAACTTAGTTCATTACTCCCATATGTGCTGTGTTGCACTTACACTACTACAACATAGATCGCGTGGGTGGTCCTTTCTGCTATACCACCCGTTGTATGTTTCATCGTTTTTCAACAAAAACCTCGTAACTGCAGATTAAAACAGAGGCAGAAGCAAAGGCAGTTAATGGTTTTTTGGTGAAAGGCGATGGTTTATTTGTTCGTGTCTGATCACATTTCATTATCCATGGTTACCTCTGACATTCATAAAATGTACCGTTTACTGTTTGCCATTTATTACTGCTTTTGATCGAAAACATCGTAACTGCAGCTTAAAACAAGCTGCAGTTACGAGGTTTTCGTTGAGAAGCGACGATATACTTGGTCTACACTTAAAGACACTTCTAACGCAACACATACATTTTTCTTCATAATTAAATAAATAATGCAGTATATTTCATCGGCGAATATAAATTAACTATGTTTGTAAACATGTTTTCTGTATTTCATCAATATCGATTGATCCGAACATAAGAAATATTTAGGTTTTTCACCAAGACTCAAATATAAAACGTCAAAGACAAGGCAATTGCAGAATTCAATAGCATCAAAGCAGCATCACCAAATCATGCTCATATCTCGAACCCCTGCTTCATAAGATTTGATAACATGCTTTCACGGGCGAAGCAATACTGGGTGAGCCTATTTTGTTTAACCCATTACCACACAGTGACTCTTTTTGACTTCCTACAAGTTAATAGCTTTGGAAAACATTGCAAAAAATCATCAAATTGTTACAAGTACCAGACATTTATTTTTCGCCCCAAGAAATTTTCAACAACTTAAAAGGGACGAGCGAAGAATTATCCCGCAAAGGTTCATCATCAATTATGCTTTAACAATGAGAAGGAGGTCGGGTCCGTTCGTGTCATTTAGGTCCATGACGGACACACAGAATGTTAGCCGGATGTCATAAACTTTACTGTTATTACATGAATAACATGAATTTACGTTATCGGCTCGCACGGCTTTTTTCCGACTTTTTATTTTCTAGTCATTTGATATGAACTGCAAATTCAATCATTTCTACTCAATGTTTCTTTATGAAAATTACAGATATTTAGCAATTGTAAATGAATTATTTTTTTAAATTTCAAGTTATTACCAAAAAGGTAAGTGTTGCGTTAGAAGTGTCATTAAGTGTATCCGTCTCGACGCCGCGAAACCTTGAACCATTTCTTGCTTAATTAATACGTTATTATACTGTTAACAAAATAAAATGGAATTGAATCAGAGAAATGGTTTACTATGTCTACTGGTCTGTTCATTATGTGGGCGTATATATAAACATGTTCTTTTAAGGTAGGCCTTCAGACTCCATTCATCATTAGATACTAGGCACTTCGTAAAACTTCAGGCGTCATCCTTGGCAACGGAACAAGGAGAGGAAAAAATACTGGTAATCGACATTGCCCTACTTCACTTTATATACATTCAGACTTGTCTATGTTAGACTTTGAATTCGGGAACAGTTTGGAAAGCCTAATGGTGCATTATGTTAGTAACAACAATAAATAAGATAGTTCTAAAATGATTTATATACTGTTATTTTATAAGAATATGGCTGATTCCATTTGGCATTGCACTGACTTGTGTCAGAGACATACATATTACATGTCAGTGTTTGTATACAAATAATTATGTTCATATTTTGCAAGTAGCGTTCAGCCGTGAAATGTTTTAGATAATAAAAGCTAAAGCCTGTCTTACAACCCGTCGTGCGTCCTTTTGAATCGTATGATTTGATAATCGTATAATTTCTCAAAGCTTCTTCGTATTGTAATTTTCTATTTTTACATTCTTCGTTCAAACCATTTTTCATGTTTTGTAAATGTATGTGATCTATTATTGGAGAAGGCTGATTATCAAAACATGTACTATTCTTAACAACCATACAGTAAGCAGTCGATCTAAATAATTCAACAAAGGCTGTTAGATGTTGCAAAACAGGACTATCTTCTGAAAATTGTATCCTTTCTTTAAAGTAATACAATGTAAATGAGCCTTATTTTCTGAATGTATGTAAAAACTTCCATGAAACTTTGTTGTCCTGTAATTATTCCATAATATCTAGTTCAGTAACTAGATACTTAGATATGATGACCCTAGTTAGTATAGTCTATAACTTGACATTTCACACATTCACAAGATCATTCTTTAGTTTCCCTCACTCTCCATCCCACAATGATCTGATTATGACACGGCATCACGAGACGCAATGGTTTAAAACAAACAAGGAGTAAAAGTGTCTAGGATTAGTTGGATGTAAAATATATTTTAAAGAGAACCGGATAAAAAAGGTATTACAATACAATACAATACAATATGACTTTATTAAGCAATTGAAGGCCAGCGGCCCAAAATACCAATGTTTCTTACATGTAATTATGTTGGTGACAATATTTAACATTCATTAAATAAATGTGTTTTAACAATATAAATATGGAACTGGTTTTACCCTTTCCCAAAAAGGCAGTAACTCATACTTTTCTGATCAAATATAGAAAAAAAAAACATTTAGGGAAAAAAAGGAAAAAGTCAACTTTCGCCATTTTCCTCATTTTCTCACCATGCTCTCCATATTCTCTCTAATATATATACGGTAAGAACACTTGTGAGATTTAGTGCAGAGAATAAAAAGGAAAGAAAGGAAATAACACTGACTTACAGCATTTTTTTCATCTGTTAAAAGTATTTCTATAAAATTGTCTGACAATCATTATACTTAAAACATTTTTTGGGGGAAAGATTAAATTGTTTGATGAATTAAAGAAAATATTGAAGGAAAAGAAAGAAAAGCGCTGATTTTCAGCATTTTACTTTTTTTCATTCAATACTTTTCATAAAGTCTTTGTTACATTTATATAAAGCAGACCTTGTGTGGGAAAGGGTATACATGATAATTGCAAATAAAATGTACAGTTAGCTGTCATATAATCAAATGAGAAAAATATTAAAGGAAAAAGAGAAAAAAAACACCTATCATTAGTATTTCACTCGGAAAATTATTAAAGGAAAAAGAGAAAAAACACATATCATTAGTATTTCACTCGGAAAAATATTAAAGGAAAAAGAGAAAAAAACACCTATCATTAGTATTTCACTCTTATAATATTCATTCAATGTTTTTTTCAAACGGGAAATAAAATCTACAGTCAGTTATCATATAATGCAATATTATATAACATATGAAGATCTTTATTTGAATGCATCCACCAGGTACTTTGACAATGCAAACATACTCTCAGTTCTTGTATCAGACATAATTCGTACAAACAAAACTTTACTATGTAGACGAACTTTCCACTAATTAATGAAGTGTATATCCCTTAACTCTGAATATAATGGACAGTCAATGAGAAAATGCATTTCATCTTCAACCACAAAAATGTCAATTTGATAGCAATAATTACATAATCTCAAATCTCTATCAATCTGTAAATGTCTTCCTTTTTCTATCTTGAGGTCATGACCCGAACGCCTAAAATTTGCAAGAATACGTTTATAGATGTAAGGTAGTGGTATAGTCAAATACCTTTCAGGATTAAGTGCACTTTTAAACAGTTTATAGTTCATAGCTTTACTTGATGACATAATATCTGACATTTGTTGTTGTTTCGCACAATCTGTAACCCTGTTGTTAAAAGTCTTGATAAATGCATTTGGATCTCCGATTTCATTATTAATCCACGCAAATCCGAAGCCAAAATGAAACAGAAGATTCTTGACACAAGACGCCCATGTATTTCGACCAGATTCATCTAAACGTCTTAGCATGATATAGCACTGTTTAGGGTATCTATCCACCGGCATGTTCAATATCTTAATCCAGTATTTGATTACACTTGTCATGTAAAATGGGGATAACGAGTGTCTTCCACGTTCACTTGCTGCGAAGTAATTTGCGACATTTTTATTTAATAATGATATTCTTTTGCAGAATGCATAATGTACTTGTTCGATTTCTTCGCATATTTGGAAACCCCATATAGATGCAGAGTACATTAGGATCGGTTTTATCACAGAATCGAAGAGTTTAAACGCTTCCTTTGGGGTGAAAAATCCGAACTGTTTTTGGCAGCGAAAGATAGAATTCATAGCATTCTTTGCCTTAATGGACACCATTTGCATATTTTTGGTCCATGATAGTTGTGATGTAAAGTACACTCCCAAGTATCTGTAGAATGGAACCACTTCAATTTCTTGGCCTTTGTAGTACCAGTGTTCAGTTTGACGAAGCGGGCCACCACGTCTGAATACAACAATATTTGACTTATCTAAATTGACTCTCATGCCCGTGTCATCACATTTTCGCAAGCCAATGGTGACATCTACGACGTAACGTCGTTTCTGTATTCACCCTTGGCGTATTTAGTCCGATTTTCTTGGTCTCCTGGAAAGCATTTTCAATGGTTCCAGCGAGGTCTCGCTCGAACCAATCAGATTGTCGACTGACACATTTGTTATGAGTAACCAAAATCATGACAACGGGCGGGAAAAAGCATTGCATTTGCAACTCAAAAACGCGAAGATGGGCGATTTTTCCTAAGAATTTCACTGCAATAGACAGGAATTCCCTAACTTTAATCGACGAATTATTATACTTTCGACAATTCGACCAAAAAAGCAGCTAACTTTTACATAATCCGCATGACGTTTGACGCGAAAGACAGTGCGCGTTAATGACGTCATCAATAATGGACGTAAACAACCAATTGGATCACCAAGGACAACTCTATCGAATCATACCTTGGATGTGTGTGTATGAAGAAATCTTGAAAAAAATTGGATTTCTTAGCCGGAAGTGGCTACGCTTCATAAAGTAGTTTTCGAGGTCAACCAAATGCACAACCATGGCAACTTGCGGGACTTTCAGGTTGTAATCATTCTAAAAAGAGAGGACACTGGAACTGCAAACGATGTATTTCAGTATCATTGTCGCGTCATAGTTTACATTAGTGACAGACGAACGTTTTGAATTGTTGTTCTATTCTATTATATTCATAGTCTGAAAGTAGTTCAACGAGATGCATCCAAGGTATGATTCGATAGAGTTGTCCTTGGTGATCCAATTGGTAAACAACCAGCAGAACAACCGCTAGGCGGCGCTTCGCGATTTCAAGAAAATCGGACTAAATCCGCCAAGGGTGAATACAAACGTAGGTGGGTTCAACCTTGGCTAGCGAAGATGTTTTACACTGACGCATGATTTCATCTGATTATATACCGATTTTAGTACAGCTAGCAGTTTACTTTGCCCGTTTATGCCATGCCTAATAAGACTTTTCCACAGTTTATCATGCTCACATGTATCAAATGCCTTATAGAAATCGACGAAAAATACATATACTCGACCATTTGAACGTGACAAATACTTTTGGATCACTGAATATAAGTTAAAGATACTGTCTTCTGTGGAATAATGAGAACGGAAACCAGATTGTGATTCGTCTATTACAGAATTTGCTTCTGACCAATATGTTAATCGATTACTTATAATTTTCATAAAATTCTTACTCAAACTATTAGCTATCGATATTGCTCTGTAATTGTTTGGATTGTCACTTGGTCCTTTTTTGTGTACTGCTGTTATAAGGCTAAGACACCACTCTTCAGGTACGTTTCCTGTTGCCAATATACTGTTAAATAGTTTATGTAAATACGGTAACGTAATGTGTAATGTTGATTTAAACATTTCAATGCAAGTACCGTCTATACAAGGAGAACATCCATTTTTCATTGAGCGCACACTTTTCTGAATTTCATCTATAGTTATTTCACTATTTAGTATATCCTGTGGTATTACTGGTATGACGTTTTCTTGAACGTCTTGTATATCGCCATTTTCAAAATTCATAGACGAATTGGTAATATTTTCACGGACTGGTAGTGAATACAGTGCTTTAAAATAGTCAAGCCATTGATCACTGGGAATATTTTCATGTTTGGGGATCTTGTAGCTTTGTTTTCCCGCCGATTTTATACAGTTCCAGAATTCGGTTGGTCGATTAACACATTTAACCAATAAAGCGCGTTTCTTACGCTGAAGGCTTAAACGTTTTGCGCGACACATATTTCTGAATACTCTTCTGTTTTGAAGATATCATACTATAATTTGAGCAACGTTTGTCCGTTTGTTCCCCTACTCCTCCCAGGTCCTTGGGCCGATCTTCACCAAACTTGGAGGGAAGGTGGAGGGCGGCCCCGGGTATTAGCTTGAGGGGTTCATTTTTTGAAAGGTCAAGGTCATCGAGGTCAAAGGTCAAATTTATGTTTTTACGGGTTACGGGTATCGTTTTTACGGGTTACGGGACGGGATTGCTTACGGGTTACGGGAGCCCCGGATAGGACAAGGTCATCGAGGGGTCAAGGTCATCGAGGTCAAAGGTCAAATTTCGAGACGGGTAAAATTGCTAGTATATTTAAATGTGTATTCGAATTTGAGGCTCGACATTTCCTCAATGATGAGTTTTTTGTGTATTTCGCGTTTTTACATTCCGCGTCCCACCATTCTGGTTGATCATTTACTGATTGGCGTGTTTTTCGGCTATTTTGTCTATTCATACATTGCCCCGCATTTTGCATACATTTCACAAAGTCTTTATGGCTTGTTAATATTTCCTCTTCTGATAACTCCGTTTGAAATGTCGTATAGAGTTCAGTGAGTTTACTTGTAAATGTTTGTATACGATCATTTATCCATTTGAAACGAACACGCGGGATTAATTTGTTGCCATCTGTACTCGATTGAATTGTTTCACAGTTTTGTTCAAATAGGCTGATTTCACACTCCACTGAAAAATGGTCCGATATGTCGAGGTTACCCACTTTAAAGTCTAAGACATGATAGTATAAATCGGTTGAAACTAGTATATAGTCAACGATGCTTGTTCCATCATTTGCTGTACACGTAATATTGCCTTCTGTATCGCTGAATCTGCCATTTAGTAAATGGATGTTTTTAGTGCAGCATAATTCAATTAACATTCTGCCAAACTTATTAACGTTCTTATCTAAACTAGCCCTTTCCATACAGAATGTGTCAATTGGATAGTCGAACTTGTCACTAATCGCATCATGTATAAAGTCATGTGGAATAAAGTCTAACATGTCTCTAACTCTTGCATTTAGATCTCCAGCTATAATGAAAGATACGTCTCCTAAATCTGATTCGACCAGTGTCAATTTATCACTGAGGGTTTCAATCGCATTTTGGCTAGCTTTACTATAAATAACTGAGTTTTCAGGTGCTATGTAGACACCAAATAACACTTTATCCTTAACCGAATTAGTCTGTTTCTTCGGGATATATAATGCAACACATTCATCGAACTCGGAATACATTCTCTTAACAATATTACGCTCTACTAGCCAATTTTTAACAAAAATTGTTACCCCACCTGCTCCACGATAGCATGGACAGTTCTTTCTGGGACAGTCATAATTGGTATAACCCTCTAACATATCCACGAAATCATCTGGAAATAATTGCCATGTTTCACAGACTATAATAATATCATAGTTTGAACAGTATTTACAAAAACTAACATCATCTCTGAATTTCTTCAGACCCTGTACATTTATAGAACATATTTTTATATATTTATTGTCTTGGTATTTTGGACTCCGGCCATCTTGTTACTTGTTAACTAGTACTGGAGCGTTTAGGACAGTAAATGCATAGAGTTCACCTTCGACAACGAGTTTATCGTGTTTGTAATGCGCTCGCTTACCTTCGTCAATGCTGCTTTTAAAGAGAGGATATAGCTTCGTACGCGCTTTGGATGTTGCAATTGGAAGGTCCTCAGCTATTCTAAATGGTAATGTTTTACCATTATTACGCGCAGACTTGAATGACGCCAGTATACGGTCTCTTATTTTGTAGGATACACATTGCAGAAATATTGGTCCATTATTTTGTTTACCGCGTAGTCTGAATACATTGTCAAAATATTCTGGGGTTTCACTTAAACCTAGACACTCATTTATTGAAGCAGTAAGAGTTTCATCGAGCGGCGCCTCCTGGTCCCCAGATTCTTCGTCTCCAGTGAAATCATAAACTTTTAAATTCTTCTTTTTAGTCATAGTTTCTAGGTTTTCTTGTCGGTTATTGCTTTCTTCAAGTTTAGATTCAAGTGAGGTAACCTTATCTGTGAGAACTGACACATCATTAGATAGTTTTGAATTTTGTTCTTTTAATTCGAAGTAATCACTCTGTAGTATTGTGACGGATTGTTCCAAGTGGTCAATTTTACGATTTGTTGATTTAACATCTCTTCTAATATCTAAGAGAAGAGAACGCATATCGAGATTCTCGGCATCAGCATCAGATTCGGTATCATCGATTAACCTTTGAGAGATAGATTCACGTCGAGCACCAGTATCACTGCGAATCCAGCTGTTTAATGATCGTTGGTCTGACTCGATGGTTTGACGCCTAGTCGACTGTTCATATGTTTGTTGTGAATAGGAGGGTGAATCGCTGACGTATGTTGACCGGGTGGTACGAGGCGGTGGAATGTCTGTATTTCTTCCGCGACCACCGCGACTGGTTCCAGGTCCCTTATTAGTGAGAGGTCCGGGGTTTCGCTCTACACAATGTGCAACAAGAAGCAGAAAAAGGGCTATACGAATGGCTAAAGATGTAAACTTTATTGTGATTGTAATGTTTGCTGTAGTCTGTGTAGACGATGATTTTCTCTTCCCAATATATGAAAATGTTCCTATTCTAGCCCGCCAGAGTTCAATTGTAACACCCATATTTAGAGTCTCAACAGTGTGTAGATTATAGAACTATATTTTATTAGGAAACGATTCAGTCAACTTACTGTACTTTCAGTCCTTTGAAATACTAGCCCGATTACAGGTATCCACAGGTATCCACAAGTATTGTACAATACCGTTATCCATTCAATTTTACAATAGCATTGAGCCCTCAAGGTATAGTTCTGATATGTGTTCACTATACTTTGGCTGTAAATAGTATCTAAAAGGTCTATGAGAAAAGAAGGAAAAGTATTGGCGAGCAAACAAACTTTTGATCATCCACAGCATTTTTCACCAGGACGCTGCTTTTAAAGATCTAAACATCTAGAAATTCGAATCATCTTTTCGTTTTCTCTGCTCCAATCAAGTTTGAAATCGGTCTGGTTTAACAGATATATTAAAGATTTTCTGCAATTGTTATTGTCGTTTTTGTCGTTGTGTCACGTGATTCACCATCGTATGTGACGGCACAGCAATGCAGTTTATACCACTTTTGAAACGACATAATTTTAGTTTGATTCAAATTGAATGACTTCTAGGTGACAACCATTTTTTTGCCAACTAAGAATGTATAGATGCATCTAGATCTCTACATGTACAAAATCATCAAAATGATAACCGAAAAGAAAAAAATGGCAGATCTTATTTCTATAATCGCTTGGGGGTCGTTATTATTTTTTATCATTAATCGGGAACGTAGATTGAGAAAAATACGAAAAGTACAAAGAAATTATTAAAAAAAGATCGATTTCTGTGCACGTATAAAAGCACGCATGCAATAATATAGTTTTGTATAACATATGTGCGAATGCGTATATTACTATCTGCGTGCGCGCGTATTATTTACGCGTATAGATGCGTACAATTTACATGTGCATGCGCAAATAAACACATACACGCGTGTCTTTATAATGCGTAAAAGTCAGAAATAGACTTTGTGCGCATTTGGTAAGTCATAATTACCATTCCACTACGTACGGATGACGCTGGAAGCCCACCACTTATCAACCAATTTGCGCTTACTCTTTCCCGAAATTATTTGAAGCTTGGGTAAAATAAGTAAGACGAGTATTCAGCACTGTTTTGTGAGTGTTGTAATTTTCCCCGTTTGCTTTGCTCTGGCTGACCTTTACTAATTTTTTGATAGCCTATCCCGTTATGTTCCGCCCAGTGATACAGTGATGTCATTTGTTTGACTTTTTTCTAGGAATAAAATTGATTTTTACTCTTAAAAGTTCACCCTTAAAAGTTCACCGCGTTAAAATGCGGTAGTTTTACAATCTTAAATGTGTAAACCCATTGAGTATACAGAAAGATGCTGTGAAAATGGCCCTTTTACTTGTGAATATCGTCGCCTTTCAATAAAATCTCGCAACTACACCTTGTTACAAGTTGTAGTTACGAGGTTTTTGTTGAAAAGCGGGGATATCATCCTTGGAAACCACGAGATCTCGCACGCTACATGACGCGCGCAAACAATGTCCATTCAAGGATTCGAAGTTTTACTGGCTGCAAAATACTGCATAATGTAAGAGGGAAATGCAATGTTTCATTTATTGTTCATCAAACCTTATGCGTGTTAAATGAGCATTCAGCCCTACTTTGTGTGCATAATGTGTTGTATTTACTTTCCCCGTTTGCTTTGCTCTGACTGACTTTTACTTAAGGTTTACAAACTGAGAATGAAATGCAAAGCCAGAGGCAAAATTTGAAAAGTGCCAGTAATTCCTAAACCGTGTTATATTTCCATTCCAAATACAAACATAAGCATTTTGTATGGTTTAGAATTTTGAATTAAAGCATACTTATGGAAATATTTGACAAAAATGTTCAAAATTACCTCCCTTGCATATGAATATAGAGTAAAACAATATTTGTAATTTTTTTCTTCTTGAAGCACAATCTTGAAATCCGGCATGGTGAATCAACTTATGTGAAGTGTATTTACAAGTGTGTGTAATTTGATGCATTTCGTATGGCTAGAAAGTGGTGTTTTAATTCTCAGTTCGTAAACCTTAATCTAATCTTTTGGTTTACGAAATTCTTGTAGATCTATTACTGTTTTTATAGACGGGTTCAACTTACATGACGTCATTATCATAAACGATTGTTAACGAGCTCAATTTCAGTGACTTTGTTAAGTTCACTTTGCTATTTCATGTTTCGTATTGCAGTCAGGGGAGCGATTGTTCAACAAGAACACCAAAACGGGTTTTAAGTCCTTTTTCAGACCAGTCAAATTAAAAAAAAGATTAAAAGGAGTTGCAGATGAGAAAATGTAGATATGTTATAGGCCTATATCATGGGGATGTTTTAGTCCATATGACGCTGGCCTAGCTTTGTTGTCAGAATGGCAACCTTAGACAACTCCCACAATCCGCACCGACGGACGCACGGTGTATCAATCATTGTTAAAATAACATTTTCCGATTGATAGGCTAATTCATTAGGGAACTATTTTCTTCACTTAGTAGTGACGTAATTTCGGAAAAACAAACAGTATTTCGTGGGTGTTGTTATAAAATCTCGTAAATACGGCTTGATTCAAGCTTGATTTTTATAACAATAACAACGGTTTATCAAAACATAGCGGTAAATCAAATCTATTTTAGCACAAAATTCATTGCCATTCAACCTGCACCAATGTGCGTATCGGATTGTATGCTTGTCAATTATACTTCCGACAAATCATGACAAACAATAATATGCCGATGTTCATTCCAAGGTATGAGTGTATAATTTGAATAGCTCTGAAATGCAGTATTGACATTTGTCATAATAAAACAAAGGCCATTGATAGGTGGAGAATGTGCGGCTCGAACCTACTGTATTAGGACTACACAGTCGTAATTAACAGTAAAAACGTCTGTCCACTTGCTGCTCTGTTTCTGTGGCCACTATGGTTGGGCCAAAAGCAGGGTTTGTTGTTCAATTATTATTATTTTTTTTTGGGGGGGGGGGGGGTTGCTTAAAAGCGAAGAAAAGAACATCATGATACCCTACCCCTGTTTGTCCTGATTATGCCGGTTTCTAACCCTGCAGGGTTTTCACAGGATCATTGTTGTCGTGAGTTTACCCTATGTGATGTTCATGTTCATGTATAGTGGTATGATTCTTCATATAATTTTACATAATGCATTTGTGTACATCGATTTCAATAGTTACACCATCAAATAGCCAAGTGTCCTCCGCCCAAATTTGTTATATGCTATTCTCGAATGACGAAACCCCATGTCACCAAACCTTAGAAATAATCAGCGAAATAAAATTTGAACGTTTTTCAACGGTGTCTTTAACAATGGAGGCTGGTGCTGTGTATTTGTGCTGCCTTCCCGGGATCTGTCTCGATGGCATATCTTGATGTTTTACACTAGGCCTAATGTAGGAAGAAGGGGGGGGGGGGGGTAGGGAGGGCAGGTCACCCCAATAATTTATAAGGCGCCAGCATATCCTATCCCCCCAATAATACACCCATATTTTCCTTCAAGAAAGGTCTATGTATAACATGCTGTCTGAAAGTGCCCAGATTGCAGGAAATGGCTTCTTAGAATTCAAAATTTATTGGGGGCATGCCAGACCCCCTAGCAACGCTACGCTCAGTCGGGTTCCATTCACTTAAACATTTGGTCCCCTCCCAAATATTATTAACATTCCTATGCTTATATGTTTTAGTCCATTTCAGAGCTTGCGTCGCTAAAAAGACTAATAATGAACACAAGTTTTGGTTGATAATCAATAACTTTTTATAACTTGAGTTTTAAAAAATCAACCGCGACCATCTAACGCCTGACGCATACCCACCTTCTCTGCTTATTAAAGCCGAATTCAAATCGGTCTAATATTAACAAAATTATTGAATATTTACTAAAGTTGTGGTTTCAGATGATTATGCACCGTGTAAATGGTCACTGTAGACCCATCTCTGCCACATGCCTGGATTATTTAGACGGAGTTTTATATGTCCTACTCCGTAGCTGTGGCATTATCAAAATGATTAACGAACTATGAACCTTAGATTATCAAATTCGAGCAGTCTGAACATCCATCGTTTTATAATTTTAGATGGTCACATGTTATACATTGTCTGGAGTCAGGAAATTGTGTCACCACGAAAAACATTTTCCCTAAAATACATTGGGTTTTAACTTTATCAGCGTTTTCTCCTCTGTTCTCAATTTATTTCTATGCACTCAAGTGTTCAGTGATTCTTTTTTTTTTACAAATACTTATTATTAACACCCATTTTGTCGCCCGATGGAGCTATAAACTGGAGCTGTGTAAGATTTCGCTGCTTCTCAACGAAAACATCGTAGCTGCAGCTTTAAACAAGCTGCAGCTACGATGTTTTCGTTGAAAAGCGTCGGCTTTGTCGTTTATAAAAGGGTTAAGCCTATTAGACGCTCTTATTCTCTGTAATTGGCGACAAGTATCATTAGGAAAATCTGTACTTTGTAAAAGCTTAGCTCGAAACTGTGACATAACAGGAAATAAACAACAACAACGTGGCCTTGTCTGCCCGTCTCCCAGATGAGCCATAACGTTTGAAGCATCTAATAAAAAGCGCTTGAAAAAACATTGAGACAAAAGAAGAGGAATTCTTATAACCAAGGTTTTCTCCATGTTACATATAAACTACAAAATGTATTGTTATCAACACACATTTCATTGTATTCAACTTGACTTTCAACTTTAATCGTTTGGTAAATAGCCTTCTTCTAGGTTGGTTGATTGGTAGCAGTGACAGAGTAGGGTTTAATACCGCGTCATTTTCGGCTATATTCTGGTGACTGGTGCACCTAATCATGTTGACGCTATTCGAGTAAACTATTTATCCAATATGGACGATTTGTAATATTCCGGCAATCGCGACCATCGAGACTGTTTGCAACCTTTTGCCGTTTGGAACGTGGTTGCAACATGATCTCGAGCGTAATACAGTGACCGCCATATTGAATGTGAAAGTAGACGCGCGTAAATGACGTCATCAAAACAAATCAATCCTTTAGCTAACGTTATATAATTCAAGTGAAATATACTGTCAATAATCGGTAAATCACATCAATTATTTTATCTGGTAAAAGTTTGTCACATTTATGAGGATACAATCGACGTTTGAACGCTGTTTGTTTCAAATATTTTTCTGGCGTAGATTTAAATAGTTGTTTGGTCTGCTTCCGTTGTTATAGACCAGACTACCGTTGTTATGCTTGCGGAGTGATATGTGCACGATCGGCTCATGTCGGCAACTGTAATACGTTCGAGCCGATCTTGAGTAACGATAAGATCCGAGAATATTCGAATGATATTCCGGTAGGCCTGTGAGTGTCTTTTCTCCAAAACATTGTTAAGGATGTTAGCCAAACCGGCATTCAACACCACGTACCGCATCACATCGGTTGGGGATAACGCATCTTCGCTAGCCAAGGTTGAACCCACCTACGTTTGTATTCACCCTTGGCGGATTTAGTCCGATTTTCTTGAAATCGGGAAGCGCCGTCTAGCGGTTGTTCTGCTGGTTGTTTACGTCCACTATTGATGACGTCATTAACGCGCGTTGTCTTTCGCGTCATACGCCATGCGGATTATGTAAAAGTTTACTGCTTTTTTGGTCGAATTGTCGAAAGTATAATAACTCGTCGATTAAAGTTAGGGAATTCCCGTATATTGCAGTGAAATTCTTAGGAACTAGAAGACCTGAAGGTCTTGAATCGCTCCACAGGCCTGAGATTCTTTTAATATTTAATCCAAGTGTTGATTAGATAGTGAAAACAAAGTCACAATTAGCATTTTTTTTTCAAATTGAAAGGCATATAACTGAGGATTTATATTCCTATCAAGCTAAGAATCACACTAATGCAAGATCTTAATTAACTTTGCCTACATCTTGTTAAGTTTTGACCTGTTTGTTCAATATTTGTAGATATAAAGAGAGTAAACACAAAGTAGAAAACAGCATTTTTGTCAAATTCTAGGGCACATAAATCAGGATTTAAGATTCAGATGATGCTGAAAATTACATTCATGCAAGGTCTTTTGGCCGTTAAAATTATGTGAAAGTTTAATATTGATTGGGAAATATTCATGGCTGTTTGAGTACAAATAAGGTCAAAAATGGTAATTTTGTCAATTTCAAGGAGACATAACTCATGATGTAAAATTCAGATTAAGCTGAAAATTACACTCTGGCAAGATCTTGTGTTCACCAATATTGTGTCAATGTCCTGTCTTGATAGGTCAATATTTGTAGTTGCTAGAGAGAAAACAAAGTCAAAATAGAGCAGAAAATGACAATTTTGTCAATTTCAAGGGCACATAACTCATGATATAAAATTCAGATCAAGCTGAAAATTATACCGAGGCAAGATCTTATTGCCACCAAATTTCTGTTAAAGTTTTGTCTTGATTGGTAAATATTTGTAATTGCTAGAGTTAAACAAAGTAAAAATTAAGCCGAAAATGACAATTTTGTCAATTTCAAGGGCACATAACTCATGATATAAAATTCAGATCAAGCTGATTGCACTCAGTCAAGATCTTATTGTCACCAACATTTTGACCAAGTTTTGTCCTGATTGGTCAATATTTGTAAGTGCTAGAGTGAAAACAAAGTCAAAACAGCCATTTTTTTTTTAATTCAAGGGCAGATAACTCACGACTTTCTGGTTCAATCAGAATTAATTGAAGGAATCTGATAAAGGACTACCTAAGGATCATTCCTGTGAAGTTTGATTGAAATCCATCCAGTAGTTTCTGAGGAGAAGATTTTTTAAGAAAAAGTTGACGACCGGACGCACGGACGGACGCACGCACGCACGACGGACACAGCGCCATGACAATAGCCCGCTGGCCTGAAGGCCAGTGGAGCTAAAAATCGCCCATCTTCGCGTTTTTGTGTTGCAAATGCAATGCTTTTTCCCGCCCGTTGTCATGAATTGGTTACTCATAACAAATGTATCAGTCGACAATCTGATTGGTTCCAGCGAGACATCGCTGGAACCAATGAAAACGCTTTCAAGGAGACCAAGAAAATCGGACCAAATACGCCAAAGGTGAATACAGAAACGACGTTACGTCGTAGATGTCACCCTTGGCTTGCGAAGATGGGGATAACGTGACACAGTCAATAAATCTCTGAATACTTAATCGGTATGTAGTCGGTTTGAAGCAGAGACGGTGGTAAAGCACTGGGAACTAGAAAAATGTTTATCATAGAGATACACAAGGAAAAGGAGAACGATTGCTTATATCGAGATCTTTTCTTATTTGCGCTCGAAAAAAAAAAAAAACAAACAAAAAACAAAAACAAAACCGCAAGCAAATGTGATTGTGACTATAGGCCTATAGACACTGGCGGTTTTAGTACTTTAATCTTTGTTTAATTAACCCTTTCCCAAACAAGACCTGATTTTGACGTCCCTAACAGAAAAGGCTTTGGGAAACATTGAAACAAAAGAAGAAACTGCTGATTTCCAGCAGTTTCTCCTTTTGTCTCAATATTTTCTGTGCCATACTTTACACAAATCCTACCTTAAATAACACCCATTTTGTTATTTTTTACAGTTTTTGAAGTGGATCACCCATTTTGTTGTTTGGGAAAGGGTTAAAAGTACATTAAGTG
The DNA here is from genome assembly GCA_963680895.1 of Fragum sueziense. NCBI lineage: Eukaryota > Metazoa > Mollusca > Bivalvia > Cardiida > Cardiidae > Fragum > Fragum sueziense. Next base: position 3,557,859 of record OY804595.1, on the reverse strand, counting down.
CATTTAATATTCAATGATTCATTCAATCAATATTTTTGTCCGTGAATTTGAAACGATTATCATGCAACATATTTATATTTTCTTTGTTTCGGTCTGTAAAAACAATTATAAACATAAAATGAAGCAACTACACCCACATCGGCGTAATTATAAAATTATTCCTACTCAAAGTATTCATTCATAAAATTTATGTATAGAATCGTGTCTATTACAAAAAATAAGATGTAGATCTACTCATTATGATTCATATCGTCGGTGTTATTCCAATACCTCGTAACTCTCCTAACAGCCTACATCAAGCTGGAGTTACAAGGTTTTGCAATAACACCGACGATACATCAAAATCTAAACGGTTCCTTCACGATTTATCCATTGGAAAGAAAGAAACGGCTTTTGTCAAATGAGAAGAGACATCGGCTTGTGCATACATGAGAGGATGATCTTTATATTGATCTTTGTATTAACCCTTTCCCAAACAACAAGTTAACCAAATACCACACAGTGACTCCTTTTGATTCCCAGTAGACTAATGGCTTTGGAAAACATCGTGGAAAATGAAGAAATTGCTTGTGACAAGCAATTTCCTCATTTCCCACAATGTTTTCTACGTAAAAAGATCATCTTTGAATTTGGACCAGGCTAAAGTTTTGCCGTTTGGTAATGGGTTAATAGGTTGATGCTGATGAAGAAAGGATTTGTGAACAATACAGCAGAGATAATATTAAGACAAAAGGTGATGCTGATTATTATTATTATTTTCTTTTTTCCCAGTGATCTAGCTTTTTCTGCATCGCCCGGGCTTACTACTCGAATTTATTTACATGTCAAAAATACTCGTGTGCAAACGTGTAGCAAATCGATCGAGAAGCGATCGTGTTTTGATCGGGAATGAGATCGTCATAGTCGAGAATCCATCGTGTCTGGAAATCGAGTTGATATCGAGCGATTCTCAATCGCGTCCCGATCAACTTGACCTGTGTACCAAACCCTTTATCTTGTTGGGACGTCAAAAGCGTCAATATGGGTTAAAATGCAAATGTTTACACATTCCCATCCAGAAAAATTGGAACTTGTCTTCATTTTTTTTTGTTTCAGAAACGCATAAAACTTTTGATACCATCATGCATCCTGATCTGTAAACAAACTTCTCATACAGCTTTTTAAAAAAAATGTATATCAATGTTTTTCAACAAAAACCTCGTAACTGCAGGTTAAAACAAGCTGCAGTAACGATTTTTTGTAGAAAAGCGACAATATACTCTTGTAGATAAAACTTTAAGGCAATACTGCGGATATTGATCAGAATTAACTTTTACACAACATGATTAGGATCCACATGGTGACAAGATCTTATAGTTTTTCATACAATAAGTAGTAACTGCACGACATTACCAATCATGATCAGACTGAATTTTTGGCAAGACTGATCAGGATCAATGCTGGTCTTCGTAACCATAAGGGTCCTTTATCGATTCCAGCTCAAATAAATTAGTCTTGAAATATAGGAGTGATAATTGAATAAGTACAACATGGTTGATGTCTGAGCATTTTAATTTTATTGTATTGAACCTAATCCCTGAATACATAAATGCATAAATTAAATATTTTAACCCTTTTTCAAACAAGGCTAAGCTGTTGATGTCCCTCATAGATAGATTAATTGAGGGTTTAAATCCTCTTTTAACTGATTTGGTAATACCATAACAACTGGAGCATCTAATCATGGATTTCTGGAATTTCTCTCGCCAGTACTACCAAAATATCCAATCCGGGCCTCCAGCTGATCGCTCACTTAGATAATTCACATCCACTGGCCAGAGACAAATGACTTTTGTCAAATGTCAGAAAGGATATTTGCCGTCCCTTATATAAATAGTTTTGAAAACATCGAGATAAAAGAATAAAATGCTGATAAGCAGCATATTCTACTTTTCCCTTTATATTTTCTGTTCTATTTATTTCGAACATCTTTTTTTGTCACCACTGACTTTGTCATCTGCGGGATAGTTTAGATAGGTACAGTGTAATTCTTTCCATTTGGTAAAGGTTGATAATTAAAAACAAGAGGGCCATTGGCCCTGAAGCGCTCACCTGATATAATATAACTTTTTGTATACCAATTTTCAGGTTGATTGGACAAAAATGTGACCTCTAGGGTGCACACAAGATTTAACTAAGATTTGACCTCGTGACCTAGAATTGATCAAGACAATCATTCTGATCAATTTTCAGGTTGATTGCCGAATGATTGGGCAAAAATGTGGCCTCTAGAGTGCACACAAGGTTTTACAAAGATTTTACCTCATGACCTAGTTTATGACCCAATTTCGATCTTGTCCGAGAATTGATCAAGACAATCATTCTGATCAATTTTCAGGTTGATTGGGCAAAAAATGTGGCCTCTAGAGTGCACACAAGGTTTTTCTAAGATTTGACCCTGTGACCTAGTTTTTGACCCCAGATGACCCAATTTCAAAGTTGTCCCAGATTTCAACAAAACAATCATTCTGAGCAAATTCCAGGTTGATTGGGCAAAAAATGTGGCCTCTAGAGTGCACACAAGGTTTTTTCTAAGATTTGACCCCGTGACCTAGTTTTTGACCCCAGATAACCCAATTTCGAACTTGTCTGAGATTTTATCAAGACCATTATTCTGATCAATTTTCAGGTTGATTGGGCAAAAAATGTGGCCTCTAGAGTGCACACAAGGTTTTTCTAAGATTTGACCCCGTGACCTAGTTTTTGACCCCAGATGACCCAATTTCAAACTTGTCCGAAATTTTATCAAGACAATCATTCTGAGCAAATTTCAGGTTGATTGGTCAAAAAATGTGGCCTCTAGAGTGCACACAAGGTTTTTCTAAGATTTGACCCCGTGACCTAGTTTTTGACCCCAGATGACCCAATTTCGAACTTGTCCAAGATTTTATCAAGACAATCATTCTGAGCAAATTTCAGGTTGATTGGGCAAAAAATGTGGCCTCTAGAGTGCACACAAGGTTTTTCTAAGATTTGACCCCGTGACCTAGTTTATGACCCCAGATGACCCAATTTCAAACTTGTCCGAGATTTTATCAAGAAAATCATTCTGAGCAAATTTCAGATTGATTGGGCAAAAAATGTGGCCTCTAGAGTGCACACAAGGTTTTTCTAAGATTTGACCCCGTGACCTAGTTTTTGACCCCAGATGACCCAATTTCAAACTTGTTCGAAATTTTATCAAGACAATCATTCTGAGCAAATTTCAGGTTGATTGGTCAAAAAATGTGGCCTCTAGAGTGCACACAAGGTTTTTCTAAGATTTGACCCCGTGACCTAGTTTTTTACCCCAGATGACCCAATTTCGAACTTGTCCAAGATTTTATCAAGACAATCATTCTGAGCAAATTTCAGGTTGATTGGGCAAAAAATGTGGCCTCTAGAGTGCACACAAGGTTTTTCTAAGATTTGACCCCGTGACCTAGTTTTTGACCCCAGATGACCCAATTTCAAACTTGTCCAAGATTTTATCAAGAAAATCATTCTGAGCAAATTTCAGATTGATTGGGCAAAAAATGTGGCCTCTAGAGTGCACACAAGGTTTTTCTAAGATTTGACCCCGTGACCTAGTTTTCGACCCCAGATGACCCAATTTCGAGCTTGTCCGAGATTTTATCAAGACAATCATTCTGAGCAAATTTCAGGTTGATTGGGCAAAAAATGTGGCCTCTAGAGTGCACACAAGCCAAAGGTTGACGGACGACTGACAACGGACGCCGGACGACGGACACAGCGGTATCACAATACCTCACCATGAGCACTATCGTGCTCAGGTGAGCTAAAAACATGGAAAACCATGGCCATGCTATGCTGACAGCATCCCTTTATAAATGGACACATTTCTAAAATTGATACTGGCCATGTCAAAATTTTAGACTGCAACATATTCAAATGTGTTATAAATAACAAAAAAAAATCAAACTGTTAGAATCATACCCTATCCAAGAAAGAATCTAGTATTGAGGCCCCTAATAGAAAAGATCTGAGAAACATTGATGCAAAAGAAGACAATGCTGATGATCAACATTTTCTGCTTTTGTTTCAATATTTTCAACGCTAATCCTAAAATGTATACACATTGTTTTAATCACTGTGGCTGTTTGGTAAAGGCTTAAATTGTTAATGAGATGTGATAAAAATGCTATTGAGGTTGTCACGCTTAAACAGATCTCTTCTCAGCAATGGCTGCTACCAGGGCACCTCCTTGACCACTTCCTTCCTTCACTAGAATAGTCTTGGTCTGTAATACACAAAATGTATTCACATTAAAAGGTAAGCTTTATTTACAAGAATCAATCCAACAAATTATTGCTTTTCAACGAAAACCTCATAACTGCAGCTTAAAACAAGCTGCAGGTACGAGGTTTTTGTTGAAAAGCAGCGATATGCAAAATTGTATTTGAAATTAAGAATGATTTCCGCTTGTTAACATAAATAATCTCTTCTCAGCAATAGCTGCTACCAGAGCACCTCCTTGTCCACTTCCCTCTTTCACTAGAATAGTCTTGGTCTGAAATATACAGAATACATTCGCCTTTAAAGGCTTTATCTACAAGAATCAATCCAACAAATAATTGCTTTTCAATGAAAACCTCATAACTGCAGCTTGGTTCAAGCTGCGGTTATGAGGTTTTCGTTGAAAAGCAGCGATGTGCAAAATTGTATTTGAAATTAAGAAGGATTTCCGCTTGTAAACATAGATGATCTCTTCTCAGCAATAGCTGCTACCAGAGCACCTCCTTGTCCACTTCCCTTATTTACTAGAATAGTCTTGGTCAGAAGTAAACAAAATACATTCTACCTGGTTAACCTATGCTGTTGATATCTAGGTACTGTTGAAATGATTGAATGAGGGTTAGCTTCTATCTAAACTGATATTGTCATATCGCAGCAGCTGGAGTTATAAAACGTGCATTTTTGTTGTATCTCTCACAAGTACTACCACAACAACCTTTCCAAGCCTCAATATACTTTCTAAAATAGATTAACAATCAAGGGCGGACCCCGGATTTTTTCCAGGGGGGGTCCAAGCTCAAATGATGGCTTAAAGTGTGATAAATATAGTTGCTTTTCAATGAAAACTTCGTAACTGCAGCTTGTTTTAAGCTGCAGTTACGAAGTTTTCGTTGAAAAGTAGCGATATGTAACATTAAACTAAAGTTATATGGTCAAAATTTAATTTTTCGGCCGATGCCAGGGGGGGTCCAGACCCCCCTGACCCCCCCCCTCTAGATCCGCCCATGACAATTATCCAATAATTGGTGGGAGACTTGTGTCACAAGGAATTTTGTCGCGGATAAGTCCTATATACTACCAACTGTGCTATATAGTCACCACCAAGTATTGATAAATTGCTTGAAATTAAACACTAACAGCTACATGTAAGTAGTATATGAATTATTTCATTGGACAAATTCATCACTGGATATTTGATTTACCTTTTTTTGCTGCTGTCAAAGCCTCACTTTTACAGTGAATAAATTATATTTTGGATAACCAAATACCAGACAGCAATATTTTAGACTTGTCAATATTCAAAAGTGGTTCCAAATGATAATTCCAAGGAGACAAAATCTGACAGTTTGGGTCTTTTTTGGTAGAAAACATTGTTGAAAATTACATACCACATGCAATTTCTTCATTTTCTATAATGTTTTAAAAACCCTTTAACACATGGACCATCAAAAAGCCTCATTTTGTCTGAATGGGATTAATTTATCCCTGATATTCTGATTTACCTTAGTTGCTGGTCTCCATGTGTCCATGATATGCTCCATGTGTTTACGGTATGTCGGATGTTTTTCATACAATGATCCATCCACGGCTATTGTCACTTCTGGTAGATTTATATGGTCCAGCAATACTACCATAGCTGGAAAAACAAAATGTGATTGAAAACAAACGCTAACCCAGGTAGCAGTAAGTTTTTTGTAACCCTTTCCCAAACAACAAAATCTTGGGTTCTCCTAATTGAAACTTACTGAGAATGACAAAATGGAAGTTAATGAAGATATGAAGATATGACTTGTGTACAATAGAGCATAGAAAATATTATGGCAAAATTAGAAAATGCTGATTATCAGCATTTTCTTCTTTTGCCTCAATGTTTTCTCAATTATTTTATATTGGTAATATTGAAACAGCTATAGTTACTTCTGGTAGATTTATATGGTTCAGCGACACAACCATAGCTGGAAAACCAAACATAAATGTAAAACATCGAAGGACAAACAGCAGCAAACTTTGAAAACATAATCTTAATATTTGCCCTTGAGTTTCAGTTGTGGCCTTGACATTGGCTTTAGAAGAAAGGTTTTGTCATGGTAATTTCACATATGAGTAGTGAAAATAAGAATTTCTCAATGGCATACATTTGTATTTGCAAATTTGTACATTATGTTCTTTATCAGTAGTTTGCTTTCCTCTAAATATTTTCCCAAACTATTTCTGCTAGGGACACCAAAACCATGTCTTGTTTGGAAAAGGATCAAATGTGGAGTCTATAGTTCCTTTTTTGATGCCCTTGAGACAATTACCATTTCCCAAATTAAAGATTTGTAGGATAGTCCAACTCGAAAGCTAGTGCAGACGACAAAATGGATGTTAATCAAGCTTGGATTTGTGTACAAAATAGCTCAGAAAATATTGTGGGAAAAGAAGAAAGTGCTGATTGTCAGAACTTTTTTCTTTTGCCTCAATATTTTCCCAAACCTTCTTTCATGGACAACAAGATTTGAGTCTCGTACGAATCAAACGGCAGAAGATCTAGTGAAGATGACCAGAAAATGGAAAACTTACATTCTATGTTGGGAAAAATTACATTGAAGCAAAAGTAGAAAAAGGTTTTCTAAAAGAACTTAATGACCCTTAATCAGACCCTTGAATTAATGACACAAAAACTAAGGTATTTTCGGTAAAGCATTCAAGAACAACATCTATATAGCGGCATATCTCTACAAAATAAAACAAAACAGACCGATATCCTTTAGATATATAGCGGCATACCTGTAGCAACTAGAACTGTCGCAAAGCGGACTAATACCCCCCACTAGAGCCTTGTCACTGAAAAAGTCCTATCAGTCAAAATGTTCTTGACTTAGAGCATGGAAACGGATTTTAAACAAAGTCCAACTGTGACCTTGACCTTTGACCTTGGTGACCCCAAAACAGTAGGGCACCTCCATTGGTCATGGGCAAGAACTGTGTAAAGTTTCATGATCCTAGGTCAAACTGTTCTCAAGTTAGAACACGGAAACGAAATTGTAAATTTTGACTCCTCCCCCCCCCCCCCCCCCCCCCTCATTAAAAACTTCAAAGTGGCATAACTCTAAAACTAATGACTGGATCAATATGAAAATTGCAGGTGCACAATTTCATATGATAGCAAACATCCTGATAAAATTTCAGAAAAATTTGTCAAAAACTGTGGGAGGAGAAGAGGACACAAGATTATGTCCACCCCCCCCCACCTACCCATAAAAACTTCAAAGTGGCATAACTCTGTAACTAATGACTGGATCAAGATGAAAATTGCAGGTGCACAACTTCATATGATAGGGAACATCCTGATAAAATTTCAGATAAATTGGTCAAAAACTGTGGGAGAAGAAGAGGACACAAGATTATGTCCACGGATGGACGGACGGACGGACGGACAGACGGACGGACGGACAACCTGATTCCAGTATATCCCCCCATAACTTTGTTGTGGGGGGTATAATTATATATGCACCTCTCTGTGACATCAAGGCCTTTAAATTAATGACGCCAAAACTAAGGTCTTTTCAATTAAGCATTAAAGAACAACATATATAGCTGCATACCTGTAGCAATTATATATGCCCCTCTCTGTGACATCAAGGCACAAATCTCTCTGACCAACATAATGTCCTCATCTGTAGCACCTTCAAGTAAACCAAATTCTTCTAGAACCTTCTTTGTGTTGTCCGAGTTTGTTGTGTCTCTACAAAATTTGGAATTCAATAATATGAATCAACCTTCTAAAGTTAGATCTACATTAATTAAGGTGTTAAAAATCCCCATTCAGCTTTAAATTGGTATATCATTATTACCTCTCAAAAAATCTAAACAGTCTATTATGAGGGAGATAAAGCTTATGTGTAGTTTGGAAAATGATTATACACGTATATGTATCTAAGAATTTGGAGAAAGGTCCCATATGGCTTCTAAGACCAAAATTGATTCAGATCAGCTTGCATATTTCCATAGTATTAATTAGATCTATGCAGTTCCTAAAAAACCTTCTTCATAACAGACCCTTTTCAAGTCCTTGGTCCTTTAACCCTTTCCCAAACAAGACCTGGTTTTGACATTCCTGTTAGAAAAGGCTTGGGAAAACATTGAAACAAAAGAAGAAACTGCTGATAACCAGCAGTTTCTCCATTTGTCTCAATATTTTCTGATCTACTTTGTAAAGAAATCATTTCTTTGTCAATATTCATTTTGTCTTCTGCAGCATCTTTCAAATGGGACAACCCTAACATTTTGTTGTTTGGGAGAGGGTTAATTAAAATGTATAATTACTCTTCTATTGCCGCCACTTTTGATGTCGTAAATCCCCATCTTGTTGTAATCTGTTCTGTGCTACAGTTCTGGAACAAAACCCCTGCCTCCATCAGCTTGGTAAATGCTAGTCTGCAAACTTCTCCTAGGTACAGGCCACTAAATAGCTTCTCAAATCTGCAACAAAATAGTCATCAATACTGGTAAACTCTTTCCCAAATGGTGAAAAATTAGACTATTCAAATTCCGAAGCTCCTAAAGACGACAATAGGGGTGCAAATAAAGAAGGATTTGGTGTACATTTTAGCATAGAAAATATTGAGGCAAACGGAGAAAATGCTGATTATCAGCATTTTCTTCTTTTGCCACAATGTTTTCCCAAGCCTTTCCAATTAGGGACGTCAAAACCAGGTCTTGTTTGGAAAAGGGTTAACCCTTTCCAAAGCAAGAAAAGTTCAGACAGCCGAAATATAAATGCCGAAAAACATGGAGCAAAGAATTTTTTTAACAAAGAGACATTTTGCGTGAATTAGACAAAACTAGAACTGTCGCAAAGCGGACGAATACCCCCCACTAGGGCCTTGTCACTGAAAAAGTGCTATCGGTCAAAAGGTTCTTGACTTAGAGCATGGAAACGGATTTTAAACAAAGTCCAACTGTGACCTTGACCTTTGACCTTGGTAACCCCAAAACAATAGGGCACCTCCATTGGTCATGGGCAACAACTGTGTAAAGTTTCATGATCCTAGGTCAAACGGTTCTCAAGTTAGAACACAAAAATGAAATTGTAAATTTTGAACCCCCCCCCCCCCCCCCCCCCTCATTAAAAACTTCAAAGTGGCATAACTCTAAAACTAATGACTGGATCAAGATGAAAATTGCAGGTGCACAATTTCATATGATAAGAAACATCCTGATAAAATTTCAGAAAAATTGGTCAAAAACTGTGGGAGGAGAAGAGGACACAAGATTATGCCCCCCCCCCCCCCCCCCACATTCAAAAACTTCAAAGTGGCATAACTCTAAAACTAATGACTGGATCAAGATGAAAATTACAGGTGCACAACCTCATATGATAGGAAACATCCTGATAAAATTTCAGAAAAATTGGTCAAAAACTGTGGGAGGAGAAGAGGACACAAGATTATGTCCACCCCCCCCCCCCCCCCTTAAAAACTTCAAAGTGGCATAACTGCTGAACCAAGTAAAGGATAAAATTTCCTCATCTAATAGAATGCAATGACATTGCAGAGCCAAATAAAGACCTCTATATTAAGGTACTCTACCCATAATGAGATTTGCGCAACATCAGAATTATTTGAACGAGGTCGAAAACATTCGGAGATGGAATTTTCCACTGCCCAATGTTTAAGACGGCGCCCAAATAAGTTTGGATGTGTAACAACAACGCTCGATAAATGCCAATGTTTTATGAATCTCAAAATGGTCACATTACGGGTATTCAACCTTAAAGATAAACATGACTAAATGAGTCCTTCGATTTGTCATTCCCTTTTCTGACAGACAAAAGTGATAGTTCAACTGCAACAATATTATAAACCTATTACCAGATGCCAAATTTTTACTCTTGTCGAACATTTAAGATGTTCCAGACAACAATTTCAAATGAATGGATTTTTACTTTTTTTGGTCTTTAATGGTACAAAATTGTTTCTAAAGCCATTATCTTGTAGGGCGTCAGAAGATGTCATTATATGGCTTTAACCTTTTCCCAATCAAGACATGGATTTGACATCCTTCAGAAAATAGGCTTGGGAAAACATTGAGACAAAAGAAGAAAATGCTGATTATCAGCACTTCTCCTTTTGTCTCAATGTTTTCCAAGCCTTTATTATTGGGGTGCATTAAAAGATTTCATTATGTTAGAAAAGTTTAACAAATCTCTTACGTATAAGAACCAGGATGTGGAGAATGTTCATCTACTTCAAAGTCTAGTGGCATCTTCAGAAAGTTTATACAACCATTATCTCCAAAATTACCAAACTCACAATTGATAACAACCTGCAAAGGAAAACTTTATTTCTTTAACCCTTTCCCAAACAAGTACTGCTTTTGACATCCCTAATAGAAAAGGCTCTTGAAAAAATTGAAACAAAAGAAGAAATTGTTGATAACCAGCAGTTTCTCCTTTTGCCTCAATATTTTCTGTGCCATTTTTTACACAAATCCTATTTTTAACGAAATTTGACATTAAAACTAAATTACTTCTATTTGATAGATTGGTGACTCCTATCTTACTATATGCGGCGGAGGTTGGTGGAGGTTTGGGGAATTTACGATATGATGCAAGTAGATAAATTACACCTAAAATTTTGTAAAAGCATTCTTGGTGTAAGAACGCAAACCCCAAACTTTGCCGTGTATGGTGAATTAGGCAGATATCCTCTATATATTATAGCAAAAGAGCGAGCAATAAAATATTGGATTAAAGTTAAAAGTAATAATGAAAGTCTTATGGCATGTATATATAATGAACAAAACTTAATAGCAAATAGATCCAATTGTTTTTGGGTAAACAAGATCTCTAAAACTTTAAATAATGCCGGCCTGTTTAACATATCTGTCACAGAAAAACAATTTAACTACTGCGGATTTTAAATTGATACAAAGTCGATCAAGGGATCAATTTAAACAAGAATGGAAAAGTTCTATTTGTAATTCTTCTAAGTTAGAATACTATTGTAAATTTAAAGAACTTTTTGAATTTGAATCTTATCTACAAAATTTGAAAAATGACGAGTTAAGAAAGAATCTTACTAAATTTAGATTAGGATCTCATAAACTTGAAATTCAAGTTGGAAGAATTAATAGAGTTGATAGAAACCAGAGAATATGTAAATTATGTGACCTCTCTGTTGTAGAAACAGAATTTCATTTTCTATATATTTGCAGTAGATTTAGTGATATCAGGTCGAAGTACATTCCATGCACTTGGCCAAATATCAATAAATTCACTCGCACAATGGCTTCTAAAAACAGAAAAGTACAAATCAACACTGCGAAGTATTTGAAGGAATCTTTTTCTAAAAGAGACACGTGTTTAAATTCAGATTCCTAACTTAACACGAATGTCTGACCAGTCTAAAATATACAAAATTGAATATTTTGATAAAATATATCCATTTTTACTTTCATAATGAATGTTTGAATTGTTATGTTGTTTGTAAAAAACATTTGCATGTATGTATATTGCGTCATTGCCATATTTCCATGCTACTATTGTAAATGGCCAATGGCATATTTTTTGCCGAATGCCTTTCAATAAAGTTTTTGAGTTGAGTTGAGTTTAAAAACATCCATTTTTGTCATTTGTGGCAGTTTTTGAAGTGGATCACCCTAAAATTTTGTTTGGGAAAAGGTTAATCTAACCTTCTTTTTCCCAAAAATGAGGCCTGTTTTTGCCATACCTAGCAGAAATTGTTTGGGAAAAGATTGAGGGAAAAGAAGAAATTGCTGATAATCAGCAATTTCTCCTTTTGCCTCAATATTTTCTCTGATTTGTTACACATAAATCTCTATATATATCAATACACAATCCACAAAATATATCAATACATATTTTGTTGTCAGGTGCAACTTTTTAACTGGCTTACCATAAAATTTTGCTGTTTGGAAAAGGGTTAACATTATCGTAAGATAAAAATGTAAAGTACCTATTTAATGCCTAGTATTAATCTCTATGACTGTTCATGTAGCTGTGAATTGACTTCCCTCATAATTGAGCCACAAGTCACCCCTTACAATTTAGAACTCGAGATTAACCATTTACCAAACATCAAAAATTGTACCCAGTTCAAAATTCAAAGATGTTGCAGACAACAATTTCAAATGGATGAAATTTTATTTTTTGGTCTTACTGTGTAGAAAACATTGTAGGAAATGAAGAGATTGCTTGTCACATTTTCCTCAATGTTTTCCAAAGCCATTATGAAAATGATTTATTGTGTTGGAATGATTATGGGTTAAAAGCAACAGCATGTAGGCTGTAAACTCTCAATGGTACCTTTGGTACCTGGCTGGAGTCACATAATCTGATTTGGTCAGTCGAAGGATCAAACCCACTACCTTAAGCTTACAAATCACATGAAATAGATGGTATCACATATACAGTTTTAAACTTTCACTTTCCTGTGCCAACATTTTGGTTTCCATAATGTGTATTGGGGAGATCAAAATCTAGTAACAGCTGCTTTTTCAAGCTGTAGTTACACAGTTTTCATCTTCGGCTGACAATATAAATTCTCATATATATTAAACCTTTTCCCAAATAAGACCTGCTTTTGATGTCCCTGGGAGAATTGGCTTTGGAAAGCATTGATGCAAAAGAAGAAAATGCTGATAATCAGCATTTTCTACCTTTAGTCTCAATACCTTTGTGCTGCATTGCACAGAAGCTGCAATGGTTTTTCATAGCATTCATAGCCTGCATCTGCTTTCCAAAAAGAGCTGTCTAAATTTTTACCATTTGGCAAAAGGGTTAACCCATTCCCAAACAAGACCTGGTTTTGACGTCCCTAATAGAAAAGGCTTGGGAAAACATTGAAACAAAAGAAGAAACTGCTGATAACCAGCAGTTTCTCCTTTTGTCTCAATATTTTCCACGCTATATTTTACACAAATCCTGCCTTTATCAACATCCATTTTGTTGTTTGCAGCATCTTTTTAATTGGACCACCCTAAAATTGTGTCGTTTGGGAAAGGGTTTACCGATATGGACTTACCAGTTCTGAGGGGTCATCATCCTTATAGCACATGTCCCATTTAGCAATATTCCTTGTGTATTCTACATATGCTGCATTCGATCCAGTACCTATAAGGGAAAATAGTAAAACATCCTTATAGCACATGTCCCATTTAGCAATATTCCTTGTGAATTCTACATATGCAGCATTTGATCCAGTACCTATAAGGGAAAATAGTAAAACATCCTTATAGCACATGTCCCATTTAGCAATATCCCTTGTGTATTCTACATATGCTGCATTCGATCCAGTACCTATAAGGGAAAATAATAAAACATCCTTATAGCAATGTCCCATTTAGCAATATTCCTTGTGTATTCTACATATGCTGCATTTGATCCAGTACCTATAAGGGAAAATAATAAAACATCCTTATAGCACATGTCCCATTTAGCAATATTCCTTGTGTATTCTACATATGCTGCATTTGATCCAGTACCTATAAGGGAAAATAATAAAACATCCTTATAGCACATGTCCCATTTAGCAATATTCCTTGTGTATTCTACATATGCAGCATTTGATCCAGTACCTATAAGGGAAAATAATAAAACATCCTTATAGCACATGTCCCATTTAGCAATATTCCTTGTGTATTCTACATATGCTGCATTTGATCCAGTACCTATAAGGGAAAATAATAAAACATCCTTATAGCACATGTCCCATTTAGCAATATTCCTTGTGTATTCTACATATGCTGCATTTGATCCAGTACCTATAAGGGAAAATAATAAAACATCCTTATAGCACATGTCCCATTTAGCAATATTCCTTGTGTATTCTACATATGCTGCATTCGATCCAGTACCTATAAGGATAAATAATAAAACATCCTTATAGCACATGTCCCATTTAGCAATATTCCTTGTGTATTCTACATATGCTGCATTCGATCCAGTACCTACAGTGGGAAAATTATAAATCATCCTTATAGCACATGTCCCATTTAGCAATATTCCTCATGTATTCTACATATGCTGCATTCGATCCAGTACCTATAAGGGAAAATAATAAAACATCCTTATAGCACATGTCCCATTTAGCAATATTCCTTGTGTATTCTACATATGCTGCATTCGATCCAGTACCTACAGTGGGAAAATAATAAAACATCCTTATAGCACATGTCCCATTTAGCAATATTCCTTGTGTATTCTACATATGCTGCATTCGGTCCAGTACCTACAGTGGGAAAATAATAAAACATCCTTATAGCAATGTCCCATTTAGCAATATTCCTCGTGTATTCAACATATGCTGCATTCGATCCAGTACCTATAAGGGAAAATAATAAAACATCCTTATAGCACATGTCCCATTTAGCAATATTCCTTGTGTATTCTACATATGCTGCATTTGATCCAGTACCTATAAGGGAAAATAATAAAACATCCTTATAGCACATGTCCCATTTAGCAATATTCCTTGTGTATTCTACATATGCTGCATTTGATCCAGTACCTATAAGGGAAAATCATAAAACATCCTTATAGCACATGTCCCATTTAGCAATATTCCTTGTGTATTCTACATATGCTGCATTTGATCCAGTACCTATAAGGGAAAATAATAAAACATCCTTATAGCACATGTCCCATTTAGCAATATTCCTTGTGAATTCTACATATGCAGCATTTGATCCAGTACCTATAAGGGAAAATAATAAAACATCCTTATAGCACATGTCCCATTTAGCAATATTCCTTGTGTATTCTACATATGCTGCATTTGATCCAGTACCTATAAGGGAAAATAATAAAACATCCTTATAGCACATGTCCCATTTAGCAATATTCCTTGTGTATTCTACATATGCTGCATTTGATCCAGTACCTATAAGGGAAAATCATAAAACATCCTTATAGCACATGTCCCATTTAGCAATATTCCTCATGTATTCTACATATGCTGCATTCGATCCAGTACCTACAGTGGGAAAATTATAAATCATCCTTATAGCACATGTCCCATTTAGCAATATTCCTTGTGTATTCTACATATGCTGCATTCGATCCAGTACCTACAGTGGGAAAATAATAAAACATCCTTATAGCACATGTCCCATTTAGCAATATTCCTTGTGTATTCTACATATGCTGCATTCGATCCAGTACCTACAGTGGGAAAATAATAAAACATCCTTATAGCACATGTCCCATTTAGCAATATTCCTTGTGTATTCTACATATGCTGCATTCGGTCCAGTACCTACAGTGGGAAAATAATAAAACATCCTTATAGCACATGTCCCATTTAGCAATATTCCTTGTGTATTCTACATACGCTGCATTCGATCCAGTACCTATAACGGAAAATAATAAATCATCCTTATAGCACATGTCCCATTTAGCAATATTCCTCGTGTATTCTACATATGCTGCATTCAATCCAGTACCTATAAGGGAAAATAATAAAACATCCTTATAGCACATGTCCCATTTAGCAATATTCCTTGTGTATTCTACATATGCTGCATTCAATCCAGTATCTACAGTGGGAAAATAATAAATCATCCTTATAGCACATGTCCCATTTAGCAATATTCCTCATGTATTCTACATATCGTTGTTGTAAATGCAAAACCTTGTATCTCTTTTTTGGAAAATTTCCAAGGGGAGGGAAAAAAGTGTAATAACTTTTCCCAAACTGAAATGTTTTACTTGAAATTTGGACATATTGTTCACAAATGATTTGTCATCAATACTGATCAGTAAAATATCTCAAAACCTGCAAGAATTGTCTGTAACTGGGCACACAAATTTGTACTTTGAAAATCCCAAGAATCGACACACAAGGTTTTGCATTTACACAGACGATATGCTGCATTCCATTCAGTACATACAGTGGAAAAAACAAAATTTTTCTGTATTATTTGTTTTAAAATAAGTAACATTTCAATCTTTTCCAAATTATGAAATTTTCCACTCATTCAAATAACAAGAGGACCATGATGGTCCTATATCGCTCACCTGAACCAAAATGATATGAGCCACTGTTTTGTTCAATTCTATTGATATTTAAGACTGGAAACAAACTTATGGTCAATAACATTGTGCCAAGTTTTGTCTTGATTACTCACCATTTGAGGTTTTTAGAGTAAAATTTGAAAGGCAGATAACTGAGCAAATTCTATTCTGATTATTCTAAAATTCATTTATCCAAGATCTTATCATTATTAACATCATAATCCAAATTTTGTCTTGATTGTTCATTATTTGTGGTTGTTAGAGTCAAAACAGCAATTTTGTCAGATTCAAGGGCACATGCATGACTGACCACTTTCTCATTTGATTGTAGTAAAATTCGACTCATGCAAGGTCTTATAATCAGCAGCATAGTGTCCAAGTTGTGTCTTGCTTGATCAATAACAGTAGATAATCTAGATTGTGAACAGGGTCGAAAATAGTCAAAAACGGCAATTTTTTCAAATTCAAGGGCACATAACTCTCGACTTTCTGGTTCAATCAGACCAAGAATTAAACTCATTCGAGATCTTATGGTCCCCAACGATGTGTCCAAGTTTTGTCTTACTTGATCAATAATTGTAGATTCTAGAGTGTAAACAAGGTCAAAAACAGCCAAAAATGGCAATTTTGTCAAATTCAAGGGCACATAACTCTCATCTTTCTGGTCAGATCAGATTGAAAATCAAACTCATTTGAGATCTTATGGTCTCCAACATTGTGTCCAAGTCTTGTATTCATTGGTTAATAATTGTAGATTCTAGAGTGTAAACAAGGTCGAAAACAGTCAAAAACAGCAATTTTGTCAAGTTCAAGGGCAGTTAACTCTCGACGTTCTATACAGATCAAACTGAAAATTGATCTCATCCGAAATCTTATGGTCCCCAACAATGTGTCCAAGTTTTGTCTTACTTTATGAATAATTGTAGATTCTAGAGTGTAAACAAGGTCGAAAACAGCCAAAAACGGCAATTTTGTCAAATTCAAGGGCACTTAACTCTCGTCTTTCTAGTCAGATCAGACTGAAAATCAAACTAATCCGAGATCTTAGGGTCTCCAACATTATATCCAAGTTTTGTCTTGCTTGATCAATAATTGTAGATGCTAGAGTGTAAACACAGTTAATAACAGCATTTTTTGACATTCAAGGGCAGATAACTCAGCACATTCTGGTCCGATCAGGCCTATAATGAAACTCATCCGAGAACTTATGCCCATACTTGCTTTGACCAAGTTTGATCAAGATTGGCCAACTTTTGTGAGTGCTAGAGTGTAAACACCAAATTGTTGACAGACGGACAGACAGACAGACGGACGACGGACATTGAGTGACCACAATAGCTCACCTTGAGCACTTCGTGCTCAGGTGAGCTAAAAATGTCTTGCAGACAACAAACAAAATGTTCTAAATAAAAGTTTGTATGTCATAGCACATAAAAAATGGAAATCAGTATTTTATTTTCTGTGGTCTAAAAGTATGATATTATATGAAACTCATAGGAGTGCTAAATCCGGAAATCTAGATCAATTTAGAACTTTATCACCCCTGTTTAATCTAATATTCCGCGAAATAAAATAACTTACCGACTATAAGACCGATTCTACAGTTTTTATCCGCCAAGTTTCCAGCCAACAAAGTACCCGTAGTATCACTTATTCTGGCTACAACCTGTACTGGGACAGGTAGTTTCTGTAAAACAAAGTGAATGTACCAATTAACCCTTTCCCAAAAGACAAGATTTTTGGGTGGTTCAATTCAAAAGCTTCTGCAGATGACAAAAAATATGTTAATTTAGATTGGATTTGTGTGCAATATTGCTCAGAAAATATTGAGGCAAAAGGAGAAAGTTCTGATTATCAGCACTTTCTTCTTTTGCCTCAATGCTTTCCCAAACCTTGTGTATTAAGGAGGTCAAAACCCGGTCCTGTTTGGGAAAGGGTTAAATCAGTATTCATGTAAATCTTTGCCACATTTAATTACAATTAAAGGTCTATAGGAGAATTAAAACACCTCTTTAAGTCTTAGACACAAATTAGAGGGTCATGTTAAATTTATGAAATATTTTTGGCTTCTCATATCATAGAAGCTGTATAGAAAAATTTTGACAACTTTTGAAATAGAAATAATTAAAAATGTCAGTTTGATTCATATGTTTAACCCTACAAATACCGTAAGACAATATTTTGGTAGTTAGCACTTTTGTGGTCTCTATGTTTCCGAAAGTTCTAACAGTTTCTGTGAAAGTCCAAGATAACTGTAGTAGAGTGACTAAGACCAAACGCTACTAACGCCATTTCTCTGTATAGCTTCTTCTAATAATTGCACAGAGTCCATCCCAACCCCATCTGTACATCGGAACTTTTTGGTCCACGTCTGTAGGATGCTCTTGCGTAAACTCTTCTGGAACGATGGGAACGAAAATGTGAAACCTGAAAAATAGAGATTAAATTGGGATCATTTTATGTAATACATATCGTCGGTGTAAATGCAAAACCTCGTATGTCATTTATTGCGATTTTCTAAATACAAACTTGTGTGCCGAGTTAAAGACAATTCTTGCAGGTTTTGAGATATTTTTACTGATCAGTATTAATGACAAATCATTTATGAACAATGAGCCAAATTTCAAGTAAAGCATTTCAGTTTTGGAAAAGTTATTACATTTTTTTCTCTCCCCTTTAAAATTTTCCAAAAACGAAATACGAGGTTTTGCATTTACAACGACGATACGGACCTTCTCCTTTTAACCCTAAATCCAAAGCGGCAAAAAATTTACGGTGGTCCTGTTTGAAAGCTGCTGCAGATGTCAAAAAATTCATTTTAAAATGAGACACTTTGTGTATAACATAATGCAAAAAATATTTTGGCAAATGGAGAAAATGCTGATTATGAGCATTTTCTTATTTTTGCCACAATGCTTTCATATGCATTTTCTATTAAGGACATCAAAACCATGTCTTGTTTGGGAAAGGTTTAACAGAATTTCTCAGTTAAAAGAGAGTGCACAACGAAATTATGATAGAAAATTACACAGAAACACTAAAATTATCTTCTATGTTGATATAAGTATGTGAAAAGTTGAGAACCCTGATGCCATTGTTGAACTATCTCGACTTCGATGTGATTACGTCAATTGCAAATTATAAGATATAATGATATAAATTGTTACATAGTTACCACTTTTGAGCCATTAAGTGGTCATATAAGGCATGATATATCAATGATTCTCAGTTTGATCTATATCCGGTAAAATTCATCAATGATTATTGCTGATAAAAAGATAATGATCTCATATTACCACATTAACTCAATTTGAATTGATTGGTAAAAGGTTTAAACCCTTTCCAGACGACAAAACTTTATTCTGGTCAAGTCAAGTTTGAAAGCTGCTGCAGACAATGAAAAAGTTGTTACTTAAGTTAAAATTTGTGAATGATACAGCTCAGAAAACATTGCAGCAAAAGGAGAAAATGCTGATCATCAGCATTTTCTTCTTTTGCCTCAATGTTTTCCCAAAACCAATTCTATTAGACATCAAAACCAGATCTTGTTTTGGAAAGGGTAAAAATATCCTATTACATAAATCATGGCATTAATCCTTACCTATAGGGATGGGCTTGTTTCCATCAAATTGACCTTCAGATAGGAATGATACAAGGCATTCTGTTATATAGTCAAATACCTGCAAGATAGAATTTTACACTTTGTACACTATACATGTATCTCTTAAGCCCTTCACTAACAACAAAATTTTAGGCCTGTCCAATTTGAAAAGAATTCAAGGCAACAATGAAAATGGTATTAAAAGTAGAAAATGTGTGCATAAAACATTGAGGGATAAATAGACATTGTTGATTATCAGATATCTCTTCCTTTTACTCCAAGTTTTTCCCAATGTATTTATTCCAGGGATATAAAAAGTCTTGTTTGGGGAAGGGTCAACCCCTTCCCATTTTTTAGGACTAGACTAGTTCAATTTCAAAGATGTTGCAGATGACAACCCCAAAAGAATGAAATTTTACATTTGTTTGTAATTCTGCGTAGAAAGCTTGTCACAAATTAAGAAATTCCTTGTCACACATAATTTCCATGTTGAAGTATTTCCTCAAGTCTCAATCATGGGTGTCAAAAGGCATCATTTTGAAGAATGGCTAAAAAATCCTTTGTGTAGGTGGCTTCTAATTCAAGGCAAGAAATTATTTAACCCTTTCCCAAACAAGACCTGGTTTTGATGTCCCTAAAATAAAAGGCTTGGGAAAACATTGAAACAAAAGAAGAAACTGCTGATAACCAGCAGTTTCTCCGTTTGTCTCAATATTTTCTGTGCCATATTTTACACAAATCCTTTCTTTAATAACATCCATTTTGTCACTTTTGGCAGTTTTTGAAGTTGATCCCCCTGAAATTTTATCATTTGGGAAAGGGTTAACACATACCACTAGACATGTTGTAGTAAGCAGTTCCTCTGTCAGCTCAAAGTATTTTGTCTGTGTTGTTGCCTCCCCATTTTTCATATCCACACGGACCAGCCGTAAATTTGTACCTCCAAGATCTATCCCAATGTAAGTGCCGTTTTCTGAGGAGAGAAAGTTTATCATTAACAGGCCCGTAGGAAACAATTTGATATTGGGTGGGCTAAAGCCCCGGTGTCTGAATATGGGGGGGGGGGGGTGCTAAATTGGATTTTCCCTAAATATTCAGTGTGAAATAAGGAAAATTTGCCCCCCCCCCCAGCCCCCTCCAACCTGTTCCTGATGGAATGATTAAAAAGCTTGCTATAGTAGCTAATAATGTCCCTATATAATTGATTTTGTCACATTCGGAATACATTGATCAGTCAACTCTCCTGTGCCTTGGATGTGTAGGAAAAAATATAGAAAAAAATGACATTTCTTTCACAGAAGTACACACTTGTAGCTTGGCTACATTAAGAAGCTTCTCAAGTCTTCAAAACTGAAAAGAGTTACCAATCACATATCTATGATGATTAAAGCAATGCAAATCATCTTGTTGTCTTTTGCAATTTTCCAATAGAACAGTCTTATTTCTTTTATGTTTGAGAAAGGCTTTATCAATCAATCCCTTATAATATGATTACCATTTCCATCTAGCAGTCGTCTAACAAAGGTATTCTCCCAAAACAAATCTGATTTCTTTCTGTCTTCTTCGTCTGTGCTGTTTGCTAGTTTTATTTGTTCTTCGAATGTTTTCTTCATCTGTTTTAGCCTGGCTTCATCACAAACGATGCCTGAGAGGGCCTTTAACACCTATGGAAGATAATGTTTTCTGTTACTTTAACCCTTTCCCAAACAAGACCTGCTTTTGACATCCCCAATTGAGAAGGCTCAAGGGAAAACAACTTAACGTTGAAACAAAAGAAGAAACTGATAACCAGCAGTTTCTCCTTTTGTCTCAATATTTTCCGTGCCATATTTTACACAAATCCTACCGTTAATAACATCCATCTTGTCATTTGTGGCAGTTTTTGAAGTGGATCACCCTAAAGTTTGGTCGTTTGGGAAAGGGTTAACCCCTTACTATACAGCTTTCTAGACTGATCCAAATTCAAGCATGTTGCAGATGATAAATTCAAGTGAATGAAATTTCACATCTTTGGTAGAAAACATTGTGGGAAATGGGGAAATTACTGGTTGATTATTAGAGGTATTTTCATCTTGATAGTAAAGGATTTCAAACCCTGTGTCTACAATAATGGATTTTAATAATCCATGTGAGAGAGCAGTTGGAGGCTTGGATTGAATATTGTGGTAGTTATGTACTGATTTGAGATTTATACCAGGAATCTATAGATAGGTGCTCCAGTCGTCCTGATATGACCAAAGCAGTTGAAGGAAATGTTAAAGCCTGATCAATCAACCTATCTTAAGGTAGAATACCCATAATGTGGCCATTTAGAGATTCATAAAACATCAGATTTTTTCGAGCGTCATCCTTACGCATCGGAACTTATTCCAACGCCAAATGTTTTCAATGTCGCCCAAATTATTCTGACGTTGCATAAATCTCATTGGACTTCCTTAATCACTACTTTATAAAGTACAATATTTGGTGGTCAAAAATAAGTTCAATAACCTTTATTGACCATGATGACCTTACCATACATGTAATAATCTTGCCAAAATAATCTTGCCAAAATATTAAATATTATTATCAATTTTTCATTATTGCCTTTACTCAGGTGACAATCTGGGTACAGCCTCTCCAATATTATTACCGTAATTATTCTAATAAACGTCCGGTCGTTTATTAGAAACATGGTTGATGGAAAAGTAGGGGTTGGGCACTTATAAGAGGTATTCTAATTTTGTTAGTCAAAATTTGCAAAGAAAGTGCCAATTCATATCTAGAGTCAAAGTTCAGCAAGTTGAATTTGGCAATAGATCTATATTAAATCATAAAAACTGAAAAATACAATTGATTTTTTGATGAAATTTCTTCATTACAAACAGATTGAGGGCTGGATATCTCCATTTTCATTGCCTTTGGAAATTATCTTTGTTTAAGACATACCATGCGCAGATCCAGAGGGGGGGAGGGGGTCAGGGGGTCATGACCCCCCCCCTGGAATTTGGCGAAAAAGGGGGTTATCAAAAAGATTTCTGGTTATGTCCCATATAAGCTGCGTCATTCTTCCCTGTGTGCCATGACAAACCATTGTTATATTTAGTCCTTCATGATATGACATTTATCTGCATGGATCCAGAGGGGGGCAGGGGGCTACCCCCCCCACCCTGGAATTTGGCGAAAAAGGGGGCTAAAGATCGCAACCCCCCTGGGAAAAATACCTGGATCTGCGCTTCCATACATTGTTTTAAACCGGAATCGGGGGTTAGGTGTTCATTAGAATCACCCTTTTCGCTAAAATTGTGCTTGAAATTAACAGATTTTCAGCTGAGATTTGGTGGATGGGCGTTTATTAGAATATGGGCGTTTATTAGAATAATTACGTTATAATGTAATTATACCCTTACGGTAACCCAAGCATCACTAAGGGTGTGCGGGTGTATATCCATCTTAACCCATTTCCCAAACGACAAATTTTAGGATAGTCCAATTCAAAAGTTTCTGCAGATCACAAAATAAATGTTTTAAAAATCAAGGTTAAGTTTGTGCACAATATAGATCTAGATTAGAAAATATTTAGACAAAAGGAGAAAGTGCTGATTATCAGCACTTTCTTCTTTTGTCTCAATGTTTTCCCAAGCCATTTCTATTGGGGATGTCAAAACCAGGACTGAGGTCTTGTTTGTGTGTTAATGGTTTTACCCTTTCCCAAAATTGAAAAAAGTTGATGTCAAAGGCCTTATGATATAAAGATCTAGGCATTATGCGATTTAGCATAGGAAACATTGATGGAAACAGAAAAAAATGCTGCTTATTTCTTTTCTCTCTTTGTTTTCCTAAGTTAACCTTTACCTATTAGATCAATCTATAGTTGTAAACATATAAATTTGGGAAATAGTTAACAGATGCATTTTCTTTATCTTGAAGGATAAGGACTTAAAAGATAATTCACCTGATATGACAAGTTAATTCAAATAAAGAGGTCACAAAGAGGTCATCTTAACCTTTCTGACAAGAAAATAAATCTAGCACATGGGCTTAGCCAGAAATTTATTTATATTATGCATGAGCGCTGTAGGCCCTGGATGGGGAGAATACAAGGGGGGTATCCCCACTGTTAAGGGAGTTCTGGGGTCTCCCCGAGAAAAGTTTGATTTGTAAGACTTGTAGATCTAGATCTACATTCTATGTGCATTTTGAGACACAAAACCGGCAAAACAGACCTTAAAAACCATACAAAGCAACCTACGACCTATTCATGTTTTTTTTTACATTAGGCCTACTCACATGCATGGTCTACATCAAATTTGAATTTTCTGACAAATTTTAATATTTAGATCTACTTCATTTTATATGAACCATTGTCCAGCCAACCTTATCCCAAATGACAAAATTATATGGTGTTAAGAATTGATAGATTCTAGATTCTATCTGCAGCAGACACTAGATGTTGATAAAGATAGGGTTTGTGTAAAATAATAGCTTGGGAAATGTTGAGGCAAAAGAAGGAATCAATGTTTTTCTATGCCCTATCAGGTAGGCATAGATCTATTAACCCTTTCCCAAACGGCCAAATTTTAGGGTGATCCACTACAAATACTGCCAAAATTGACAAAATGTAAGTTATTTAAGATAGCATTTGTGTAAAATGGCATAGAAAATATTGAGACAAAAGGAGAAACTGCTGGTTGTCAGCAGTTTCTTCTTTTGTTTCAATGTTTTTCCAAGCCTTTTCTACTAGGGACGTCAAAACCAGGTCTTGTTTGGGAAAGGGTTAAAACAAGGTCTTGTTTGGAAAAGGGCTAAAAGCAAATAGCCCTAATTTCAATCTGTCTGTTTCAAGGTAGACTGGCTCCAGTCTGACTGATCTGATTTTTAATAAAAGATATATGTAAGTACTGTACATCTAATTTACCACACTGCCATACTCTCTGTAAATGTAGATAACGAGAAGGGCAGTAATTTGAGTAAATGATTTTTTCCAGCAGGAGTGAAGTACGGCCTAGGAGCCAGGCTAGTTTCAAGGCACTGTCATAGACCTAGCCTTGTAGAAAGCAAGCAGGGTAGGCTAATAATATCAGACTGCATTGTGATCGTCTGTGTCAGTGTTCAGGCTCAGTGTCGTCTAAAACACCCGCTCGGTCCGAAATTTTGTCGTTTGGGAATGTGTTGAAGACGATGCGTTAGAATAGAAGTAGAATCTAGGCCTATCTAAATCAAGAAACCATGATCTATATGCTTCTATCATCATGTAAGACAGTCTTGGCTTTATAAAGCTGTAGGCTATCAAATTTAAAAGCATACTACACAACGAAACATACACGTGTACATGATCGCGTATAGTATTTAGCATACATGTAGACTATGCCGTCGCATTCCTTAACAACGAAGGGAGAGATTAGATAGATCTAGATTTTACTTACTTTTGATCGCTTGTCATCATCAAGAATTGCTTTAATCCGTTCCCTTGTCGTTATATCTTCCATGATTTCCAAATGAAATTTTCAACACAATCCGCAAAATGTAAATAACACGCTTGGTTAATCAATGTGTATTGGTGGAAAGTGTCATCGTCCGCAATGACCTTTTGACCTCGAAACGCGCGCCAATATGATAAGAGACATACCATTACCAGACGGCAAAATCTTAGACTTGTCCAAATTCAAAGATGTTGCAGACGATAATTTAAAGTGAATGGAATTCTACATTTTTGGTCTCTTTGATAGAAAACATTGTGGGAAATAAAGAAATTGCTTGTCACGAGCAATTTCTTCATTTTCCACAATGTTTTCTTGTTAGGGAGCCAAAAAGCGTCAATGTGCAGTAACGTGTTAAAATCTATAAATCAGTTAGAATCTAGATCTACAAGAATCACAATTTGTCCAGAGTCTGTCCTAGAGGTCTACAGGATTCGTAGAAAATTCGGCGTTTTTGCCCAACTTTGGGGGAATTGGCCAGGCCTAGCCCCACTCTTAGGACTGACCTAGAGCTTGGCTTTCAGTAGAATCAGAGACATAGATACACATTATTATAGATCTATATAGATCTATATCTTATTCTCTGGTAGAATCTAGATCTATGTCTTTTAGGTCTGGAAAAAACAATTCTCAGCCTGTTAGGCCAACAGACCTAGATCTATTTCGCTCACATGTAGATCTACTTGCTGCAAGCTCATGTATAGATCATGTTGAAAACTTTTAAATCTCATGACACAATTGTAGACCTACAGTAATCAGTGATCTAGGGCAACTTAAACGATAGACTACCAATTCTCGCTAGTGATCCGGCAAGTTGACTGTAATTCCACTTCAGTGTGACGTCTCAAACTGGCCTTTCTACGGGAAGACTTTCGTACGTGAACAAACATATGCAAGATTCAAGATTTCAAGATTTTTAATAAGATCATGACCTCTAACCGAGGTATAGATCAATAAACCAAGAACTAACAAAACAATATGACAAACATTGCTTAGAAATAATATAAGTGACTATAGTCACCATTTTACTTCCGTGTCGTTGTAAAAGAGAAAATAGTTCTAGAAATTTTTATACCTGCATGGAGACTGTCCAGAGAGGGCTAATGGAAGTGTTAAACAGTAGATTGAAAGCTACTTTCTTTGGTAGTCTAGTCTTTCTACATCTGCTCTTTTTGTTTTGTAGTATATGTTCGCTTCATTTTGAGGACTACATCGTGCAGATGCTTTCTAAAAATCCGAGGATAGTCTGGCAGAATATAGATTTTCAGAACTGAAAATAGACAGTTATCGAATTCTGTGTCGAGGGAAGACCAGAAAGACAGGGCCTGTAACATACACCTGCGAGAATTGTGAAAGGCGCTGTTTCATTTGGAAATTGACTGTTTTTATATAGAGTAAAGCCGGGACATATCATGCCGATGTACAACCATACGTTTCTTCATGGTGTTTGTTAAATGGCATCCCTGGAAACCCAGGGGTCATAGCTACTCTCATGTAGCGTAGCTATGACCGCTGAGTTTCCGAGGATGGTTAAATGGCATCCATCCCTTACCCAATGACGTCTGGATGGATAGACTTCACACAATGTTGTAAGAATCAATAGATTAAATGCGATAATGACATCCAATTGGAGTCCTAATAAGCTTCTAAAGCCGGACTTAATACTATTTATTACCGGCTTGTTTGTGTGATTAGACGAGGCTTGTGTCGCAGGTAGTTAGTCATGTCACACAAAAACGGATCTGAATGACACCGAGTGAATGGAAAAGTACATACATCTTTAAAAGGATATATATATGTATATTTTAGCGCTCTTGAGCCGGGATTCCTCAATGGCAGTTGAGAACAACATGGATTCAGATCAGCCTGTGCATACGCACAGTCTGATCAAAATCCATGCTGTTCTCTAAAGGCTTTTAATTAGCCGTAGCAACTACAGGATAGAAGAATGCATCATTATTAGTCTGCATTTATTCAAAGACTGACACGGAAACATGTTGTTCAGGGCCCTTTTTTACAGATGTCGAATCAATTATACAAGTGACCAATCACAACTGTCAATCAAAATACCGCTTGACCAATGGCTCGCCTAGTCACGTGTCTTGACAACCTACAAGACTGATGTATTCGACGATCTTGAATACTGTTTTCTAACAGATATAAATAAAAAATCAGCACTGTCCAGAGATTGTTTAGAATTTGAATATAGAAAAGATGGTGACTGACAGTAAAACGGGTTTCTGTCTCGACGGTGAATCATGTTACACCGCCACAACAACAACAATAAATATAATGATAACAAAAGAATAAACACATGATAAATTTTGTTTGCTCGTCAATAATTTTTAATTAGGTGCTGTATAATCGAATGTAAATAGAAAGCATTTATTAGACGAGCTTATTCTAATTTCAACGACTCTAGAAAAGAAAGAAAAAAAAACAACAACAGAAAAAAAAAACAAAAACAAACAAAACAAAAAAAAAAACAAAAAAAAACAAGAAACTCAAGAGGGCCTGTATCGCTCCACTGGCTTCAATTAAAAAAAATGCCTTATAAATGGGACATCTAGAATGCATACAAGGTTTTTTTTTTCTAAAATTTGAACTCGTGACATAGTTTTTGAGCCAAGCTGACTCAATCTTAAAATTGTCCGAGATTTTATCAAGACAATCATTCTGACCAAATTTCAAGTTAATCGGGCAAAGAAATGCTGCCTCTAGAGTGCATACACGGTTTTTATATTTGACCCCGTGACCTAGTTTTTGACCCCATTAGATCCAATTTCGAGTTTGTGTGAGATTTAATCAGTACAATTACTCTGAAAAAATTCAGATTGATCGGACAAAAAATGTGGCCTCTAGAATGCATACACGGTTTTTCTGATATTTGATCCCGTGACCTAAATTTTGACTCCAGTTGACCCAATTTTAAATGTGTACCAAATTTTACCAAAACAATCATTCTGACCAAATTTCAGATTGGTTAGGCCAAAAAATGTGGCCTCTTGAGCGCATACAAGGTTTTTTTTTAATATTTGACCCCGTGACCTAGTTTTTGACTCCAGTTGACCCAATTTCAAAATTGTCCGAGATATTATCAAGACAACTACTCTGACGAAAGGGTGTGTCTCAAATCTGCCCACGCATGAATTTTCTTTTAACTCTGCATGGTGATAAAGGATCATAATTTTATATTACAAGCTATGAAAATGCAATTAGTATCTTAGATAATCAAAACCGGATTCCAAAAGCCACCTTGACTTATTCCCATTATGACACGAAACATGCCCCCATTTTCATGTGTCCCAAAACCTTAGTTTTATGTATTTTTAAGATCTTTCAAGGGGGTTTCGCTCCAAGACACGTAAGGTATTACATTCATTTCAAAAGAAAAAGTATTTTAGGAAGTTATTGTGATTGTTTTGTATTCAATTAATCATTGAAAAATGCGTATTTTTCAGTAAAATTTGTGGAAAGAGCAAATTTGAATTCCAAAGTTAAGTAAGTTAGAGTCTTTATTATCACAAGAAGATGCTACATACATGTATTTCCTCTTACTTTGAGCTAAATTACATAGAAATCCAAAACCGGTAACAATGTCATATAATACATATTATTGATGAAGGTGATGTTTTGGTCAAAAACTTGTATTCAATAAAAAAATGACTGTGCTCCTAAATCATTTTGTTTTATTTAGTAAAATTAACAGTAGCATACAGTACAACCAAAAAGCAATATTAATGCTCAAAACGCTAATTGGAAAAAATATAGATTAAATATAAATATTACTTTTATTCACAAAAAATACATATTTTGAAGCCAAAATAGGCAAACATGTATGTATACATAGTCAATTTTCTTTACTACTTGGTCACCTTTGCCTATGCATTATGTTATAAAAAAGAAAAGACGCCTAGAACCCGTACGATAAAGCACTCAAAGTGACCCTTCCAAGTTTTAATTTATGCAATGTTTTTGCTCTAAGAGCCATTAATGAACATACATGATATGGAAGGTCCCCCATAAAAGACTAGTTACAGCATTGTATTCTTTTCAATTACACAGTTGAAAATGTACTTGTTTATTTCAAATCAAATTATTTTTCTAGCCATAGCTTAACCTTTATCGATACACAATTTATACACATTTCCACGATGCCATATGGTTAACAAGGGGTTAAGCCATCAATAGCCCTTGGTTGTCACTTGGGAGCTGGATTATCTATTTCTGGTGCATGACGACAATGTTTTAACTTTTGCATGATACAAAATGCCATCATAGAAATCTGTGCTTTTTTCTAATTTGCCTTTTCATGTTTCAAAAGATACATAGAAAACTTTTGCTGTTAACTTGAACATGAGTCATAGCTGACTAGAATACTTTAAGAGTTTATTTTATAAGAATTTCTTCTTTTTTGTCACAAAAGTACCCTTGGGATAAGATATAATATAATCATGGACGAAAATATTTTAACCAACTTTAAAGTCTACCCTTTAGCAAACTTACAAATTTAAAAATTTCAAACCTCATGGTCATGCAAATCTTTACAAAAAGAGTGTATTTTCATGATATAAAATATTGCCCCTTTTGTGCCGCCACAACAACCAAAGTCTTTGACAAAAAGAAATTCTGATACACCTCGCTGTACTGTCTTTATCCAAGGATACTTTCTATCAAGTTTCAAAAAGGTTTACATATTAGATTGGGAGAGAAAGAATTTTTGAGAAAATGCAAACGGATAGACGGACACACAGACAAATGACAGGAAAAGGCCGAAAAATATCTCAGGTAAACTAAAATAACACAAAATGTAAACAAAACATTTGAAAACGTCATTTTTAAAATATCTTAACTTTGTCCATTCCCGGAAATACGTACCATTCAGATGGAAATTCCCAAAAACAACCTGTTACCGGTTTATTTTCCTTGAAATTTCACTATAATCATCATTATTGCCTAAAAAGTGTGTTTTTTGGCCGTTATCGACATTTAATAACGGGAAGAAACGGGGCTGATATCCAGAGAAATCGTGCATGAATCGGCAGATTCACGTGCGATATCGGACCGGTTTTACACTCAAATATCCTCAATTTGACCCTTCAAATAAACAATTGTCTCTTTTCCCGCAAAATTCTCAACGTCTTACGTTAAATAAGCGACGTTCGCCTTTTGGCGCCAAATTATGGCGTAACGTTGTTTTACCGACGTCACGCATAACAAAAAATTCTCGGAAGATTTATCAGAACAAAACAACAATGGCGGACATTTTCTTATCTCACCTCGGTTCATTTTTCGCACATATCAAGGGGTTTGGGGTAAGTAATCATTGGAATTTTATGCTTTTTATGCAATAATAGCGTCAATTCACGTATTTTTCGGTCGTTAACATTCGCAGAGGCCCGCAAAATACGAAAACGACCCTCCTGCTTCGCAGTCGGGCGTTAACGTATTTCTTGGGCCTCTGCGAATGTTAACGACCTCAAAAACGTGAATTAACCCTATAGTATATATGTGGACAACTTTTACATGAATTTCATATTTTGACAAAAACTAGAACATAGTAAATTTTAGAATAGAATTTGCTAAAGTGATTTAAAAACTGTTAATTTTTGGGTTGGTCCCTAACATCAGATTATATAAAAACAATTTTATACAGAATTGTATGTATTTTTGTTTCATACAGGTATCAGAGACTACTGGTCACTATCTTTAGAATTAATCAGGCGATGAAACTAAAATCCAGAACGCTTGTAACTCTTTTTATCAGGGTACCCCCTTTTTTCATGGTGAAAATTTAAAATTCCAAGAAAATTGTTTTCTGGAATGTGCGATTTGAAACATTTCATGAATATGATACGTTATCTAGTGTACTAACTTCACACCAAATTTCATTAAATTCCGAGCGTGGGCAGACTCCAATGTTCATCATCATCATCATCGGTGTTTTGTTTATCATGCAGGTGTAGGGACTGTTCCACCGTCAGCGGGATCCTGTCCAATTGCTGCACGCATAGCAGATCTAACTTCAGTTCTCCATTTCTTCTTGTCGTTGGTTTGGGATATTGATATGTTCCATTCCCTGGCATCTCTCTCTGATAGTTCTTTCCATGAGGTTTTTGGACGTCCAGAGCTACGCTTTCCATAGACTTCGAACTGATATGCAGTCTTCATTGCATTGTTTGATCTTTGTACATGGCCATACCAGCGGACTCGTCTCTCTCGAAGTACAAGGGCAAGGTCTTCAAGGCCGATACGTATTACAAGCTCTTGTGGCCTTACAGTGGCTGTGTCTTTTGGTTTTATGCCACAAATTTGGCGGATCATAGCCCTGTCGTTGCGTTGTAGTCGCTGGAGGTTTTTCTTCCTCAAGGCCCAGGTCTCACTGGCATGGAGCATTGCACTCCTCGCGCATGTGCTGTACACGCGGCCTCTGGTCTGATAGGAGAGGTGACGTGATCAATGTGAGGACTGGTGTTAATTCTCTGAATTTTTTCTCAAGCTGTCTTGACCCTTGTGGTAGTGACGAGGTCACATTCCCCAGCAGCGGTGAGCATGTCCTCCAAGTAGCAAAAAAGAAGATACTACTTCCAGCTTGTCCGTTCTGACCTGGACCTCACTCTGTGGACGGCCATCTATTGGGCGCGCAGTTCCCATGCAACGAGCGCATCTGTAATCTGGGTTTGATGTCAGTCTTTTTAGTCCACTGCACTTCTTGTGTACCCATTTTCGGCATCCGTTGCAGTGTATACTGTTTCTGCCGACACCTGTTAAGCAAACTGAACACGGGAAACTTCCAGACTCTTGCAGTTGATCTAGGCCGGTTCCGCATATCATAACCTTGGTTTTTCTCGCATTCATTCTGAGTCCTTTCTCTTCCATACCGTCTTTCCATACTAATAGTCTCTCGACACAAATTTCCCGAGTGTCTGCAATGATGACAAGGTCGTCTGCGTATAGGTCTTCCCAAGGTACACCTGCTCTAAATTGACGTGACATGGCCTCTAGCACGATGATGAAGAGGAGGGGCTTAAAACTGATCCCTGGTGAACTGTTATTTTTCCTATCTGTGAGACACCCCCTTTCAGGTTGATCGGACAAAAATGTGGCCTCTTGAGTGCATACAAGGTTTTTTTTCAGATTTGACCCTGTGACATACTTTTTGATCCCAGTTGACCAAAATTCAATTTTTTTTAGATTTAATCAATATAATAATTCTGACCAAATTTCAAATTGATCAGGCAAAAATGTGGCCTCTAGAGTGCATACAAGGTTTTTCGAAGATTTGACACCGTGACCTACTTTTTGACCCAGGTTGACCCAATTTCGAACTTGTCCGAGATTTTATCAAGAAAATTATTCTGACCAAATTTCGTGTTGACCGGGCAAACAATTTGGTTTCTAGAGCGCATACAAGTAAATGTTAACGGGCAGACGGACACACGTACGACGGATACAACGCATTGACAATAGCTCGACTGGCCTTCGGCCAGTGGAGCTACAACAACAAAATAACCTAGTTAATGCTTATCATGCTAGTCCCGGAATACTCATGACGCCTTGTTTTGTTCCAGAGAACCATCAGGAAAATCAGCGGTATTAGAAGCAAACAGAAAATGTCTAGGAATAATTTGGCGATACGTTTGTCATGTTCTTTTCGAGCCAGGGCATGACAAGTGGACAATTGTGAATCCAGATCAGCCTTGAGCTAACTTTTATTACCATCTGATTTGATTCTATTACATGTATAGGCTATTGTCTCACATGAAACTCATTTCCCAAACGGCAAAAATGAAAGAAATTG
The DNA here is from genome assembly GCA_963680895.1 of Fragum sueziense. Classification (NCBI taxonomy): domain Eukaryota; kingdom Metazoa; phylum Mollusca; class Bivalvia; order Cardiida; family Cardiidae; genus Fragum; species Fragum sueziense. The sequence continues at coordinate 3,524,704 of OY804595.1, read as the reverse complement.
CAAACAACATTTTCAAATTACTGATTTGTTTCTACATTTTCTGATCTTTTTGTGTTGAAAAGATATGCGAGACGAAAAATGTGCTTTCCACAAACAAATTGTTCATGTTTTACAATGTTTTCCAAAACCTTTATCTTGTGGGGCGTCAAAAAGCGACAATGTGACGGTTTGATTTATTTAATTGATGTGGTGAAAAGAACAGCGTGGATCTTGATCAGACAGCTTGTGTACACAGGCTGATATGGATCAGAGGCGGTCTTGCATGTAAGTAGATCAGAAATCTTTGTTTCAGACCACACCCAATTTCGATTCAAATTAACCCTTTCCCAAACGGCAAAATTTTAGGGTGATCCACTTCAAAAACTACCACAATTGACAAAATGGAACTTACTTTTGATGAAATTTGTGTAAAATATGGCATAGAAAATATTGAGTCAAAAGGAGAAACTGCTGGTTATCAGCAGTTTCTTCTTTTGCCTTAATGTTTTACCAAGCCAATTCTATTTGGGACGTAAAAACCAGGTCTTGTTTGGGAAAGGGTTAATACTCAATTCCCCGCACCTAATACCCCCCTCACACATACCTCGCGACCTTACTGCGTCCTTACTGCGACCTTGCTACGACCCAGGACGCAGCACAGTCGCCATGGACGCAGCAGGGACGCAGCGAGGTCGTAGCAAGGACCCCAAGGACGCACAAGGACGCACAAGGTCGCAGACCGTCGGCGACTATTTTGAACATGCACAAAACAGTCGCCGAACCTCTGCGTTCTTACTACGTCCTGGTTAGGTCGTCGTGGGGTCTCAGTAGAGTCGCCATAGTCGCAGCAGCATCGTAGTAAGGACGTAATAAGAACGCAATAGACGTTGTACACTCGCACTAAGGACGCCGCAGAGTCGCTGATGAAATTAAAAGAAATTGCTCATTTCACATTATATTGTCTACCAAAAATACAAAAATGTAATAATTCATTCACCTGAAAATGACGTCTGCAAAAATCTTTGAATTTGGATCAGTATAAAATTTTGCCATTTGGTATATATGCCAACTTTATTGATTACTTAATTTATCTGAATCCGCGACTTGGTCAACTTGTAGCACTTTAGAGGCCCCGCTCATTTGCCTCATCCGCCTCTCATCTTTGGAATAATATACTGAACAAAAGTGAAAACGCTACACCTACATTGCTTGTCATATTTCTTCTAAATACAACAAGTAAAAAAAAACAAATGACAGTGTTTCGAATTGTTCATTGACTTGGTTGTTCCATACACTAAACGTTTTATGGATCTTAATTACGGGGATGGAAAAAAGGACCATTTTAATGTGACAGGGGTCCGTTTTTCAGGCGTACAATTTGAACGGTACACAATTTAAACCTTCAGAAATCCAAGCAGAAGAATGCAAACAATGCTGAACTGCACGGAATGGTAGTTCGACAAGTTACCAATCAGGAAATGACAAGTTACCAATCAGGAAATGTAAAGAAGTTTGCATAAAATTGTTTCAGGGTTTAAAAAATGATGTTTGAAAAGCAGATATTTCATTTTGTTCCAAAGCTTGATAATTTTACAATGTGATCTCCATATGAAATTGAAGTAGCAGTTGCATGGACATCTGGGAACAATCCTAGTCGAAGAAAAGGTTCAAAAATCCCCTGTAAGGCCTACTTGATGTTGCAAAAGAATTCAATCGAAAACCGTGATTTTGTGACTATCAAACATTTAAGTATATCAAAGGGAGGTAATTCGCAAAATTGACAAATAAGACCTTGATTTTAGAGCTTGCTACAAGAGATAAGTGAGATTTTAAATGGTTTTTTGGCAACCCGGATATGACCAATTTCGAAAAAAATATGGAAAGTTTTCTGCGCATGCGCATATGCGGCATTAGATTAAATTAGCTCTAAGCGTATCAAGGGCTGTAACTCTGACAATAAAGGAGACAAGGCAATGAAATTTCGACAAAACGATTGCTGAAAGCCTGGGAAAGAACTTCAAAATATATTTCATGCTATTAGTTCGATACTTTTCCAGAAATAAGAAATCTTGCAGTGTAGCGTTTTCACTTTTGTTCAGTATAAATGATTTAAAGGGACATTTCATTCCAATTTCAATTTTTTAAAGTATGTCTTGATGCCACGATTGGTTATTCTAATGAGTATAAATACTATTAGTTTTTTTAAGTTGTTGCCAATAAGCGAGATACACGCATTTAAAATTGAGACATAATCGATAAATTGCATATAAATCCGAACTGTTGTCCACAACAATTTGTTCAATTTTAACACAAAGTATAAATTTCTCGTAAACGGCGCAATAATTTGGCTTGAAATTTTCAGAATTTTCATAAGGAAATATGCTCTTTCAGATTAAACTAAAAGTAAAATTTATGACAAAAAATTCTGAAATGTCACTTTAACTTTAAACTAATTAAATATACGTCTTCACTCGTTGAAGGTCAGACTCAACATGATATTTGCTGAAAAAAAAGTATTATTTTCATAGACGTAGCAAGGACGTAGTAGTGTCGTCTTACAGTCGCAGAACAGTCGCCGGACAAACGCAATAGTCGCCGTAGAGTCGCCGTAAGAACGCAAAGGACGTAGCACAGTCGAAGCTGGGTCGCCGATGATCGCCATGAGGTCGCCGTAGGGACGCAATACAGTCGCAGTGGAAACGCCATGGACGTAGAAGGGTCGTATCAAGGACGTACAGAAAAACAAATCGAACACAAGACTGTGGATCCCCGGACCGTCGGCGAGAGAAATTTGGAAATTTGAAAGAAAACCACACGAATTTCGAAAGAAAAATGCCATTTTACTAGTTTTCAGGTCGCAGTAAGGTCGCGAGCTATGTGTGAGGGGGGTATAACACGCATGATGAGCGTGCAACGTTTTCTAATGTTAATGTAGCTATTTTCATCTTTAGTGCACTCAGGACATTAATGTGGCCTTACAGTCTGAAAACCAATCAAATTGTTTTTATTCAAAGATAAGATGTAAATGATTTGATCACATGACACATCTTAAACCAAGGGACCCTTTCATAAAATGTTTTTTTTTAAACTGTACCATCCTCAATTTAAATCTAAATTCGCGCATGCGCTAACAGGCTTATTGTGGTAAAACCGGACAATGATTAAGGTAGTCCATCCCGAATTAGATTCACACGAAATTCGCATTCTTCGTGCGACGTCGTTAACACGTTATCGTATTCGAACGTATTTGGATGACTTCGTCAACAATCCACCGCCGAATGTTTTCGACGTCGCCCGAGTAATTTCGACGTCGCGTGAATATCATTAGGGTTGGACGACCTGAAGCACTATGTAGCCTGAAGCTTACAAAAACCTGAAGCTTACAACAATGAGTTTCGATCCGGAAATAGGGCGGGTCCTTAGTTTGTAAGACCATCGTGGATCCAGATCAGCCTGTGCAAACACAGTCTAATCAACATTGATAGTAGTAGGAGATACAATAATACTTCATTTAACCCTTTTCCAAACAGCGATAAACAGGTTGGTTAAATACTAATGCTGCGCCAGTAGACAATAATTTGATGATTAAGTTTTGTGTATTTTCTAAAAAAGAAATCAGCATTTTCTTCTTTTGTCCGAGTGTTTTTCAAGCATTTCGTATTAGACTAACCCTAGTCGTTTCTGTTTGCGTTATTTGTAAATGGGTGCATTATTCTGTTTAAGACTTTGCTATAAAATCCAAGTCAAAGGTATTTATTGCTAACAGAAACAAACCTAGTATTCTAAACTAGGATGTCATTTAAAAAAGGGTCTTTGCTTTTATCCTATAACCTTAATACTAGGGTCTGGGCCAGACTAATTTCGTATCAGTGACGTCAAAGCCATAGGTTGATCAGAACCTACAGCAACAACAACAACAACAATTACTACAACAGCAAGAACGGCATCAAGAACAATAAAACTAAAAACAACAACAAAAATCGAGTTATGCCAACCATAAACAATTAATTATAACTAGTTTGATTGTCCTTACGTAATAGATTATACCGTATAGCACTTTATTTCTGCGGGAACTTTATTTCTGCTATTTCTGCGGTCTTGGACAGCACCGCAGAAATAAAATCCGCAGAAAATTAACCCTTGATGTATTACTAATACCAAGGTTGTTGTTGTTGTTGTTCTGCAATCTTAGTCAGTATATGGACTATTTAAACATTTACCCCGGGGGTGATGCAAAATACATTTCTATAACCGTGGAATTCTTTCCCATTCCAAAAAAAGTATAACTACAGCTTTCATTTACCGGTAGTGGGAAACATAGGGAGAAAAAGTGAAGAAAAGTAATACACGTACACATACTTATCAAATTAGTTATCACTGTTAAGGTAGTCCACCCCTAATGAGATTCGCGCGACGTCGGAATTATTCGGACGCGGTCGAAAACATTTGGCGGTGGAATTTTCCACCTCCGAATGTTTACGACCGGGGCACGAAAAAGTTCGGATACGTAACGAGGCCGCTCGAAGAAAGCCGATGTTGTATGATTCTCAAAATGGCCACATTACAGATATTCTACCTTAAACTCTAGATGCAGAAGTAATATAATGAGATATAATTCGATAGTTTTCTATAAAAAATCTTGTTACTACAGCTTTAACAAACGAGATTTTTGAAGAAAAGCGACGATTCATTTGTGACCGATCACGCTAAAAGGGACCTTATAGGAAGTGTGAAAAATATCGACCACAGTCAGTCTGCGCAGTCCGCACAGCCAGACTAGGACCGACACTGTTCACTTGTATGTGATTTTCTAAGTCTTGAATGTTTGCCACTTTCTTACTATATGTTCATTTTTCGCAAACAATATCTGGTTGACATGTGCTGAGTCTGACAATATTGTCAAAATTTGGATATTTTGAATTCTGATAAGATCCCTTTTAGCGGGACGGGTCACATGATGTTTGAGAACATTAAGCACGATTGAGCAAACACGGAATAAAATAGTCTCGTATTGACACATTCAAATCACTCAAGAGAGTTATGTTCAACAGAGCCTGGTTCGTCTACATTTGCAATATCCAGACATTTCTTCTTTTTAACATTAGGATGGGTTACCACTGCGGTTACATTTCCCGCTAGCTTCCACGCCTTCGCTGGTTGGAACTTTAGTGGTGGCAGACGTACAGACGACTGACTCGGGCGTGGGTGATCGGTCGCAATGTTTTGTCCGGAGAAATCGGGTAATCCGGGGCCCGACAGAGGGCCATGTGGTCCTCTTGTTGATGAAATACTAGATTGTCCACCGATGCTCTGTATGAAAGGTAGCGGAGGTTGATCCATTGGAAGATACTCTCCATGTAGTCCGCTTGTATCTGGCAGAGGTCGATACGTGCCAACGGGTTGATCGGAGGGAGAACTTGGTAGCTGAAAGGCTTTAACAGCCGAAAACGCATTTCTTAATTTCCTTAGGCGTCTCCTTTCCTTCTTCATTTCGCGCTCTTCCCTTTCATGCTCAATTTCTTCGTTGATTCTCGCGTTCTGTGCTAGCTCCTCTCCCAGAGTGGGCCTCCTTTGGAACTTTGTCCGAACAACAGTATCTTCTCCTCGCCAGGTTACAATAGGGACTGGAGCAAGGCCTTCCTGCAATGATTTAAGAAAACTCTCCTTATCATAGCTACAAACAGGAGATTGTAATGACTTTTCAAACGCACTATTTCATTAAATGTATCCCAAACCCTCCATTTAGGGTTATCATTAGAATCGTTTAGATGAATCAATTGAGTACCCTCAAGACAGGGTTTTGAATTGAATTGAAAAAAAAAACACCCATAAAAACAGAATACCCCGCCCCCATGTTATCTGTTGCTCTATCGTCGTGTCCCTACAAATGTTCAATCTACTTATTGAAAACGGTATTTATTAGACTGTGGTATCTTGCAAACATCTGCATAATCCATGTATGTATTAACTAGGGATGGGAACGAATACCAAATTTACTAATCGAGTACTCGGTCACCCTTCCGATCGAGTACTCGGATAGAAACGTCGTCTTTTGGTTATAGTATCAATGTTTGAAATCCGACATGTTCATATGCGATTTATGCAGCATATCTTATTAGATATGTGATGAGAATTACAGAAAGTGTCAAAATCTTTCCATTAGACTTGTAAAAAAATTAAAAAATCCGCGAAGTTGTTGTTATTCATCTCCAAATTAGTACGTAATATTTAGATATGTTGTGAGATGTACACAGGTCACTTTAGACTTTAGGGTAGGTATTGTTAGACTTTCTTAAATTAATATGCGTGAATGAGGTGTTTTTTCTTCGGGTAACAAATAGCAATAGAATGAAATCTAAACAATAATCCAATAATCGGCTCATGAATATTGGACAATAGACAATAGACAATTTTATTAGACGTAAGCTCCTTCGAGCTTCTTGTCATACAAAATTTACAATGTTTTACAATTTCAAAGAATAACAATAAACATGGCATATTATAAACGTGAAATGTTTTTGGTTAGTAGAGATGTGTAGGTGTAAATATGGAAGAGAGGTAGGACTAGAGTGACAGATGAAGTTTAAGTTATTGAATATGCTTAAAAATGCATTCAGATTTTATATTTAAGTACAGTCATTCCAGTCATTAACCAATCAACTCAAGGGTAAATCTTATGGACGTCCAATTAAAATGCAACGTCCGAAATTAGAGAAAAGAGCGCCGAAGGTGCAGAATTTATGACATTATTTGACAGCGAGAACAATAGTTGTTGGCACTTGATTGCAAATTAGGATAATATCGAGCCATTAGATAATCAGCAGACGACCAGGTGTTACATAATCTACCCTTTGCACGGTACAGTGTTGGAAAAGAGCGATCGATATTTTCAGAAAACTTGAGTTCGGAAACAAATTTCCATTTTTCTGTTGAAATTATTTTTTTTCCGATTACTCGATTAGTGATATTGGTAATCCATACTCGGACGTTCGATCGAGTACTCGATTAATCGAGTACTCGTTCCCATCCCTAGTATTAACCAAATACCAAAACGCGGAAAATTATGACGGTCAGTATTGAAACATTTTGATACACACTCGTATACATTTATGTTAACATGGGAAGACGTTCTCAATTTTGAAGCTTACAGGTGTAAGACACTTACAAGATTTGAACCATCACATCTACGGTCTTTGGTCTGGAATTCGTTGTTCTTTATTCGTACATGGGTAAATTTTGAAAACACGTGTCATGATATCGCTGCTTTTCAACGAAAACCTCGTAACTGCAGCTTAAAACAAGCTGCAGTTACGAGTTTTTCGTTGAAAAGCGATGAAATCTTGTTCTATCTATACCTCGAAGTTGATATTTCCATCTATGTTGTTTTGTTTACGCAAGTCGGGTATGTTGACACTAGTGCCTGGTCTCTCTAGATCTGGTCTGGGTGTGAACTTCATGTTCATGGGTGATGGGTCAACAACAGGGAATGGTTTGATGCCCATCGTCTCCACCGGCTCTATCTTACTCTAAAAATAATAACAATTTGGAATAAAACATTTTTATGTTTCCCAAGAAAGAAGTCGGCGCTCTTCTGTTTATTTTAGCTCTAATTAACTCTTTCAAAATACCAGTGCTTTAAAATGACACGAATTTAAAAGTGATCCAGATGACAAAACTGGTGTTACCAAATTTTGCAATTGTGTCTTTCAGTCCAGAGTAGGTGGATTCAACCCGATTCTTGGTCAATAATCTCTCAACACCCTTTCCAAAATGTGACAAAAGTTATTTGCCTACAACCAATTGATGTATGCCATCTAAGTCAGATTGGATATTGTGGTAGCACTGGTTAGAGATATGCAATGATTCAAGATTTATTTACCTCAGCCACCAGAATATGACCACAAGAGTTGAAAGAGGCGTTAAAATTCATTAAATGAAAAAAAAAAAAAATCTGAAACAATAGCTGTCTGAGGACAGCTAGTTCGAGTATCGTGTGGGGAATATTAACAAAAATGTCAAAAGAATAGAAAACTATTGGCTTATCTTAGTTAAAGACATGACGTATTAAAGTTAGGTCTCATATATACACCAATGCGCACAAGGTGTCAGTGCAATATCATCAGTATGCACCTTAACCTTTGTATTTTGCTGACGCCGACGTCGGGGTGAAGTATACATGATGTCATTTTAGCTCTAACAATGTAATCTGTTTCAAACAAACAGTTCGATAACAAAATGGCATACCTTATCTGGACACAGTTTTGATCTAATCTTGTCTCGGAACACACACGCCAGCACAAAAAGTACGAGTAGCAGCAGTACAACTACCACAATACCGATAATAAGACCGAGCGAAGTACCTTAAACGAGAAAAGGTTTAAAATAAACATGCAGGCAATGTAGACCTTGATCAGACTGCACGAATGTGCAGGCTGATCTTGATCTATACAGCCTAAAAAAGATACAGCTTTGGAATTTTGCCCCGGAGTATTAAACTAGTACAAACAGTACAATAAGCGCACCTACCGAAGAGCTGGCACATCAAGAGGACAGAACCATAAAGAAAAAAAAAACAGAGAGGCAACAGCCTATAAGAGGTCTTGACACACAAGTAACAAGAAACAAGTAAGTAAGAGATGTATTTAACGAGAAAATGTTGAACTTCATCTTGGAAAACAATTAACAGACAATTTAAAACAAAATCAGGTTGCATGCAGGTGCAGACTTCCGTTAACCCATTAATGACCACATTTTTTTATTTTGAAGTTTTATCAACAAATGATACATTTGTGGAAGCTATGATGAAAAATAACAAAATAATTAGATTTCTGACTGAAATGATGTTGAAAAATGCATTTTTTGTTGTGTCCCATATTTAGGACATTGGTCACTAGAGATATCACTTTTGAAAAATAATCCAACTTTCCATCAAAATGATTGTCACAGCAGCTGAGGCTTATATATCCTTTTTATGAGATTATTGATCCAAAGACACATTCAGCAATGTTTGTTTATAAGTTTTTTAATACATTCCTACTTTACTGGCGATGAAAGTCCACGGAACATAATTATGTCGTGCAGTGGAACATTGTAAGAGAAGATTTCTGTCTGATCATTGGGAATATCTTGTTTAATCAAGTGAGGTGGGGTACATTTGCTCGTCTTACTGTTTGATTGGCAGCACCTCTCGGGTGCACATTTGGTTGCGCAGGTATCTGAACATCATTGTCAATGGTGATGCAAGATGAATGCGAAACATATTCTGATATGTCGCTTTCTACATCCGTTGAAATACCAGAATCTTCTTCGCCTGTAGTATTGAAGTCTAGTCTGGTGACATGTCGCACAGGCACTGTTGCATCTGTGCGTAATTGATTTCATGTCAGATTGTTTATATTTCCACCAAAATCTTCATCAAGTATGTCTTCATCACTTTTTGTGACATCCTCTTGTTGCAGTCAAAAATACATTGGCTTTAGGTCCGTAGGAAGCATTTTCATATTGGGTGGGCAGAAGCCACCTGTGTCTGAATATTGGGAGGACTAAATTGGATTTTCCCTAAATTTACAGTGTGAAATAAGGAAAAATCGGCATTTTTGGCCATCTTTAGTAAGCCCCTTCCCCCTATACCCTCTATTCATACGGACCTGTGCTTCTTGAAGTGATTTGTCATCTTCAAGATGATGAAGCACCTCATTTTAAGTGAATCTCTATATATAAATGATGATTTAATGTCAGTAAAAAAGTTAGAATTTGAAGCACATAATGTTCATACAAACTCACATTTTGTATACTCTAGTGACCATCGTCCTATATTTGGGACGTTATATCACAATTGAAAAAAACATGGAAACATATCAAATATACATTACTTTTGTATTGACTTGTATAAAAGAGACATCAATCTACATTATAATTGCTAATTTGGACTATTTTCATCAACAGCTTTTGAAAGACATAAGAAATGCCTACTTTTTCTTTGTCATTTTCACTCTACCAAAAATTTGTCCTGTCTTCAACAGTCTAATCATGTTAATGACTATGAAATGTTTCTGTTTCATCTCTAAATTGGTGTTACCTGATCCAACAGACTATCATTCAGTCACAATGAAGAGATAATAGCAATTCAACACTGATAACTGTTGACATAAACCAGATTCCATAACCGTACTATATAAAGGACATGGGTCATTAATGGGTTAATTAATCTTTTAGAACATTGAATTCAAATAATACACATTTGAAAAAAAAACACCCTAAATTTCAGGATGTGACTTGTATGCCCTACTTGCAATTGTGATGGAGATGAGATTGCTCGATATTCTTTTGCGTCACTAATTTTGCCTTTACTATCATGTATCGTCGCTTTTTAATGAAAACCTCGTAACTGCAGCTTGTTTTAAGCTGCAGTTATGAGGTTTTCGTTGACAAGCAGTGATATTTTGTGTCATCAAATACTGTGTGATTACTAAAAAGCAATGCATGTGGTCTAGCAATATAACCAATCACGCGAAAATCGACCATCTAAGAATTGCACAACACCTATAAACGAAGGAGGATTGGATCAAATAATGGTCAACCATTTCAGATATCGCATTTCGAACTTAAACTAAAATGGTTTGACAGAAAAGCATATAGACTGATAAAGAAATCTGAGAGCAAAATATTTCAACAGTAGCATAGTAGATTGAGTCAGCGCAGGCACACTTGAATCGATACTTTTCGTGAGTCAAAAATGTTTATTTTCTCGTAAGGGAGTAGTTAAGGTAGTCCACCCCTAATGAGATTAACCCAACGTCAGACTTATTCGGGCAACCTCGGATAGGGGTACGAGTGTTAACGACGTAACATGTAACATTTAAGATACTGACTTGTACATTTAAAGCTGTTCATGGACAAGCCCCAGAATATATTACATCACTTTTAATGATACACAAACCATCCCGTGAACTTAGATCCGGGGCAAATTGCACAACACTTGTAGTACCAAAACGCCGTACTAAAACATATAGAGACCGCAGTTTTATGAGTGCTGCTCCAGTATTATGGAATTCTCTCCCATCCGAAATAAGAGCTGCTTCTACAGTTTCATGTTTTAAGAAATACTTAAAGACTTATTTGTTTAAGCAGATTTATGGAAATTAAACACTGATTGTCCTTTAATGTATATCGTCTTTCACGGTTCATTCATTTATATACTCATTTAATTCTTATAATGTATGTATGACATTTCTTTTTAGTATGATGTATATTTTAGATTTTATGTTTGTAACGCGCTTTTGAACGTACTTTTGTATGATAAAAGCGCTATATCAATTCGGTACTTGATAATAAAAAAATAATAACATAAAAATATCCGACGTTGTGTGATTCTGAGGGGTGAACCACCTTATTACCGGTTTAACAATGATACTTACCCCCTGACGAAGCTGCTGCGGTACTGCTCACGCCACCTGTAATATAGCCAATAGAGTGATACATGTAAGAAACCATTCTAAATGTATTATTTCAAATCCAAATACTGCGTTGTGGGTAAGCTTGGAATCGGATGGTGAGAGGCAAAGTTTGTGGGGTTCTTTGCTTATCTGAGACTGATAAAGAAAGGAATTAGTCCCGTTTTTCACTTTCTATTGAAGATATGCAGTTTACTAGTAACACTAAGTCATAGATATGAAACATATGAAACACAAAAATTTACATGTAATAAAGTATTGCATTTTGAAAATCCATTAATGCCCGGTAGCTTGAGCTCTGGATATAACATACATGTAGGTAGCACATTGCTATGGCTATAATACGTTACAAAGTATTTTCGTTTCGATGCCGTACAAAAAGGGTCAAAAGTCTATATTAAGCGTACATTTTATACGTACACTTGTATTTTCAATACAACCAGGCTTAAATTTATAGGTACACTTGTAAATTTTACAAGTGCACTTGTAAATTTTAAACTTGCACTTGTTTTTATTTTACACATTCGGGTTCTATAAATAGATTTCCGTGTCAAAATGGGGCTGTTCAAACAAATATAAGAATACATGTACACTTGTATATTCAGGTGATCTTATCAATTTTATCATGAATGCACCTATAAGAACTAGAACTGTCGCAAAGCGGACGAATACCTCCCACTAGGGCCTTGTCACTGAAAAAGTGCTATCGGTCAAAATGTTCTTGACTTAGAGCATGGAAACGGATTTTAAACAAAGTCCAACTGTGACCTTGACCTTTGACCTTGGTGACCTCAAAACAATAGGGTACCTCCATTGGTCATGGGCAACAACTGTGTAAAGTTTCATGATCCTAGGTGAAATGGTTCTCAAGTTAGAACACAGACACGAAATTGTAAATTTTGACTACTCCTCCCCCCCCTCATTAAAAACTTCAAAGTGGCATAACTCTGAAGCTAATGACTGGATCAAGATGAAAATTGCAGGTGCACAACTTCATATGATAGGAAACATCCTGATAAAATTTCAGAAAAATTGGTCAAAAACTGTGAGAGGAGAAGAGGACACAAGATTATGTCCACCCCCCCTTAAAAACTTCAAAGTGGCATAACTCTGAAACTAATGACTGGATCAAGATGAAAATTGCAGGTGCACAACTTCATATGATATGGAACATTCTGATAAAATTTCAGAAAAATTGGTGAAAAACTGTGGGAGGAGAAGAGGACACAAGATTATGTCCACGGACGGACGGACAGACGGATGGACGGACAACCTGATTCCAGTTTACCCCCCATAACTTTGTTGTGGGGGGTATAATTACAAGTGCACGTATGTGTATATAAAATTTATAAAACCACCTCAGAAGGGAGTGTCATTTTACATGTTCCACTTACTTGGTTCACAACTCTGTTCGTTCTGGAAGCCCTGTAAAGCTGCATATGTACCACATGATACGTTCACCACGGCTTTATACACAGGAGCTGAAATAGATTTAATGAATATTAAATTTTGTATATGCATCTATATCTACATCGTAGACATTAACCTTTGGTTTTATATGATTGGTTTGGATAACTAATATTAAGTCAGATCTAGTGTCATTAGCAGAGCATTGCTTGGGTTACACTGGAAACAACTTTGATGACGTCATGGCACTGTAACCAAGAACGCCAGTTTCAAGTTGGGTATAATTGAAAAACAACCAGGACCTGGTATGAGCTTTTGGCCAATTCTATGATCGAATCCACGTCTTCGTCTGTTAACTGCATTTTCCAGCAATTCAAATGTAACATAAAATCGTGCAAGATCTAAGAGATTTTTGCGACTTCGTAGTAACGACATGACGTCATATATTAGGCTTTGTGCTTTAGTTAATGACGCAAGCAAACCCGGAGACTTACCTACAAATCTCAAGTCATAAAAGCCGAGGAGTCCATTTGGGTAGCGTGTACGTAATCGTAGAAAGCCGGAGGGTTCTGTAAGTATCGGCACATGGAGATTTGAACCAGGCCCGTAACAAGTCACATTATCTGTGTCTACGCTACCATACAATGAAATAACGCATGTACATGCACCATTTACCTAGAAATATTTTGTCATACTTTCCTTATCCTTCCTTATACATAAACAATGTATAATTCTATGTGCTTTTTTTAAATATTTATAAAAAAGATGTAAACTTACTTCTTCAAATCGAAACGGTCTCCTTTAAACATTGATATTTTCTTTGAAATTATTACATAGATATTATGAACACATCTCGTATTTAACACCAGCTGTTATTTCTTCTCTACACTCACCCGAACTTCTAAACGGCCACTTTATTCTTTCACCTATAAATCGACATCTCTGATGAAAACTGATGTTTTTTTGGTTCTTTGTAAGATACATTCATTTTTGAAAATTATAACAAAGTTTCACGAAGCTGAGTTCGAAATTAATGAAATGGTGACGTTTAAAAGTGCACTACCCCATAAATAAAAATTCGCATATTACAACTTGATATCCCATGTAATCTCTGTGTGCATTTATCATGGCTAAGAATCCTATTATTGTGGATAATATGCATTCTTGAAGATACTGTAGGGTATGGTACAGTGCGAAAATACCAGGTTTGCCGAGTCAGGTCTTCTAAATCATTTACTTTGGCAGTGCTCGAATCCGTCTGTTTCACAAGTCCAAGACGTGATTCTTGATTAATCACGAAACGTATTTTGTGTCCAATCCATTTGCCGATGGCATAGGGGATGTTTAGTACAGTTTAGGCTTCAAAATATGTTTCACAGTGCTAATGCGTTGACATTTCGTTGACGATGCGGCCTAGGATCGCTTTTATCAAAGCGCCTCATAGCCGTTTGTAGTGGATTTGGTGACTAGGATTATCCAAATTTCGTCTATCGTTATTTGTACATGCATGAAATTATTTCTAAAAATTGCCTAATAAAGTTGTACATCTTGTTGACAAATAGTAGTCCTTAAGCGTGGCCGTCGTCGTGCTTTATGAACACTTCCGGTACGCATGCACTCATCCTAAATTTGCTTATTTGTGAAAAAGCCGCAAATATCAGATTCGATCCATCGACAAACAATAGAAACGACATGTTTACCCCAGAAACCAAAGAAATCGAATGACTGCATTACGATTTTGTTAGAAAAGGAAATTATCAAATTGACCTTTCTGACTGGAGCCCCAACATAAAACATTCCGAAGGTAATTTCTTGCGTTTTAATCATAATTCTTGTCATGTTAAATGTTTTTCTGACTGGGCTATCCATATGGATAAATTATCAAAACAGAATCGATATTGATTACGTAATTCAAAATACCCACTTGCAATTTTAACGATTTGATCAAAACGACGTCACGTGCTTCTTTTTTGACGTGACACTACCGTTCCTTGTTCGGAAAGATAGAATGTGACTTCGTTAAGTACAAAAAGCAAACACACAATCCAAGTGAATTGATATGATTTATTTATTCAAAAAATAAATGTGGCCGTTTAGAAGTTCGGGTGAGTGTAGTATCTTTTAGTTTCGACTGGTAAATGTTGATTCTTTGTATTCTTTAAATGAATGATATTTCACAATTTTAAATCAGCAGCAATTGTGAAGCAATGTTACCGGATAAATGTACTTATCTATACCTCTTGTATACTATTCGTCACGACATACACCTCGATGTCCGTACTACAGTTTGTCTGTACTGAACACCAGTAGTCCCGGGGCCAGGGACCAGATCCGGGGCCACCAGGGGTCCCGGGGTTAGTGACTATAACCTCCGTGTCTACTGCACTATCACTATCGTCTACTTCAATTGTCGTGGATTCTGGAACATGATACAGTTGAAAATCTTTATGTCAAAATCGGTTAACTCGAATACACTGAACAGATTTCTAAACCGCCACTTTTCAGAACAGATTTTTTGGTATATATGAAAAACGACAAGTTCGTTTGAAACAATATTTTGCACATTAGATTTTGTGATCAGTAGCTATCGATTTAATGCGATAAAGTCGAAATTAAAACAACAACGTTTTATGTGTAGAGTGTTTCATATAAAACCAGTTTTTGCACGTGGTGCACGATGTGATTAGTTAATTTGCACGAAATCTACTCAAGCATTAATTCGCATTGATCCGACATGCCGATTTTGCAAAGAAAAATCAACTCAATAGCGTTCGATTTTGTCGTATGAACAAATACGTCATTGTCACGCCTCACTGGTCTAAAAATAGATTGGGAATCTCCTATCGTACAAATAATGGCTGTGAATCTCGCGAAGTTTTTCCACGTTCAACTTGCCGAAGATGGCGTTTTAAGAGCTGGATTGCTGTAATCATTTGTTGAGAAACATTCCAATTCAGAGTTAAGAAGGTTGCTGCACTGTCGTGTACTTTTTAAAGTCGGTAACTATGAAATAAGCAGTTTTAAAACAAGTAATGTTTACACATACGGTCCTGCCTTGGCTTCGTCGTGTCGCTCGTGCGTACTCGCTTACCCTTATCAAAACGACAAAATGTCATGTTTGGCCAAATTGAAAAAAGTCTGCAGATGACAAAACGGATGTGAATACATTTAGTGTTTTATCTCAGAGAAAATATTGAGACAAAAGAAGAATGATCACCAATATCCAAAGAAGTTATTCACACTCGTTTGGTCTGCTGAGCAGGCCTCTTCAATTTGGTCGATCATCATTTTCTTCTTTTGCCTCAATGTTTTCCCAAGAATTTTCTGTTGGGGACGTCAAAACCGGTCTTGTTTGGGAAATGGTTAATATAGAAAAAATTTAGAATTTGTCGCTGAATGTGATTTGATATCCCCAAAGGCTTTCACTATGTAGGCCTACAACAAAGGGCAATATCTCACAAAATAAGCAAGGTAGAGTTCTGATCCTTGTACGTTGCACTTCTCCTTGGTGAGATCTATCTACCCGAGAAGTTTCATGATCATAGCTACTTTACTTTCAGACTTTTCGATGTTTTTCCTGGTTAAGCTGCTGGGGAATCTCAAGAAAAAACGTTTGTCATTTCTGGTCTGTCTCCGTCTCTGGAAGCAATCTTCCATGTTGCACATGCGCAATGTTTCGTAGTTTTAGTTCCCGCCTGCATTATCTGTGATCGACCTATATCTCGCTTGAAAATAATATTTTTTTGCTAACACTGTTACGAAAAAAATGTCCGATTCATGACCGATAAACAAAATATTAGACTGGTACCCGGCAAACGTTGTTGGGGGTTTTCCCATTAGAAATTTATTTTTAGCACAAATTGGCGCGAAAATTGTTCGCTATGGGCCGGATGTCCTTAAGTGATATGGGTTGGAATGTGGGGCTTATCGAAAGCGACCTCGATATGAAAAAGGCATGCACCCTTTTAAGTGATATGTGCATGTTTCAAAATGTTGATCATGATACTGCTAAATGCATTAACTGTTTTCCGATTGCTTTCTGTTTTGCAAATTTTATGGACCTCAAATCATGTCAAAGGGCACCAAAGAGCATGGCCCTTAGAGTCCACCATACTAAATACTATTACTTCACATGTACATTTTTTGAGAGATGACTTGTATCTTGCACACATTTTGCATGTCAGTAATGGCTGTTTGACGCGTGTGTGCTAATAGAGAGGATTTAAAGTTATGTTTACAAACTGCATTTAGAGTTCTTTTGGCATGTATCATATTCCATAGAACACGATAAAGCATTCTTAAGTGAAAATATGCCGACATTGTTGTGAAATATATCGGTTGTTTTTCTATTGCTTCTTTATAACGAGTTATATGGCCCCAAAAAACATGTCAAAATGCACCGCAGATCATGACCCGTACAGTCTACCATACAAATTATTATCATTCCACATGTACCTTTCTTGACGAAAGACATTACTTTTGAATCAGTTATGTATATCAGTAATTGATCTTTGACGTCTGCATGCTACTCAGAAGGATACAAAGTTATGTTTACAAACTGGATTTTTTGTTCTTTTTAATAGCACGTTTTGTATTCCGTAGAACACCATCAAATCATTCAAAACAGAAGACTAGCCGACGTTGTTGTTAACAGTCAACAAATATCACACAGATTTAATGCACAGATGAATTCAAATCGGAGAAATGCTCTAAAGTAATCACAGGACATTACACAAAGTTTTGGCAAAAATACCAGGAAACCGGAAGTGGTGCAGACTTACCTAGGCTACTGAGACGTCTAGAATGATACCTTAGAACTTCCTAGGTAGCTACAACTGAATAAAGGCTCGTTGTCAAGCAGAGTTATTGACGCAGAGTGATGTCACATCCCGTGCTTACAGTTTGCCTTGTTGATGTGAAAATGTAGACGTGACAGTGACCCTTTTCAATTAGCAATTAAGTCATGTTATTGTCAAAGGGCCTCAATGAGAAATGGTTTATCTTTTTTTTGAAATTTTCAAGCTCCTATTTAAAATATTAATGGAGTTATACGAAGTTACATGCCGTAGCGGTTTAGAAGATCTGTTCAGTGTATCTACTTGTGTAGAGGTGTGAATCTGAGGTCATAATGGAATCGTTTGAAAAATAAAGAAAGAAAATGCACCTGTTGAGCAATTTCTACCATTTGAAAAAAGGCTTGGACATCACAAGAATTCCGTCAGTGTTACTGCGAAACCTCGTACCTCCAGCTTTATCAAAGATGGAATGACGAGGTGTTGCAATAACATAGACGTATCTATGCATATTCAACTCGAGACATATACAATGTCATACATGTACAATAACCCAATGGGAATATTAATACATGTTCGAAGGTTCAACTAGCGGAGATAATAATGGAAACTAAAGGGTATTCGTGTTGTAATTAGCTTATTTCCACTTAGACCCCCCCCCCCCCCCCCCCCACACACACAACAGCCACAGGTAGTCGTCCGTCAAATTTTGGCCAATCACCGTTCGTTGCCATTGCACGTGGGATGCTTTGCTAGGAATAGGTTCAGAGCCTCGATCCGGCATAAAAAACCGGCTGATGTGTTACTATTTTTAGGACCAAATTGAACCGTCTCTATGTGTATACAATGTTAATTTCCCATAAACACATTGTTTGCCTCCGGAGGCGGCTCATAGGTACGGACTAAAACGATAATTGAAAGGGGTCAATTAATTGCTGAACAATATCACGGAATCGGTCTATCATTTTGGTGGAATCCTCAATGCCTTAACTGTTAAGAATGGGTTATTGTTATTCCCCTATCAGATTAAAAGCAAATATTTACCTTCGACGACAGGCACTGGACACATGGGCAGAGCTGTAGATCCAGTTAGGCGTGCACTTGTTCCACATCCTAAATACAGCAAGGCGTTTCTGTTCACGGCTGGAATAAACAAATAAATAACGTTAGATCTGAATAAGATTTAGCTCGCGATAAATGACCTGGCAGAACATCTCTAGCTAATAGCTTGAGCTGCTCTGCCAGGTCATTTATCGTGAGCTATAAGATTGTTGAAATGGGATTTAACGCCGCGTTCAAGGATCTTCGTTACAGTATTTGGTTAACGAAAAAACCTAAAATCATTATTCGCAGTCTGCTCTCTGTCAATCCAGGTCAAAGTTTAGAGGATTGCCGACGTGAAGATTGTGGTAAAAGTCAAAGTATTTGTATGCTATGGGATCGAAAACATGAGAAAGTTCTAGTCATTATTTTTTTCTTATTTTCCCGTTGTTTTAAAAATCTGTCTCTTTTAATGACGCCAAAACTAAAGATTGTTTGAGAAAGGGTTTAGACAATGTCAAGGGCAATGATCCAGGTATTGCTCTTGGAAGGGCTCGAGTAAAAGTCAAGGACACTAAACAAACGAATAAATTTCTAGATCGTTTACCTCTGAATTCGATGACAAAATCACCGACGTTATCATTTCTGTATTCTATGTTAACGTTGATAAATCCTGACGTTGCCGTTAGTATTGACGTGTAACGGTTCTGCGCAGGTCCATCACAGTTGACGTCAGTTGAGGTGCCGCCTGACGTCATCGATATGTTACACGAGCAAACCTCGTTGAACTGAAAGCATACATTACCCCTTCATTTTTTTTTCTAAAATATCATATAAGACTGATCTAATTTGAATGCGGTTGTAGACGACAATAATACTAAAAGTTTGTTAATTTGTTTATGAGTACCAAAGAGATTTCATTGACAAATTTGTTGTTCTCGAGATGGTAACGAAGTGATTCCACGAAAGATTATTTAACCCATATCGAAAGAAGACTTTATTTTGGCGTTTCCGGTAGAATTAACTAAGTTGGACATTGATAGAACAGATGAAACTTATGATGATCAGTAGTCTATCCGTTCTATCAATTTTTCTATGCTATATCATTCATATTTTGTACTTTTGATATGATTTATATTGACGTCTGCACCAGCTTTCAAACTAGACCCCTTTTACTTTTTCGACCAGGAAGGGTTGTAAAAAAAAAGATACGTTGCACTGACGAAGTTTACTAAGTCATACCTTCTGTAATGTATTGAGCAGCACAAACACGTCAATATCTGTGAAGCATGATGCCTGTACAGAACACGTGTACTGTTGTACACCCTGTGTTGTGGGTACTGTGCCACCATCAGTATAACCAGGCGTTGTTATAGATACATCTGTGGTGTTCATGCTGTCGTCTGTATGTACCTCAATACTGTCTCCATCTGAAGTTATAACGGAAAACAAGATTTTTTAAAATGTATTTTAAAATGTTTGTAAATGGCGTTGTGCTGATTGAAAGAAGCATCTTCGCAGTATAAGGGTACTACCAACACTATGTTCCTTACCAATGCGGTATTTATTGTCGATAACGTTCTAAAATGTCGTAACTGCAGCTTAATCAAGGTGTAGTTACGACTTTTTGGAACGTTACCAACGATTTATTTGTGTCATACGACTCTCTATAGTAAAATAGTAACTTTGTAGACCCTGTGTTGTAGGTACTGTGCCATCATCAGAATAACCAGGTGTTGTTATGGACATATAATATTATAGCGTTGTTTATGCTGTCGTCTGTATGTTCCTCAATACTGCCATCATCTACAAATGATTGGGAAAACAAATTGTTCCTTCTAAAGAAAATTATGAGAAACCTAACGCCTTTGTTTTACTTATTTCCAAACATTTTCTTATTTTTCCTAGACATCGTCAACATAATTATCTAGCATTATGAGTCTCTTTTTTATATATAGCATTTACTCTGTCGTATGCTTTAAACAATTTGGGCCAGCCTAAAAGTTCGGTTAATGGACAATGGTTAAAAAAGAAGGCAATTTGTCATTTACTTTTGATGTTTTCCTTGATAGTCCTTACAAAATGTTTGCAAGTGCTTCTGCCAATTTTGCAATGACCTTGAATACGGACTTATTTTAAGCAGTCTAAACTTTTTATGCTCCCCGTAAAAAGAAATAGGGGGAGCATATAGTCGCCATGCTGTCCTTTCGTCCGTCCGGCCGGCCGGCTGCCCGTCCACAACCAGATCCCAGCTACCCTTGGATCAAATTCAATGAAACTTCACATGTAAACAATCCATAGAGACCTTTTCCTCCGTTTCTTGATTTGAGGCTGTGTCACGGAAAAAGGGGCCTTAATGTAGAAATTAGTTTTTCACTAATTTCTCTTCATCTAATAAGCAGAAATTAATGAAATTTTGTACTTGTGTGATTAATTAGATGTTCTAGACCATATTGTAAAAATAATGTGTGTACAAAAAAATTCATTGGAAAGAGGGGCTTAATGTGTGATAGCATTTTTGCGACAAACACTTATAGGGATAGCATAACCCGTTTATGACGGCTCTTGTGTTGTTTAGGAACAAATGCATGTAAAAGCGCACTTGTAACGGTCGTATATTGAACCTTCATGTTAGGAACTAGGATACTAGGCCATGAAAACAGTCTGTTTTGAATTACTTGCCTGTAATTCTGTTATTTACCAATTCGAGAGTTCGTGGATTCTGATGTCGTAAAACTTGATTACATTTGTACTTGTTATTTTTAACATTTTTCCAAATGATCCTCAGAATCGACGACCGTGACACATATAAGGAATACTGAGATAAAAAGAAAACGCTAATAACCACCGTTTTAACTGCTTCCCTAATGTGTTAAAAGCTATAGAACAATAACGTTCTGTGTTTATTCGGAATTACTTTGTCGTCGACTTCGATTTTTGACCAATTTGAAACTTTGTCGTTTTAGATCTGGTAAAACAAATGACGATAAACGTGAATCGCGGACTTATGGAACTTAGAAGCCGACCGTTTACACGGTGGATAATCACATGATACAATAATAAATACGGGACCGATTGGAATTCGGTTTGAAACATAGAAGCTGGACAGACGACACGCAATAAATGGACATGGTGGGTTCTTGAAAAATATGCTGATAAATTAGTTACTGAAGATCACTCAATTATTTAAAAAAGAATCCACGACATCCAGCTTATTCCTATGTTCGTGAAGTTGGCAGACCAGCAGACTAGCAGACTGGCAGAGTGAAGTTGGCAGACCAGCAGACTAGCAGACTGGCAGAGTGAAGTTGGCAGACCAGCACACCAGCAGACTAGCAGAGTGAAGTTGGCAGACCAGCAGACCAGCAGACTAGCAGAGTGAAGTTGGCAGACCAGCAGACCAGCAGACTGGCAGACTGGCGGAGTGAAGTTGGCAGACCAGCAGACTAGCAGAGTAGATGTGCTTATATGGCAAAAATGCCCTAGAAAACAACACAAAAATCATTTTGAAATAATTTTGTAACTTTCCAGCACACTAGCAGAGTAGATGAAAAAAATAATTTCCTTCGTGTAATGGCATTTTGGACCGGATAAACACTTTTTAACGTGTTTTTACGGGAAATTACTCCTTAATACTCGAAAAATCATCATTTTACATCGATTTTGCAAATTTTCTTAATCGGATGTCACACTTGCAAATTAGCAAATTTGAACCGTTTCTTTCTTGAAAATGCGTTTTTGAGATGCATAAAAGCGTCCTAACGGCAAATTAACGCTTAAAACACGAAAACATGTCATCTCATTTTTAGTCTGCCAGTCGGCTGGTCTGCCAGCTTCACATTTCCAGCAGACCAGCAGACCAAAATGAAAATTTTATTTTCTTTCATGTAGTGCCTTTTTTGACCGAATAAACACTTTTTAACGTGTTTTTACGGCAAATTATCCCTTGATACACGAAATAATCGTCATTTTACATCGAATTTTCAACTTTCTTTTTTTGATGTCACACTTGCAAATTAGCAAATTTGAACAGTTTCTTTCGTGAAAATGCATTTTTGAGATGAATAAAAGCTTCCTAACCCCAAATTAATGCTTAAAACACGAAAACATGTCATTTCATTTTTAGTCTGCCAGTCGGCTGGTCTGCCAGCTTCACATTTCCAGCAGACCAGCAGACCAAAATGAAAATTTTATTTTCTTTCATGTAGTGGCTTTTTTGACCGAATAAACACTTTTAACGTGTTTTTACGGCAAATTACCCCTTGATACACGAAATAATCGTCATTTTACCTGGAATTTGCAACTTTCTTTTTTGATGTCACACTTGCAAATTAGCGAATCTGAACAGTTTCTTTCGTGAAAATGCATTTTTGAGATGAATAAAAGCTTCCTAACCCCAAATTAATGCTTAAAACACGAAAACATGTCATTTCATTTTTAGTCTGCCATTCGGCTGGTCTGCCAGCTTCACATTTCCAGCAGACCAGCAGACCAAAATGAAAATTTTATTTTCTTTCATGTAGTGACTTTTTTGACCGAATAAACACTTTTAACGTGTTTTTACGGCAAATTACCCCTTGATACACGAAAAAATCGCCATTTTACCTCGAATTTGCAACTTTCTTTTTTTGATGTCACACTTGCAAATTAGCGAGTCTGAACAGTTTCTTTCGTGAAAATGCATTTTTGAGATGAATAAAAGCTTCCTAACCCCAAATTAATGCTTAAAACACGAAAACATGTCATCTCATTTTAGTCTGCCAGTCGGCTGGTCTGCCAGCTTCACATTTCCAGCAGACTAGCAGACCAAAATGAAAATTTTATTTTCTTTCATGTAGTGGCTTTTTTGACCGAATAAACACTTTTTAACGTGTTTTTACGGCAAATTACCCCTTGATACACGAATAAATCGTCATTTTACATCGAATTTTCAACTTTCTTTTTTGATGTCACACTTGCAAATTAGCAAATTTGAACAGTTTCTTTCGTGAAAATGCATTTTTGAGATGAATAAAAGCTTCCTAACCCCAAATTAATGCTTAAAACACGAAAACATGTCATCTCATTTTTAGTCTGCCAGTCGGCTGGTCTGCCAGCTTCACATTTCCAGCAGACCAGCAGACCAAAATGAAAATTTTATTTTCTTTCATGTAGTGGCTTTTTTGAGCGAATAAACACTTTTAACGTGTTTTTACGGCAAATTACACCTTGATACACGAAAAAATCGTCATTTTACATCGAATTTTCAACTTTCTTTTTTTGATGTCACACTTGCAAATTAGCGAATCTGAACAGTTTCTTTCGTGAAAATGCATTTTTGAGATGAATAAAAGCTTCCTAACCCCAAATTAATGCTTAAAACACGAAAACATGTCATCTCATTTTTAGTCTGCCAGTCGGCTGGTCTGCCAGCTTCACATTTCCAGCAGACTAGCAGACCAAAATGGAAATTTTATTTTCTTTCATGTAGTGGCTTTTTTGACCGCATAAACACTTTTTAACGAGTTTTTACGGCAAATTACCCCTTGATACACGAAAAAATCGTCATTTTACATCGAATTTTCAACTTTCTTTTTTTGATGTCACACTTGCAAATTAGCAAATTTGAACAGTTTCTTTCGTGAAAATGCATTTTTGAGATGAATAAAAGCTTTCTAACCTCAAATTAATGCTTAAGGTTTACGAACTGAGAATGAAAACGCCACTTTCTAGCCATACGAAATGCATCAAATTACACACACTTGTAAATACACTTCACATAAGTTGATTCACCTGGCCGGGTTTCAAGATTATGCTTCAAGAAAAAAATGATTTACAAATTTTATTTTACTCTATATTCATATGCAAGGGAGGTAATTTTGAACATTTTTGTCAAATATTTCCACTAGTATGCATTAATTCAAAATTCTAAACCATACAAAATGCTTATGTTTGCTCTTGGAATGGAAATGTAACACCGTTTAGGAATTACTGGCACTTTTAAAATTTCGCCTCTGTCTCTGCATTTCATTCTCAGTTCGTAGACCTTAAAACACGAAAACACGTCATCTCATTTTTAGTCTGCCAGTCGGCTGGTCTGCCAGCTTCACATTTCCAGCAGACTAGCAGACCAAAATGAAAATGTTATTTTCTTTCATGTAGTGGCTTTTTTGACCGAATAAACACTTTTTAACGCGTTTTTACGGCAAATTACCCATTGATACACGAAAAAATCGTCATTTTACATCGAATTTGCAACTTTCTTTTTTTTGATGTCACACTTGCAAATTAGCAAATTTGAACAGTTTCTTTCGTGAAAATGCATCTTGAGATGAATAAAAGCTTCCTAACCCCAAATTAATGCTTAAAACATGAAAACATGTCATCTCATTTTTAGTCTGCCAGTCGGCTGGTCTGCCAGCTTCACATTTCCAGCAGACTAGCCGACCAAAATGAAAATTTTATTTTCTTTCATGTAGTGGCTTTTTTGACCGAATAAACACTTTTTACGGCAAATTACCTCTTAAAACACGAACAAATCTGCATTTTACATCGAATTTTCAACTTTCTTTTTTTGATGTCACACTTGCAAATTAGCAAGTTTGAACCGTATCTATCGCGAAAATGCGTTTTTTACACGTGAAAAGGCTTTCTTTCTCCAACTTAACGCTTAAAACACGAAAACATGTCATGTCATTTTTAGTCTGCCAGTCGGCTGGTCTGCCAGCTTCACATTTCCAGCAGACTGGCAGACCAAATGAAAATTGTAATTTCTTTCATCTAGTTGCTTTTTTGACCAAATAATGTCACACTTGCAAATTAGCAAATTTGTGTGGTTTAAGGCTAATCACTACTTAAAACTACCAAACAGCACCTTCTATGTGTAGACTAGCCCTAGTCGTTTCTGTTTGTAAATTTGTAAATGGGTGCATTATTCTGTTTAAGGCTTGCCTGTATAATCCAAGTCCAGACTAGGATGTCATTTAAAAAGTGGTCTTTGCTGTTATACTCTAACATTAATACTAGGGTCTGGGC
This sequence comes from Fragum sueziense, assembly GCA_963680895.1. Taxonomy (NCBI): domain Eukaryota; kingdom Metazoa; phylum Mollusca; class Bivalvia; order Cardiida; family Cardiidae; genus Fragum; species Fragum sueziense. Next base: position 3,499,017 of record OY804595.1, on the reverse strand, counting down.
CAGAATACTTCTAGGTGCTTTGTGTTATCATTTAATCATATCTTTAAAGGTGATAAAATACCAGTAACAGTCGGCATGCTGACCTCACTGACCATTTGTTTAGATAAGTGTAATATGAGAATTATGCAGGCAGGACACAAAAGCGAAATTACACGTCTTGAGAACAGGAAAAATACCCCCTTCGTATTTAAATATTACGAAAAGGAATGTATTTTTTTTCAAAAACATAGACATAGATCAGCTTGTATCAGGCCCTATATAGACACTATGATCATGGTAGATATAATTATCATTGTTGGTTTAACCCATTACCACACAGTGACTCCTTTTGACTCCCAACAAGATATTGGCTTTGGAAAACATCGTGGAAATGAAGAAATTGCTTGTGACAAGCAATTTCTTCATTTTCCACAATGTTTTCTATGTAAAAAGACCAACAAATGCAAAATTTCATTCACTTGAAATTGTCGTCTGCATCATCTTTGAATTTGGACTAGTCTAAAATTTTGTCGTTTGGTAATGGGTTAAGGGGACATAACATTCTAATTTCATTTTTAATAGTATGTCTTGATGCAAAGATTTGTTATTCTAATGCGCTTAAATGCTGTCATGTTTTGGGGTTTTTTTTTTGTTTATGTTTTTTGTTGTTTTTTGTTGTTGTTGTTTTGAAGCTGTTGTTTATAACCAAGAAATAAGCCATTAAAATTGAGACAGAAATTACAAATTCCATATAAATCCGAACTGTTGTCCACAACATTTTTTTTAATTCAAACGCAAATCGTCGGTGTAAATGCAAAACCTCGTATGTCGATTCTGGCGATTTTTCAATGTACAAACTTCTGTGCCCAGTTAAAGACAATTCTTGCAGATTTTGAGATATTTTAACTGATCAGTATTACTGACAAGTCATTTGTAAACAGTATGTCCAAATTTCAAGTAAAACATTTCAGTATGGGAAAAATTATTGCACTATTTTTTCTCCCATTTAAAATTTTCCAAAAAACGAGATACGAGGTTTTGCATTTACAACGACGATAGGCGAAATATGAATACATTTTGTATAAAGGCAACTGTCAGATAAAAGGAAATCCGTAATAATCTTCACGTATTACATTGAGATGCCCCCACATCCTGCAAATTTCTGTCAGTTTCGTAATTGTATTCTATTTCGTACTAACTCGCAAATCTCTAATAAGGATTGTTCTGATCTGATATTTATTGTTTTAAAGCATATCTTACCCAAACAAACACACTGGAGATTTTTTTTGCTTTGCATCTATAGTACAACATCAGAATAAAATAAGACCCAAATCCGAAGAAATTGAATGCTGTTTTAAAAAAATCAAAGTTAACTACCTCACAGAGACTTTTTATGACTCCCTTAAGTTAGTGGCTTTAAATACATGTATTGTGGGAAATGAGGAAATTGCTTTTAACAAGTATTTTCTTCGGTTCCCTAAATGTTTTAGGCAAAGAGAGACCAAAAATGTAGAATACCATTCACCTGAGATTATGGTCTGTGCTATTTTTGAAGTTGGACAAGTCTAACTGTTGGCGTTTTCTAATGAGTTTAATTTAATAAGAAGGATGTGATATTTAAAGCCCTTCTTACAACTAAACCTGTAGTAGGTGCTCATGTGTGCGGTTTGCGTCAAAGCATAGGCATAGTCATGCGATGCATGCACGTGAAACATACGATTTTGGTGGATGCAGTCACGACGCAGACTGCACGTAGCAAAGAATTGAGCGGATTTACCTTAATGCTTTACTCTTTGTATATATAAAGTAAAGCATTAAGGTGTACTCAAAGATTTCGGTTTGAGGATAGTTGGCGCAAGATCGTATGGCACATGTTCACATTTTGACCAAATGTAAACAAAACAGTGTTGTATAAAAGATGAATATATTCTTAATAAGTTGTGACGTAGACATGTCGTAAATTTATGTACAGTGAAAGAGCGGTATACTCACTGTTCAGAGTTTTCTGCGTTTTACCGAACCATGTTTTGTTTACATTTGAACAAAACGTAAATATATGCCATACGATCTTGCGCCAACAATAATTCGGAACGACCGATCGTATTTACAAGTATGTACTCGTAAAGAACTCTTACACAATCGTATATAAATTGAAAATATCGGCAATGCTCGTAAGGATTCGCGCTACGGGGAAATGTTTTGACATGTAAAAAAAACTATTAAGAATGATCAAGGGATAATTGTTCCGTTATTCGCTTCTAATTTCGTAAATTCACATCAGTTAATCGTCGCAAACAACACGTGAGTGATTCACGAAATATAATGCAATTTTACAAATATATACGACCCTGGATGTTAAAAACGCTCTTATTATAGCGGACGAGAATTGACATGGCAGAGCATTCCATTCGATTAGCATGGGCTGCTCTGCCAGGTCAATTCTCGTCCGCAATATATGAGATGCCAAGTATGATACTAAAACAGACAAGGCTTTTGAGGCTTGTGAGGATTATGTTTGATGGATAAGCTGCAAGAGGACTGTACGAAACCTGGTAAAACCTTGTGTGAATACCGTCTTATGGGGATAAATATTGATCTAAAATGCTTTAAGTGCCTTTTGCGAATTCATTGCTCATATACTATACTTCTATACTAAAGGAAAAAAGAAACGCAACATAACTTCTTTCAATGCATAGTAAGATTTCATCATTTGACTTTCTAGTGTCAAAATATCATCAGGGTCACAGATTACACGTGCCTTAAATATGCGTTTAAATGAGAGCGATTTGGTGTCAATGTTTAATGTGTTCTTGAACGCACTCCAATATGACGTTAACGATTCCTTGTTGAAATTTGATTGCTGTACTGTCCATGAATAGCGTAAACCGTTTTTCCTGATAAGAGAATTCCTTTCCGTAGGTAAAATAAGCGTAGGCCTATGTTATTGTCCTAACGTTGTGACTTTAGACGTTGACGACCGCTTTTCAGGCGACCGTCAGTTGTTCCGTTCGTTCTAAGAAGTAATCTCGAGCAATATTTTGTCAACCGATGTACTCCAAAGTCACCAACAATTGCGGGTTGAGATGTTCCATTCGTAAACATCACAATTGCTGACGGACGACGTATATGATTGAATAAGTTACAAAATGATATTAGGAATTACATCCAAACAAAAATCATTGCCTTTTGTCCAGTCGACGTCCATCTACACAAATCAAAAGACTTTTATGCAAAGTTTGGGTATTTGAAGGTTTGAACGTGAGTTAGAACGCTTTTTTCCATCTCAAAAACGCATTTTCACGAGAGAAACGATTCAAATTTGCTATTTTGTAATTGTGACATCATATTAAGAAATTTGCAAAATCGATGTAAAATTATGTTTTTTTTTTCGTGTATTAAGGGGTAATTTTCCGTTAGAACACGTTTGAAAGTGTTTATTCGATCAACGAAACCCACCAAAAGAAAGAAATTAAGATTTTCATTTGGTCTGCCAGTCTGCTGGAAATGTGAATCTGGTAGACCAGCAGACTGGCAGACTAAAAATGAGATGATACGTTTGTGTTTTAAGCGTTAATTTGGGGTTTGAATTTTTTTTTTGGCATCTCAAAAACGCGTTTTCACGAAAGAAACGGTTCAAATTTGCTAATTTACAAGTGTGACATCTGATTAAAAAAGTTGGTATATCGATGTAAATGATGGGTCCTGGTTGTTAAAATAAACGTAACAGGGAACGATTTTATCTAGTTTTCCGTGACGTTATTTCGGACAAACAATAGTACTTCGTATGCGTTGTTTTAAAATCTCATAACTACGGTTAAAATCAAGCCGTAGATACGAGATTTTATTTCAACACCGAGGGTTAATCAAAACATAGCGGCAAACCTGGTCAAACTATAGCACAAAATACATTGCTATTAATGAATCAGACGGATATCCCTCCTCTGATTTTAATTGTTATAAAGGCAACCTCTGTGGCGTAAAGGCAAACTCTTCTTTGAATGAATGGGTTTTGGCTGAAAAGATGCCATCTACAGTTTACATAATGAAATAAGCAGTTTGTATATCGATTCTTCTTTCGACTGTTCAGGGGCCGGTTTCATCAAGCTAAGACATATTTTTGACTTACCGATAACTGACGACAAGTTTCGGGCAAGAAACGCCTATCATCAATCTATGAAGACCTGCTTTATGCGGTTGTTGTTTTAACCGATATTTAAGACCTCGGTAAGTCAAAAATGCGTAAATATTTTGATGAAACAGGCCCCAGATTTTGATTTCGATGAAATGATAGATATACAAAAAAACACAGCTGTGCATGTATAGTGCGTGTTGGTATTTTACAATGCTATCCATCAACAAAATGGTATACCGATATTTAAAAACAGAGAAAGACAGCGAAGGGTTATTGGGTATATTGAGATGCCCCCCCCCCCCTCTATTTCGGTTTCGTAGTCCATTTCGTAATAATTCGTAAATCTTTAAGACAGAATGTTCTGTTCTGATTTCTATTGTGTTTCAAATCAGATCTTGCCCAAATATCCACAGTGTATTTAATTGCTTTACGTGCATTTTACAACAGCAAATGTTTAAGCTTCGTCAACAGTATAGCGGACGAGAATCGACCTGGCAGAGCAGCCCATGCTAATCGAATGGAATGCTCTACCAGGTGAATTCTCGTCCGCAATACTGTTAATAAAAGACCCAAATCTAAAGAAATTGATTATTGTTTTAAAAAAGTTCAAAGTTAAACCATTTCCACACAAAAACTACTTTGCCCCCCCCCCCCTTCAAGTCAATGGCTTTAAAACATTGTGGGAAATAAAGAAATTGCTTTTAACAAGCATTTTCTTCATTTCCAAAAATGTTTCTGCCAAGACAGACCAAACAAGCTGTAGAATCACATTCACCTGCAACTGCGGTTTGCGCTATTTTGGAACTTGGACAAGTCGGTAATGGGTTAACGTTAATAGAAAGGATGTGATATATTACCGTTAACTTAAGTACCTCTTTAAACCGTTTGTGCTCCTTCGTCTTAAACTTAGGCATAATCGTGCGATGCACGCACGTGTAACGTAAGATTTTGGTGGACGCAACCACGACGTGGACTGCCTGTAGCAAAGAATGGCAACGAATTTTCTGCTAAAAATAGACTATGTTTACCGTTATGTTTTGATAAACCGTGAGTATTGTTATAAACTATCATAACTACGGCTTGAATAAAGCGGTAGTTACGAGATTTTAAACACCACTCACGATATTCTATTTGTTTGTCCGAAATTACGTCACGGTTATTGGGATAAAATCGTTCCCTATTGAACGGACAAATCAGTACTACGACCATTGTGCGTCTTTTAGAACGCAAGGAGCACCCAAGACAGAAATACTAAGCACGTACGTACATGTTTTTAAAAAGCATGTCTTACAACCCGTCGTGCGTCTTCGGAAATTTTTCAATACGCACAATTTATAAGGACGCACAACGGGTTGTTAGAGAGGCTTTAGTTATATATTTTACGAATAAAACATTGACTTTCAATCAATACTCATCCATATCGTGTATTCCCTTTCATTCTGAAATCATTAACCCATCACCATACAGAGCAGCTTTTTGACAATCCAAAGAAGAAGGATTTTGGACAACTTTGTGGAAAATGCAGAAATTGCATTTGACAAATAATTCCTTTACTTCCCAAAATGTTTTCTACTTAAAAGTTTTTAGATGGCAAAATAATAATGAAATGACATTTTTTTCGTGTTTTAAGAGTAAAGTTAGGGGTTAGAAAGCCTTTTTGCGTCTCACAAATGCATTTTCATGAAATAAACGGAACAAATTTACTAGTTTTCAAGTGTGACAACAGAGTCAGAAAGTTTCAAAATCGATGTAAAATGAAGATGTTTCGTGTATTTAGATGTAATTTGCCGTGAAACACGTTAAAAGTCTTTATTCGGTCAAACAAGCCTCCAGATGAAAGAAATCATTTTTTTTTTCATTTGGTCTGCCAGTGTGCTGGAAATGTGAAGCTGGCAGACCAGCCGACTGGCAGACTAAAAATGAGATGACATGTTTTTGTGTTTTAAGCATTAATTTGGGGTTAGGAAGCTTTTATTCATCTCAAAAATGTATTTTCACGAAAGAAACTGTTCAAATTTGCTAATTTACAAGTGTGACATCAAAAAAAGAAAGTTGAAAATTCGATGTAAAATGATTATTTTTTCGTGTATCAAGGGATAATTTGCCGTAAAAACACGTTAAAAAGTGTTTATTCGGTCAAAAAAGCCACTACATGAAAGAAAATAAAATTTTCATTTTGGTCTGTTAGTCTGCTGGAAATGTGAAGCTGGCAGACCAGCCGACTGGCAGACTAAAAATGAGATGACATGTTTTTGTGTTTTAAGCATTAATTTGGGGTTAGGAAGCTTTTATTCATCTCAGAAATGCATTTGCACGAAAGAAACTGTTCAAATTTGCTAATTTGCAAGTGTGACATCAAAAAAAGAAAGTTGAAAATTCGATGTAAAATGACGACTTTTTCGTGTATCAATGGGTAATTTGCCGTAAAAACGCGTTAAAAAGTGTTTATTCGGTCAAAAAAGCCACTACATGAAAGAAAATAAAATTTTCATTTTGGTCTGCTAGTCTGCTGGAAATGTGAAGCTGGCAGACCAGCCGACTGGCAGACTAAAAATGAAATGACATGTTTTCGTGTTTTAAGCATTAATTTGGGGTTAGGAAGCTTTTATTCATCTCAAAAATGCATTTTCACGAAAGAAACTGTTCAGATTCGCTAATTTGCAAGTGTGACATCAAAAAAAGAAAGTTGCAAATTCGAGGTAAAATGACGATTTTTTCGTGTATCAAGGGGTAATTTGCCGTAAAAACACGTTAAAAGTGTTTATTCGGTCAAAAAAGCCACTACATGAAAGAAAATAAAATTTTCATTTTGGTCTGCTGGTCTGCTGGAAATGTGAAGCTGGCAGACCAGCCGACTGGCAGACTAAAAATGAGATGACATGTTTTCGTGTTTTAAGCATTAATTTGGGGTTAGGAAGCTTTTATTCATCTCAAAAATGCATTTTCACGAAATAAACTGTTCAGATTCGCTAATTTGCAAGTGTGACATCAAAAAAAGAAAGTTGCAAATTCGAAGTAAAATGGCGATTTTTTCGTGTATCAAGGGGTAATTTGCCGTAAAAACACGTTAAAAGTGTTTATTCGGTCAAAAAACCACTACATGAAAGAAAATAAAATTTTCATTTTGGTCTGCTGGTCTGCTGGAAATGTGAAGCTGGCAGACCAGCCGACTGGCAGACTAAAAATGAGATGACATGTTTTTGTGTTTTAAGCATTAATTTGGGGTTAGGAAGCTTTTATTCATCTCAAAAATGCATTTTCACGAAATAAACTGTTCAGATTCGCTAATTTGCAAGTGTGACATCAAAAAAAGAAAGTTGCAAATTCGAAGTAAAATGGCGATTTTTTCGTGTATCAAGGGGTAATTTGCCGTAAAAACACGTTAAAAGTGTTTATTCGGTCAAAAAACCACTACATGAAAGAAAATAAAATTTTCATTTTGGTCTGCTGGTCTGCTGGAAATGTGAAGCTGGCAGACCAGCCGACTGGCAGACTAAAAATGAGATGACATGTTTTTGTGTTTTAAGCATTAATTTGGGGTTAGGAAGCTTTTATTCATCTCAAAAATGCATTTTCACGAAAGAAACTGTTCAGATTCGCTAATTTGCAAGTGTGACATCAAAAAAAGAAAGTTGCAAATTCGAGGTAAAATGACGATTTTTTCGTGTATCAAGGGGTAATTTGCCGTAAAAACACGTTAAAAGTGTTTATTCGGTAAAAAAAACCACTGCATGAAAGAAAATAAAATTTTCATTTTGGTCTGCTGGTCTGCTGGAAATGTGAAGCTGGCAGACCAGCCGACTGGCAGACTAAAAATGAAATGACATGTTTTCGTGTTTTAAGCATTAATTTGGGGTTAGGAAGCTTTTATTCATCTCAAAAATGCATTTTCACGAAATAAACTGTTCAGATTCGCTAATTTGCAAGTGTGACATCAAAAAAAGAAAGTTGCAAATTCGAGGTAAAATGACGATTTTTTCGTGTATCAAGGGGTAATTTGCCGTAAAAACACGTTAAAAAGTGTTTATTCGGTCAAAAAAGCCACTACATGAAAGAAAATAAAATTTTCATTTTGGTCTGCTGGTCTGCTGGAAATGTGAAGCTGGCAGACCAGCCGACTGGCAGACTAAAAATGAAATGACATGTTTTCGTGTTTTAAGCATTAATTTGGGGTTAGGAAGCTTTTATTCATCTCAAAAATGCATTTTCACGAAAGAAACTGTTCAAATTTGCTAATTTGCAAGTGTGACATCAAAAAAAGAAAGTTGAAAATTCGATGTAAAATGACGATAATTTCGTGTATCAAGGGGTAATTTGCCGTAAAAACACGTTAAAAAGTGTTTATTCGATCAAAAAAGTCACTACATGAAAGAAAATAAAATTTTCATTTTGGTCTGCTAGTCTGCTGGAAATGTGAAGCTGGCAGACCAGCCGACTGGCAGACTAAAAATGAGATGACATGTTTTCGTGTTTTAAGCGTTAATTTGCCGTTAGGACGCTTTTATGCATCTCAAAAACGCATTTTCAAGAAAGAAATTGTTCAAATTTGCTAATTTGCAAGTGTGACATCCGATTAAGAAAATTGCAAAATCGATGTAAAATGATGATTTTTCGAGTATTAAGGAGTAATTTCCCGTAAAAACACGTTAAAAAGTGTTTATCCGGTCCAAAATGCCATTACACGAAGGAAATTATTTTTTTCATCTACTCTGCTAGTGTGCTGGAAAGTTACAAAATTATTTCAAAATGATTTTTGTGTTGTTTTCTAGGGCATTTTTGCCATATAAGCACATCTACTCTGCTAGTCTGCTGGTCTGCCAACTTCACTCCGCCAGTCTGCCAGTCTGCTGGTCTGCTGGTCTGCCAACTTCACTCTGCTAGTCTGCTGGTCTGCTGGTCTGCCAACTTCACTCTGCTCTTATTCCTGGCATTTTCCCACCTTCTCTGCTTCAAACCGAATTCAAATTGGCCAATAGTATCTTAAAAAATATATTAATGCTTTTCTGCAATTTTGAGTCACGTGATAAACCACCGTGGTTATACTTGTTGCAGACGGATATCTTCATCGACAAATCTGATTTTTTCTAGACCAAACATGGATATGAAGTATTCATAAAAGTAATCGTTTTGATCAATCGATAATATTTATAAGCGGACAGAAATAATTATACCCAAGAAACTTCGTAACAATTAGCGAACCGGTAAGCGGAAATTTTCTGGTCGGTGAAAATGTACACATTTTTACCTGATTTAGACTTTCTAGATTCTAATATTCGAGCAAGTATCTTTTGCCCGATGTGCAAATTGTTTCAACGAAAAAACGAAACTAGCTACTCTTTTTCGAGTTTCATGTCTCGTATTAACCCTTTCCCAAACGACAAAATTTTAGGGTAATTCACTTCAAAAACTGCCACAAATGACGAAATGGATGTTATTAAAGATAGGATTTGTGCAAAATATGGCATAGAAAATATTGAGACAAAAGCTGCTGGTTATCAGCAATTTCTTCTTTTGTCTCAATGTTTTCCTAAGCCTTTTCTATTAAGAGACGCCGAAACCAGGTCTTGTTTGGGAAAGGGTTAAGTTAGGCCTAACCCTATCTTAAACAAGACCTAATTTCGCCTGATATAAATGCTTATGGAAACATTGGGGTGCTGATAACCAACATTTTCTCATTCTGCCTCAATATTTACTTTGTTAGTTTGTCTAAAATAGCCACTTCTATCAACACCCATTTTATTGTCTGCAGCAGCTTTGAATTGGACTATCCTAAAAAGTTTGTTGTTTGGGAAAGTGTTAACCCATTACCACACAGTGACTCCTTTTGACTCCTCACAAGATAATGGCTTTAGAAAGCATCGTGGAAAATGAAGAAATTGCTTGTGACAAGCAATTTCTTCATTTCCCACAATGTTTTCAGTGTCAAAAGACCAAAAAAAAAAAAAAATCAAAATTTTATTCACTTGAAATTCTCGTCTGCAACATCTTTGAATTTGGACTAGTCTAAAATTTTGTCGTTTGGTTAATGCAATTCTACATCCAGAATCTCGGATACTTTCAATTTCTAAATGTCTCCTGCTGGTATTTTCGTCAGCGTCGGGGATATTCTGGTAATAAATAAAGGTACAATATAATTACAATTTCAAGGACATGCAAAGAGAGTTTGGTTAAGTACAAAATCAGAGTAATAACTGTCTCCCATAGGTCTGGAAACAGTCAGAAATGTCACGAGTTTGCAAATTTCTTGAAACTCTCCGCCTACGATTTTTTTTTATTATTGTACATTTTGGCTTTTATCTAGTAGACGTTACGAGAGGCAATCCTTTCTTCAAAATTTTTAAAATTCCTTTTCGAACAAGATCTAGTTTCTACGTCCAAAAAGGAAAAGGAAAATGATTTCTTCTATTGTGTCGATACTTTCTGAGCTACAATGTACATAAATAACTTTAGAATTATGTTCAAAGTGCAGTGCGAAACATATTTCAAATAGGAATAGTGCAGAATATGAAAGAGTGTATACGTGAAGACCGCTCTAAATTGAAAGCATTAATTGATGACGAAATATATGTTGATAAAGACAAGATTTTTTAATAATGCAAAACACAGAAAATAACGCGACAAAAGCTGGAGTTGCTGTGTGAAGGTATTGTTTGGGAAAGCGTGAAGTCTAATCAAGATATCCTTTATAACAAATAATTTCTATTTGTGATTTGATACATGTATATACATTTTAAAAATAGATCTTCAGCGGATTGTCATATAAAACTAGGCAAAGAAATTTGATTATACGAAGTGATCGTAAACCGTAGAAAGACAACTGTAGAAGACGTTCAGGAAATGATGGTAGTGGTCATGTTCTCGTTTGCTCACCCTCTAATCCCCACCCCTTTCTCCTTCGACGTCATAACACGATATTGTTTGATAAAACGTTTTAAAACATGATAGCAGTCCATCGAAATTTAACGCTTAATTTTATTCGTTAATTTGAACCCCTACCCAACGAAAAAAAAAACCCTACTGTTGTAAGAATACTATACCTTTTCCAAATGCTGTACATGCTTCTAGATTCACCACCCCTACTGTTTGTGCCCTTCTACCACAACCTGCGGTCAATTGAGCAGACTCGTGTGTTGCTGCAAGAGAAACAATAAAAAAAAAAAGAATATTAGTTAGGCTTGGATAAAAAAACAAAAAAATAAAGAACATCACTTAAGCATTACACGGTCTAAAATAATGTGCTAATGACCAGCATTGCGTCATTTTTTAACGAAAACTTCGTAACTGCAGCTTGTTTTAAGCTGCAGTTACGACTTTTTTTCGTTGAAAATTAGCGAGTTTACTCCTTTTGTCTCAATATTTTTTTTGCTACTATTCACACAAGCCATCTACAACTATATTGTTTTTTCATGCATATAACAGATTTTGAATCGGACGAGTCGAACTTTTCGCCGTTTGGATAAGGGTAAAAACAAATTAAGATTTTAAATAAGCAAACGGTATATTTGTTGGAAAAAGTAATCAGCGTGGGATGTTTAAATAGCCCCGTCATCACTTTAATATAGGACACCAAGAACTTTAAATAGTATCCTATTTTTTTGTAATTTAAAATGTAATTGGTAATTACTAAGTAACGTTTCACATTACGTCATTACAAAGACCAAAACTTTTCATGAATGAGTACAAATGAGCCAGGATCTGAAAAACGTCCCTTGTAGCTTTTGAGACAGTCATGTTTCAATATAAGCATGTGTCTAGGTGCAGTCTGACTGGGATCCATGCTATTCTCATATGGATGCTACAGACAATGAAGAAGGTATTAGAGAACAACATGGTTCCTGATCAGACTGCGTGCTAGCCTGGGTCCAGTCGTCAATATACAATTTGGTCAATAAGATAGCGCATAAAAAAATCAATACCCGTTACATATTGCGGCACCCGTTTTTGATCGTGTTGATATTGATCTTTAGACCGGAGAAAGTAAAAGAGGGAAAAATGATCAGTCTGGAACCCAGTCTAACTGCGTGCATACGCAGGCTGATATGGAACCATGTTGGGCTCAAAAGCCTGAAGGGACCTTTTTCCAGATCCTGGCTCAAATATTTGGCATTTTAAAACGATAATTTCTTAATACGTGCGTCGCACGCGATGGTTCATACTTCAGATTCCGATTGTGACGCCAAGATGACGCCGAGTTGAAATTTCCGTCATTTCAAGTGGATTCTTTTCTTAGTTTTCTTGTACGAAACTGACCTTTACCCTTTTCCCATATCAATTTTAAACACGGTAAAATTGAATGACGATGACGACAAGAAAATTTTATATACGATCTTGAGCAAACTGTAAGTCGTTTGCTTTGGGTAGTGTTAAATATGCAACGGAAAGATCTCGAAAATTGCATTTTGTTAATGAACTATTACAAGAAACACCCATTCCATTTTTTCACAATTCAATTCTAATATAACTTTTTGATCGTATTCTTTTATCTTCCATTGCAAATTGGTTGCTACATTTGCAACCGTATGATGGCATGATGCTTTGCCGAAATTTATCAAAATGCTGATTTTCACATAACAATGTTAAAATGAGCATACACACACCGTTCATTCAGATACAAAAAACACGGATTGGTCTTCCAAACGCGGATGTGAAAAACAACACCTTGGGAATACACAAGGTAAGAAAACATCAACATTTAGCCTTTTAATTGTTGCTATATAAAAAGTGTTTGTGCAGAGCTGATGCAAAATGGTTTAATTTGAGGGTGCTGCAGTTTCATAACAAAAGATTTGAGTAAACTATAGATACAAGCGATTTTAAATCGTAAATCAATATTTTCTCGCCTACTCCCCGTTTTGTTTTATATTTGTAGAAATTATTTAATTGGTTTCGAGCAAATATCTCTCCAAAATAAGTTTTCGACGTCTATGGAATAAATCTATACCATTCATCAATCTGGAAAAATTCTTTGGGTGTCTAGAGCCATGTTAAGAAATTAGCCTAGGTTGCTTCAAGGTACAACCTACTACGGATGTTGATACCACACAACAATAGAGAATTTGCACCGTGGTATGTTGCACCATAGCAACTGACAGTACCCTATTTCAAATAGTTTTTGTTCTTTTTCTATACTTTTTTATGTGTTCTTGTAAAGAAAACACTTGAAGCGATCCCCGATCCTCCACGAAACATCGATTTGATAATAAATATGTGCATTAATAATGATTTACAGACATTCTTACCAAGATTTTTCTCTTTTCGTGCATCAAAGTCAGAATCAGTAGCATATATTTCTCTTACTAACAGATTTTATGAGACAAAATTTTAGCTAAACATTGGCAAAGTTATGTACGTTTTCATTGTATGTCACACAAAAATCAACTCAGCCGATATTTGTTGTAATTAAAGATAATAAATACTCACTCTTTTTTTCCCGCCGTTCAAAATAAAATTGTTTACATCTGTGTTTGGAAGACCAATCCGTGTTTTTGTATCTAGATGAACGGTGTGATACAGCGAGAGAAAAAATGCTTCATAACCAATGACCTTTCCCTTTGCGCCGTATAATTCATTATTTGTGCCTTTGCGGTAGCTTTCGATGCCGCTTGCTCGGAAATTGTCTCAAAGGATTCAAACACAAAAACAGCGAACTATACTACCTCTGAAGCTGATGGCAAAACGACCATAAATGTTTCTATTATAATGAATGTCCAGCCGTATATAACCGCTAGTGAAGGTGCCGATTGGCCGGAAGTAGTTCCCGATTGGACCGTCACACGTCACTGACGTCACCGTGCCGTCACCGTGAATAGTAACGTTACATGAGCAGACCCCATTATTCTAAAACATAATGTAAATAGAAGAGATTTTTTCAGTAAACGCTTTTCATTATAAATAAACGTGATTAAAGTTGATCTGAAATATATAATAGAAGGCAATTCCCATGTTATCTCTAATAGAAAGTTTGATATGCGGAATACATTCGATTTCAATCGATGACTAACGTAGACGTCCCATTGTTCTGTAGCATACGAACATATCGTAACATATTTTAGCTTATCGAGACGTGTCTCAATATCAAAGTAGTCCACCCTCGTGAGATTCATGTGACGTTGGATTCTTTGTGCGACGTCGTTAACGTTCGTAACGCATCAAAGTTGATTCGGACGACGTCGGAAGAATCCGGCGGTGGAAATCTACGAGGTTGTCAAAAAATACCGACGTCGGGCGAATCTCATTAGGGTTGGACTGCCTTCAATTGATATTGTTTCCTGGGCATCTTCAGTACCTTGCTGCAGCTCTGAAACAGCTTGCAAACAATACTTCGTAACTCGTAGTAGAGACGGGTAACGGAACAGTATTTTATGATTACATGGCATTTTGATCAAAAAAACATATTTGTCCTGCAAGTTTCTTCAAAAGTTTCCGGATTATTAGACAATTTTAAATGGCATAGACATAAATCTTTGACAATGAGTAGTTAACGAAAATTTAAAGATAGGTTTAACTTTTTGTCCCATTTGAAAGTCCTTGGCTGGAATGAAATAACTATTTTTAAAGAACAAAACAATTGATTACTTCAGAATGCATGTTTAAGATCCATCACTTACCGTCTGGAGGCGATCAAAATAGAAACATTTGGCAGATCTAAATATGTAGGTGTGCATGCATAAAACAAAGTGTTCCGAGACAATTTACTTCATTTCCTTTTGTCCACACAACTGTTCTCTGACAGACTATTTGCTCCGTTGTATCGCAGCTTTTCAACGAAAACCTCGTATCTGCAGCTTGTGTTAAGCTGCAGATACGTGGTTTTCGTTTAAAAGCGACAGTATAGTACCTGTTGTCGAAACACTGCCATACAGATACTAGTACCCAGATTGCTTGAGAAGAAGCTTGATAGGATAAGATGGACTACTTCACGGAACCTGCGTAATAGATTCTGTCAGACTAAATTGTGAAAACAATTATATCCAGTCTTCAACTATGTACCCTGATAATGGCTTTGTCTTGTTGACATATTTCAAACAACAAAATGCAGTGTTTGGAGTAGGTCTGCGTGTCGGCTTATCACACACAATGGGGTTTTAATATTCTCCCTACTGGTCATTTTGTATTTTTAATTTTTTGTTCCAACTTTACAATTCTACCAATGGTACGTACCTTTTGTAGTGTGTTTACAAGAACAAAGACGTTGATATCTGATGTACAAGACGCCTGTACAGAACACGTGTACACGGACGGACCACTCCCGAGATATGGTGACTGTTCTGCAGGATAGTCCGGGGTAGTGATGATTGTCTCCGGTCCCGTCACTTCGTCGTCCGAATCTGCTTCTATAACGTTGTCTCCTTGTATAGAAGGTTATACATGTACAATGTATATTTTGTCGCTTTTCAACGAAAACATTGTAACTGCAGCTTGTTTAAGCTGCAGTTACGATGTTTTCGGTGAAAAGCAGCGATATCTAAAATTACCATGTGATGCTTGTTCTCGATATAAATCGAATAAATCCACTGGTCCCCATCACAAATACAAATATTATATAATGAGAAAATTATTATAATTTGTAGTTGAGACAACATTATGCTTTACAGGTAAAAGGACTAAAAAATATTATGACAAAATATTGCTAATGCATAAAAAAGAACAGATGTAATTATTTCAGAAAGACAAAAAATGTTTTGTAAATTTTCTTTATTGCTTACAAGGACATAACATTCTAATTTCTCTTTTTTAAAGTATGTCTTGATGCAGAAATTGCTTATTCTAATGCGTAGAAATGCTATCAGTCTTTTGAAGTTGTGATTTTTAAGAGAAAAATACGCTTTTATAAATGAGAGAGAAATGACAAATTCTATATGAATCTGAACTGTTGTCCACAACAATTTGTTTAATTTTAGCACAAAAAAATTATATTTCTCTTAAACGGTGCACTATTTTGGCTTAAAATTTTCAGAATTTTCATAAGAAAATGTGCTTTTCTTTAGATATAAACAAAAGAAAATATAAAAAAAATAAATGTGAAATGCCACTTTAAAGCCCGCCATACCTGTTACATCGCTAGGACATGCCTGTAAATTAGAAATACCCGTTGTTTTTGCTCGACTGTCACAATAACCAACGAGCTTTGTGTTTTTGTTGACAGCTGAAAATAAAGTGAATTTTCTAGTTGTCATCTTCTTTTCTTAGTTAAAATTCATATATCGGTCAGTTTTTATTTCATAGACATGCACTAATAGAGTTGTCCTTAAGAATTACGGAACATATTGGGCCTTTTCAAATAATAAACTTCAAGGGCGGATCTAGGGGTGGGATCAGGGGGTCATGACCCCCCCCCCCCCCCCTGGAATTGGCCGAAAATTGAATTTTGACTATATAACTTCGTATCAAATGCCATACTTTGGGCTTTGACCCCCCTGGAAAAAATCCTGGATCCGCCCTTGAACTTTCAAAAGTATTTGGAGATTTATTCATGCAGAATGATATGTGTTTACATGTTTGACGTGACAGCAGACGTAGCCCCAACCACTGCGAAAGAGGGAAATATCGCGAGTTTCTGAGGACATAGCTAGACAAAATGCAGATTGACTGTTACATTATAATATTGGAATTAGTATTTTTCTACATATTGCGGCTTTTTTAACGAAAACCTCATAACTGCAGCTTAAAACAAGCTGCAGTAACGAGGCTTTCGTTAAAAAAAAGACGAGATGCCCATTTATGGTTAATCGTCCAGTAGTCTTATTGCAACAGTGAATAAAATATAAAAAGTACACAAACATCCAATACCTTCAAAGCGGATGGTGAACGAGCCTCTGATGTTGGTTAAGTGGCTAATGTCGACCCTGGCAAACCCGTTAGTCACGACCATTATGGGTGTGTAGGCGTTGGCGGCCGGACCCCGGCACGTGACCTCAGATTGTGTGTTCCCACTTATGATCGAGATATTACATGAACAGATACCGTTTACCTACAGCAATTAAAGAGACATTTCACATTTATTTTTTCATAAATTTTACTTGTTTTTATCTGAAAGAGCATATTTTCTTATGTAAATTCTGAAAATTTCAAGCCAAAATATTGCACCGTTTACGAGAAAAATATATTTTTGGACTAAAATTAAATACATGTAAATTGTTGTGGACAACAGTTCAGATTTATATGGAATTTGTAATTTATTTCTCAACTTTAAAGGCGAATTTTTCGCTTATAAATAACAACTTCAAAAATCTGAGAGCATTTCTACGCATTAGAATAACCAATGTTTGCATCAAGGCATACTTTAAAAAATGAAAGTGGAATGTTATGTCCCTTTAAGATTTTCTTTAGAAATATATTTCTCTGACATTGTAACGCTTCCTAGAATGATAACAAATTTCAGTCACAGCGAGTTCCGCAACTATCATTTTGGATCATGCACATATTGTATGGTAACATTGGGACAACTTTGCGAAACACGGCAAAAGTCTTGAGATAGTTCTAACTACGAGTACATATACATGTACATGTACAAATGTCATTGTCATTGATAAAACATTACATCATGGGTGTAATTGCAAAACATCGTACAATAGTATATTCCGTTTTTATTCAACTGACAGGGTGTGGCTAAGTAAAGAGGTTATTCGACGAGTTTACTTCTCGACACCTTGGTTGATAGAAGAGAAAAAACGTGCGGCACGAGCATGAACATATTTCAAATTGAAACAATGTGCGATTGTAAAATGTGTTGTCATAAAACCTCGTAGCTACAGATTGATTCACGCTGTAGTTATAATGTTTTGCAACAATACCGACGAATTACCGCTAATCGAGAAGGCTGTTTCTCCCTAAGCTTAAATGGAATGAACCGTTTACTAAGCTCCGTCCTGTCTCCCGAATAAAACAGAATATACCGGCCGAAAATGACAGTGAGGTGGGTTAATGTTTACTACTTGACAACAAATCAACTCTGTTCGTATTTGTAACGGTGCAAATCAGACGAATTGATTGGTTTTGCAGCAGTAAACATCAGCCTACGTCACTGTCAATTTCGGCTGGGACTATTGTATATCCAGCTATAATCAAGCTGGAGATACGAGGGTTTTCAATAACACCGACCACATGTACTAATAGACCTTGAGCCACCAATAACCCCTGCTCCCCCCAACCCCCCCCCCTAGGGGGAATTTTGAAGGGTATGATTTTCTGAAAGCTTATAACAAACGCTACAAGATGAGCGTTGTTTGCACTCTGGCCGTTGGGGCTTTTGGCTGTAACCCTTATCTAAAACCCTTAACCCTTTTAAATTTTCTATTCAAAAATACAAACAATTATTTGGTCATATCTTCATTGAATTTTGACCTACATATGTCAAAATGGTATCAAATGAAAGCTTATGACTTGCTCTATCATTTGTAGTTATTTTATGCAAATTAGCATTTGCATATTCATGAATATTAATGATTTTCCTGAAAATTGTCAATTTTTGATTAAAATTTGGCTAATAATTTCCAAAGCAAGGCGTTTCTGTCCATGGGGAATTTTGTAAACATGGTTTATCAGTAAGAACATTTTATTAGAAACATTTTGAGCCTTGTTTGCGCTTTGGCGGATGGGGCTTTTTGCTGTGACCCTTATCTAAACCCTTAACCCTACCAAATTGCTCATTCAAATTATGAAAATGAATTTGGTCATATCTTGGTTGAATATTTACACACGGATGTCAGAATGGTATCAAATGAAAGCTTATGACCTGCTCTTTCATTTTCAGATATGTTATGCAAATTAGCTCATTTGCATATTCATGAATATTAATTATTTTCCCTAAAATTGCGATTTTCGACCAAAATTTGGTAAATACATTCCAAAACAAGACATTTTTGCGCAGGGGAATTGTGTAAACGGAATTAATCTTAAAGAAAATCATATAAGAAACATTTTGAGCGATGTTTGCACTTTGGCTGTGGGTGCATTTGGCCAAAACCCTTATCTAAACCCTTAACCCTATAAAATTTTTCAGTCATTTCAAAACGTTTTTGATCATATCTTAGTTGAATATTGACCTACAGATGTTAGAATGGTATCAAATGAAAGCTTACGATTGTCCCAATAATTCGCCATAAATTTTATGCAAATAATCTCATTTGCATATTCATGAATATTAATGATATTACTTAAAACTGTGACCTTTTTGGCGGGTATTTGGTAAATACTTTCAAAATCATTGTGTTTCTACTTAAGGGGAATCATGTAAACATAGTTTATCTTATCTTTAAGAACATTTAATAAGAAACATTTTGAGCAATGTTTGCGATCTGACGGTTGGGGATTTTGGCCGTGACTCTTATCTAAACCCTTAACCCCATCAAATTTTTCATTTAAACTTTCAAAACGTTTTTGGTCATATCCTGATTGAACAGTTAAAAACAGATGTCAGTACGGTATCAAATGAAAGCTTATGGATGACTCTTTCATGTGCTATTCTTTTTATGCAAATTAGTTCATTTGCATATTCATGAGAATTAATACTTTTCCTTAAAATTGTGATTTTTCAGCGAAAATGTGTTAAATACTTTAAGAAAATACTTTCAGAAACAAGGCGTTTCTGTTCAGGGGGAATTATGCAAACATGATTTATCTTAAAGAACATTATATAAATAACATTATAAGCGATGTTTGCACTGAGGTAGTTGGAGCTTTTGGCAAAACCCTTGTCTAAACCCTTAACCCTATCAAATTGTTCATTCAAATTTTCAATATGTTTTTGGTCATATCTTGATTAAAAATTGACATACAAACGTCATAATGGTATCAAATGAAATCTAGTGAATTGCTTGTATATTGACAATTTGCTCATTTGCTTATTCATGAATATTATTGATTGTTTAAATGTTTAGGATAAAACCACATTTATTGTGGAAACTCCATAAAATGTATTCCATTTGACAGTGATATAGTATATGTTATATAGTAAACATTTAATGTTAAGTACATAGTAACCCTGTTATGTTTAGTGCAATAAATGTTGATGGTTCTTTGCATTAAATAGACATTCCAGTGTTGATCTAGGTCGGTTTCCATCATGATAACCCTGCCAAACTCCCAGAGTGTAAGTAATTCCAAGATTGCCAACAAGTGTGATGTTTATCATTTTCCGTCAAATTGTCCTAGAACAGTGAAACAAGTAAGTGTCTTAATATGGGATTTCATATGCTGATCTAAACCAGGTTTTAGTTGTAGCATTTAAATATCAGGAAAGTATTGAACTGAAGATATCTATGGTTATCTAATGCCATCCTTGAAAACATATGTCATATTGAAATATATTGTATATGTATTGCAAGGGAACTATTTTCAATTCATCGTGAGGTTATACTATACTTAAAGCACATATAAGAAATATGTATAGGTTCGTAAGAATGTGAATGTACATTCAACATGGGCTGTCTGTAGTATGGATCAGTTCACATCTGTTCTGGTCTGATACAAATAAATGCATCATAAATAATTGCAATAATCTATTGACCGCAATCGGTTATTGTCTGTTCTCTAGCTGCATACATAAAGCGCGTACATCTCTTGATTTCATGCATCTGATACATAGGCTTCACATATGGCACCCAAGCTTAAATCATCTGAAGTGAAAATACCTCAATAGAGCATAAAGGAATGGTAAAACTAATGTCCCAGATCTGTCAGCCATGTATCAAATACACTTAAGGCCAACAAATTGACTTGGCTATGAGGAATACACAAGGAAGGGCTCTCCAGATGGAACAAAATCATGCTGTTTTCTCAATGTGAATGGAAAAAATAGGGGCTTGACAATTACTTAACAATGTTATTCTGCTATATGTATGCAATTGATTTACATTCCAAGATCTCTATTCAGCCATAAAAAATACAAAAATAATTGAAATAAATAATTTTATATGTGTATCAGAATAAAGACCCGCAGGTTAGACACCTTTTGTATCATTCTATGGCATTTGATAATATGTTTATGTTCAAAGTCCTATTTTGCGGCAATTTTGGATTCATCAAAGGATAACATTCTGTCAACTTAACTAGATATAAGCAAGAACACCAGTACAATATATGGAATCAATTAAGTTTATTTGCACTTAAAACAATAAAGATTAAAAAAATCAAATGAAAACTAAATACATAAATTGATAAGAAGATTTAAAGGAACGAAATATGATGGGTTGCACACTTTAAAATCGCAGTTACTTCCAAACAAAACATCAAATAGATCTCAAACAAAGCTTAGATGATGTTAAAAGAGTGAACATGGATATCAGATGGTTAAAAACTCACGAGAAAGAAAAAAAAACACCTTTTGGTAAGAATTTAACTTGAAAACAATCACAAATTGTAGAGAAATCATTAATGTACATGCATATGCAAATGAGCCAATTTGCATTAAATAACTGCAAATTAAAGAAAAAGTCATTAGCTTTCATTTGATACCATTCTTTCATCTATAGGTCAATATTCAATCAAGCTATGACCAAAAAGTTTTGAAAATTTGAGTGAACAATTTTATAGGGTTAAGGGTTTAGATAGGGATTTTGACCAAAGGCCCCAACCAACAGAGTGCAAACATCGCTCAAAATGTTTCTAATAAAATGTTCTTTAAGATTAACCATGTTTACATGATTCCCCCTGAGTAGAAACACAATTTTTTTAACTTATTTACCAAATATTAGCAAAAAGGTCACGTTTTTAAGTAAAGTCATTAATACTCATGAATATGCAAATGAGGTAATTTGCATGAAATGTATAATAAATTATTAAGCAAGTCACAAGCTTTCATTTGATACCATTCTAAAATCTGTTGGTCAATACTCAACCAAGATATGACCAAAAACGTTTTAAAATGATTAAACAATTTTACAGGGTTAAGGGTTTAGATAAGGGTTATGGTTAAAAGCCCAAACGGTCAAAAGTCAAACATTGCTCAAAATGTTTCTTTATATAATTTTCTTTAATATTAATCATGTTTACATAATTCCCCTGCACAAAAATGTCTTGTTTTGGAAAGTATTTACCAAATTATCTTCAAAAATCGCAATTTTAGGAAAAATAATTAATATTCATGAATATGCAAATGAGCTAATTTGCATAACATATCTGAAAATGAAAGAGCAAGTCATTTGATACCATTCTGATATCTCTGTGTAAATATTCAACCAAGATATGACCAAATTCATTTTCAAAATTTAAATGAGTAATTTTATAGGGTTAAGGGTTTAGATAAGGGTTACAGCGAAAAGCCTCAACCGCCAGAGTGCAAACAAGGCTCAAAATGTTTCTAATAAAATGTTTTTACTGATAAACTATGTTTACAAGATTCCCCTTGGACAGAAACACCTTTTTTAAGAAAGTATTTATCAAATTTTCGGCAAAAAATGGAATTTTTAAGGGAAATCATTAATATTCATGAATATGCAAATGAGCTAATTTGCATAAAATAACTACAAATGAAAGAGCAAGTCATAAGCTTTCATTTGATACCATTTTGATATCTGTAGGACAATATTCAATGAAAATATGACCAAATAAGTATTGTAAATTTGAATGAAAAAAATGATAGGGTTAAGGGTTTTAGATAAGGGTTACAGCCAAAAGCCCCAACGGCCAGAGTGCAAACAATGCTCAAAATGTTTCTAAGATATTGTACTTTATGTAAATCTATGTCTACAAAATCCCCCCTAGGGGGAGCAAACATGTTTCTGGCCCAGGGACTATAACGGCAGTAATTGGCTGGAGATGAATAGTGTGTATTCTCATGACTAAAACGCACAAACCGTACATGATTGTATTTTTTTTCCTTCGAAATATTTAGTAAAACAATATATATTGTTACTCTACCTCTTGCAGAGTGTTCACCAGTACAAACACGTTGATGGTTGTGAGACAAGACGCCTGTACGGAACAATGATAAACACCCCGCCCTACATTACCGCCGGGGTCACTATCGGTGTCGGTGTCCTCATAGAAAACATCCGTAATTGGCCCGTCATCCTGTCCGCCGCCTACACCCGGTAACACTGTGGGAAAATAATTGAATATCGTCTCAAATGCAATGATAAATTAATTACGCGTGGACGTGTTTCTTGGGTCAGACAATCGTGACTTGTATTTGGCTCTATGTACAACAACAAGGATTTATAGACATACACGTATTATATACAGTAGAATTGCATGATATTTGTAGAATAATACCCTCTGTAGGCCTACATAGATTTTCTTTTTCAAAATCATTCTATGTTGACATACAATTAGGATATATAGACCGATTCTAAGCTATAGTTTCTTATGATCTATGATGGTCGTTGGTGTTGAAGCAAGATTTTCTATATAATAACGTGTTTTTAGGTTATTTAAAAAGTGATATTGTCCAGCAAGATTAACCCGGGACATTTACATATTCAATGACTCTACTTCGGCAACGTTTTGTTAAGATGCTCAACTAACGGACTAAGCGCACGTAAATTAAGTTGTCTCTGGTTACTTTGGATGGACAATACCGTAATCACATTCTAAAAAACAGAGTGAAATAATTTTGGCTGAAGAAAAATTATGTTATTGAACCAATGTTCTGTCTCAGATAAATTGGACCTCCTGTGTGGAAACAAAAATAGAGCACGAAATGAGTCGTCTAAAACAATGTAATACATTCATTAGCTTGTCGTTTCAATTTATTGTAAAGGTTACAGGTCCTTTGTTATGTATGCACCTTTAGCCTACACATTTGTCATCTTAATTTTGGAATTTCCCCTTGTATATTTTTAGAGCTGGATGTTTTTGTCAACAAGTATCTTAGAACAAAACATTTTGTTTACTATTTACATTTTCATATTTAAGAACCTTTTGGAGACTGATAGAAATTTTGGAAGCTTTTGAATATAAGATAAACATGTTGTTTATTTTCCATTCGGCTTGTGGAACCTTCTAGAATGATGTATTGGAAACTTTAGAACATTCTTAACTTTCTGGCATATTCTATATTATATAAAGGGAATAGTCTAGAAAAAGTAAACACATTTTTATATAAGTTGTTTTCTCAAACCTTCTGGAATATTCCCTAGTAGCATATATATAGATGAGCAAATCACTCATCGTTCATCAGTTTTCTTCGTTCATTAGTTTTGATTTGGTCACTAGTTCTTACTAATTCATACAAAATTGTCAGACTAAAAGGGGATTATTAAATTACTATAAGTGTGTTTCATACTTCAAGTGGTGCAACTATTCATTGTGGATTTAAACTGGATTAAAATGTAGGACTCTGGAATTTACATACAATTAAGGTATTACATCTTTTATCTTCTTTTAAAACAAAACTTTGTAATTATTGTTAATAAAATTGTTCTTTGTAAAGTTTGTTGCTGGCTTCTTAGTTCTTGTTACCCTTGGGCCGTAACTAGAAATTGGGGGCTCGTCCGGGATACGAATAGCAGACGAACAGATTTACAATTATTGATTTAATTCTGCTTTTCAAAATTATTTCACTGTTCAAGCTAGGCTTTACCTTTTAATAAACTTTACTGTTCTTGCAGTATTTATTTACCTTTACACTTGAATCCAGCAACAAGCTATCATGTCTTTTGATTTGGAGAAATTTACAACTGACCCTTCGGTGGAGTTATTGAATTTGGGTAAAAAGACTGATTTGCTCAATATTGCCAAGTACTTTGGATTAACAGAGGTCAAATCTTCTTTGCGTAAACATGAAATTAAGAACATTTTGGTTCAATATTTTGTCGATGAGGAAATTTTCAATGAAGAGGCTCTTTCTCTCATTGTTGATATCCCATCAACTTTCAATCTGAGAGAGCTTGAATTGTTAAAATTACAAGATAGAGAAAAGGAAAGAGAAAGGGAAAGAGAGAGAGAAGAAATGGAATTTCAGGAAAAAGAAAGAGAAAGGCAATTTCTAGAAAGAGAGAAAGAAAAAGAAAGAGAATATCACTTAAAATTGAGAGAATTAGAAATTCAGGAAAGAGCAAATCAGCCGAAACCTGTTATTGATTATGGTTTTGATGTGACGAAACATATTAGGCTTGTTCCTCCATTTCAAGAAAAAGAAGTTGATTAATATTTCTTTCATTTTGAAAAAGTTGCCGAAAATCTAAAATGGCCAAAAGAGCATTGGACTTTACTCCTTCAGAGTGTTTTGGTAGGAAAAGCTCGTGATATTTACACACAGTTAAGTAGCGAACAAAGCTCTGATTATGCCACTGTCAAGCACCTTATTCTTAAAGGTTATGAGCTGGTCCCAGAAGCATATAGACAAAAAATTAGAAATTGTAGGAAAGAACCGGGCCAGACTCACATTGAATTTGCTAGAAATAAAGAGCAATTATTTGATAGATGGTGCTATTCCAAGAAAATAGACAAAAGATATGATAATCTTAGACAACTTTTGTTAGTTGAAGAATTCAAACGTTGTATTCAATCTGACGTTAAATCTTTCTTAGACGAAAGACAAGTCCAAACGATAGAAGAAGCAGCTCGCTTAGCTGACGACTACTATCTTACACATAAAAGTTCTTTCACAAACAAAGCAAAACCCGCTTCCTCACATCCCCAAAATAAATTGTCTGGGGATTCATCTAGCTTGTCTAGTCAATCATATTCACCCAAACCAAAGTCTACTAGTGAAACCAAAGTTCAAAACCCTTTATTTCAAATACAATGTACCTATTGTAAGAAATATGGTCACCTTGTTTCAGAATGTTTCAAATTAAAAAGGAAAAAGGAACTGGATGAAGCCAAACCTACAGGGCTCACCAGTCTCAAGCCAAAATCACAGCCTTCTATTGAGTCAAATTCAATTGTTAAGGCAGAACCAAAGTCTGGGTCTTCTATGGAGATTTTTGAACCATTTATGTTGAATGGTTTTGTATCACTTTCAGGTGATATTTGCCCCCCTACCCCTATTAAAATTTTAAGAGACACAGGAGCTTCTCAATCTCTTATCTTAGCAGATGTCCTGCCTTTTTCTGAGAAGACTTCGTCTGGTACAAGTGTCCTTATTCAGGGTGTAGAGTGTGGTGTTGTTAATGTCCCTCTCCATCATATTTTTTAAAATTTGACCTCTAATTTGGTTACTGGTTCTGTGGTTGTTGGTCTTAAACATTCGTTACCATTCAAAGGTGTACATTTATTGCTAGGCAATGACTTAGCCGGAGATAAGGTTATATCAAACCCGATTGTAACTGACACACCTTATTCATGTCAATTAAATGACCCTATTGAGCAGGAATTACCTGACTCGTATCCTTTTCGTGCAGTCACACGGGGCATGGCTAAAAATGTCATCTTGAATCATTCAGATTCCGATATTGACTTAACATATACTATTGTTGGTCAATCCTTTAATGGCGACAAAACGTCTTCTAATCTTAGTTTGCCTGAGAATCAGACAAACTCGACAAGTTATTGTCCATATCTTGTGTCTAACGACCAAGATTCCGATATTGACTTAACAGATACTATTGTTGGTCAATCTTTTAATGACGACATTAAAACGTCTTTTAATCTTAGTATGCCTGAAAGTCCGACAGACTCGACGAATTTTCGTCCACATCTTGTGTCTAACGACCAAGATTCCAATATTGACTTAACATATACAATTGTTGGTCAATCTTTTAATGACGAGATTAAAATGTCTTTTAATCTTAGTTTGCCTGGGAATCAGACAAACTCGACAAGTTTTTGTCCATCTCTTGTGTCTAACGACCAAGGTCATAACCCGCTGTCAAAGTCGCAGCTTATCCAGGAACAGCAATCTAATCCTGAGATTTTGAAATCAATCGAAAGGGTGTTTCCCAAAGATGATTTTTCAAATAATGAAACATCATTAAAATTACAATATGTTTCTGACTTCAGAAATAAATTGTCTATGGCTTGTGAAGTTTCTAGGTCAAATCCTCAATCTTCTCAAAGTAAAATGAAAGCAAGACCCGACAATCATACTATTGATAGGAAATTCAAATCAGGTGATAAAGTGCTTGCTCTTTTGATTATACCTGGCCGACTGTTACAGGCTAAATACCCTAGGCCATATTTTGTTGATAAGAAAATACATGACTTAAATTATGTCATCAATACTCCAGGAATGGGTCAAAACAAACAAATTTGTCATGAAAATATGTTAAAAATGTACTTTGATAGAGTTAGTTCTATTTCAAAACCAGTTATACTTGTTAACACTATTCCACAAGAATCTGTTGTGCTTAAATGTGAATTAAGTGCGGACTATAGTGATAAATCTGTTCATAATCCACATAAACTTGAGGACTATAAAATCCACAAGAACATCGACGTCAAACTGCCACACTTGGAGCCACCTAAACAGGAGGAGCTTGAACTTGTGACTTACAGAAATGAACATTTGTTTCCTGATATACGTACAAGAACTTATCAAATTCATTACGACATTATTGTCCAAGATTCTAAGCCAACCAAGCAACATTCCTATAGACTGGATCCTGTAAAACAAAAGTGTATTCAGGATAAATTGAATTACTTAAACAATGTTGAAGATTCTATATCATTCAAACAACATCCATATATACTGAATCCAGTTAAACAAATCTATCTTCGGGATGAAGTCAATTACTTACTGAAAAAATGACTGTATTGAACCAAACCAGAGTTATTATAGTTCACCCTACATACTGGTTCAGAAGCCAAACAGAATATTCAGGATGTGTACTGACAACCGTAAATGGAAATTCAAGACAATCAACATATACATCGACTACCGAAAATGGAAGTTTAAAACAAAAACCATGTGCAATGACTATCTCAAGTGGAAGTTTAAGTTGCGCCTAACATTGTGATTTCACAAAGTGTACAAAGACTTTTGTTCTTCATTTGTATAAATGATAAAATGTGTAAGTTCAGACTTATTCTACTGTTATATATCAGTGAACTATGATTCATATATGTTATATTACATATTTCAAATAATGCAAAAGACGACATTATACCAGATGCTCTGTCAAGAGTTTAAAATTTAAAGTGTCGTTTCCTTAAGTAAAAATTTCACTGATTGATTACCTTTCACAAAAAATGAACAAACATGTTTGTGTCAATGATAATTGTTTCATTTTTCATCTTTGTACTTTTGATCATGTGTTACTTGTGTAAATATGATATCATAAATATGTATTGTAATAAAGCAAAAAGAAAGCTTTATTTCATAAACCTTTCTTTTTTCTTTCAAGGGGGAAAGTGTTATGTATGCACCTTTAGCCTACATATTTGTCATCTTAATTTTGGAATTTCCCCTTGTATATTTTTAGAGCTGGATGTTTTTGTCAACAAGTATCTTAGAACAAAACATTTTGTTTACTATTTACATTTTCATATTTAAGAACCTTCTGGAGACTGATAGAAATTTTGGAAGCTTTTGAATATAAGATAAACATGTTGTTTATTTTCCATTCGGCTTGTGGAACCTTCTAGAATGATGTATTGGAAACTTTAGAACATTCTTAACTTTCTGGCATATTCTATATTATATAAAGGGAAAAGTCTAGAAAAAGTAAACACATTTTTATATAAGTTGTTTTCTCAAACCTTCTGGAATATTCCCTAGTAGCATATATATAGATGAGCAAATCACTCATCGTTCATTAGTTTTCTTCGTTCATTAGTTTTGATTTGGTCACTAGTTCTTACTAATTCATACAAAATTGTCAGACTAAAAGGGGATTATTAAATTACTATAAGTGTGTTTCATACTTCAAGTGGTGCAACTATTCATTGTGGATTTAAACTGGATTAAAATTTAGGACTCTGGAATTTACATACAATTAAGGTAGTACATCTTTTATCTTCTTTTAAAACAAAACTTTGTAATTATTGTTAATAAAATTGTTCTTTGTAAAGTTTGTTGCTGGCTTCTTAGTTCTTGTTACCCTTGGGCCGTAACACCTTCCACACACACTTGATAACCTTCATACACGTGGTTTTGTAGAACACACTTTTTACAAGCAGCAAAATTCGATCTTAGTCAACATTTGAACCTCTGATCATTTGTAAACATTTTATCCTAAAACAGTTTTGTTGTTGTTTTGTAGGTTGTTTAAGACAGTGTACAGAGTGTCCAAAAAAAACCGAACCATATTTCAATGTCAAATATTTTAAATCGAAAGCATAGAATCCAATTTTTGAAGTTGCAGTACTAAAGATACATTATTTTTGCATATGTGTTCTAAATTTCACTTCAAAATATGTATTGATTCAAAAGTTATATGAAATTTAATAGAGACACTAAAAAACCGTTTTAACACGGAATCGATTTTTGCGTCTTGTTTGTTCGTAAAAGCGCACTGACGGTCAACTGTTGAGTTCTTTACCGTTGTACAAGTACGTACCAAATTTCTAAAAATTTAATAAAATAAAAATGCCGCATGTGCAAATTGAGTCCGTAAGGTGGTTGTTTGAAATAATTTTAACCCTTTCCCAGACCACAAAAAATTAGGGTGGACTGGATTGAAAGCTGTTGCTGATGACAAAATTGACGCCGATAAAGACAGAATTTGCGTAAAATACTGCACAGAAAATATAGAGGCAAAAGGAGAAAATGCTGGTGACCATTAGTTTCTTCTTTTGTCTAAATACTTTCTAAAGCTAATTCTCTCATGGATGTCAAAACTATGTCTTGTTTGAGAAAGGGTTAAAGTACTTGGCATTAATTTGAGCGCTGACCGGCATGTTGTAGAGTAATAAAATAACTACATAATGATTACATGTATTATGAATCTTTGATACACTTTGATATTTTGTTTGTAATTATTTTTT
This sequence comes from Fragum sueziense, assembly GCA_963680895.1. Taxonomy (NCBI): domain Eukaryota; kingdom Metazoa; phylum Mollusca; class Bivalvia; order Cardiida; family Cardiidae; genus Fragum; species Fragum sueziense. The sequence continues at coordinate 3,469,097 of OY804595.1, read as the reverse complement.
GTTTTGGTTACACCGCAGCTCTACTTTAACAGTTTATTTATTAACGGTAAAGATGAAACGAATATGCACTATTGTAAGTAAAATGTTTCACAATCACTTAAACAATTGTGAAGAGTTGAGTGTAGGCGCGCGCTGCGAACGGAAAGATCGATTTCGTGTTAAAATGGTTTTCCGGGTGCATTCATTTGAATGCCAATATTTTCGAAACTAATAGACTTTTTTTTTCAACCAAATTTTGACTGATGATAGAAAACTGTCGTTTCTATTGCATATTAAAATTTGGTGGAGACATATCACTTAATACATGAGTAATTCACTTTCAAAAATGGGTTCCGTTTTTATTGGGACACTCTGTAGTTTATAAATCAACACCTATAAAAGATCTGGAAAAAGGCACCTCATTATTGAAGCATTTTCATACACTATCGTGTTGTCCGATAACTGCGCTGCCAAATACAGTCTTGAAATATTCCATACTTCTAACAGCTATATCAGACACTAAAATAAACTTTGACAGCTTAGATCTAGATCAGATACATCAGATAGTGTGTAAAATAAGGCTGATCTAGATCTATATTGGTTTCCATCTGCGACAAGGGCACCCTTTCTCGGTCCCGCTTAAATTCGACCACATTTAATTCATTTTACATCTTCGAAACGACAAAATATTTTTACAGACGAAATAACTCACAGGTTCGAGTCCATTAGATTTGAAACTATTCTTACCGGTGTCTGATCCAAGTCGATCACAACTGCGTGTGTTGGGATTTCGCACAGATTTCGCATATGTTCCACAAGCAAGTGTCAAAAGAGCGTTTGGGTGTGAAGCTGTAAGTGTAAAGAAGGATGTCCTATTTTATACAGAAGCATTAGATTTATACTATAACAAATGTACTTCCAATGCATTACATCAGACTAAGCAAAGGAGTTTATTTATTTCATTTAGCCGAACACTTTAAAATCCATTTTTGAATTCATTGTGTGATGTTTGACCCATGATTAATCTAACTAGTGTCATATTGCATTGTCTCTTTTATCTTTTGTATAAATAAAAGTTGTATTAAAATAAGCATTCTGATAAAACCAGTATTACATGTACATCGCTAGAAACTAATTTCATTTTGCTGTCGATTCCACTGTCTGCTTAATTAATCAGTACTAGCGCCAAATGTGTGGGCCAACAGGAAGTCAAGATTAACTTCCTCTATCAGAGATCGAACGCGGAATCGCAGAACAGTGAATGGAGATGATGTAATGATGGCCATGTTTGTTTAGATTCAACGGCTGTTGTCGTATGGAAATGACTACCTTTTTATTGAAAGTGCAATGTTTCCAAATTTGCATCTGACCGGAATGATAATTTTAGTTACAAAGTTGTATTAATTGTATTGTTTTAGGTTATTTATCCTCGGTTGCCGGTTGCCCATATGACCGAGTAGTAGACTGGGCGTGCCCAGGAAGGAACTCCCTTCTTTTGACCTGTTTCCAGCTTTGAATGGTGGAGGAAGACCCCAAGTGAGCACCTGGGTAGAACCACCGACGTTCCGCAAGCCAGCTGGATAGCTTCCTCACATGAAAGTTCATACGTTCCTGGCGGGATTCGAACCAACAGAGGTGAGGGGCAGGTGATCCTGAGTCAGCGACTCTAACCACTCGGCCACGGACGCCCCAAGTTGTATTAACCAACTCAATACAAACCTTTATAGTGTTGGTCACGCTCGAAAACGCCGTAACTACAGCTTATTCAAGCTGTAGTTACGACATTTTCTAACATGACCGACGATATCATACCTCTGAACAAGATAGTGAAATGTCCCAGTATTCTCTGTATGTACTGAATCTGTGCCGTCACAAAGCCATCCGAGACAGAAAACACTGTGGTGTAATAGCTGGGTCTGGGATAATCGCATGTGACCAGACTAGATGACCTGTCACCCGTCAGTGTAATGTTGCAGGAACACGCGTCATTTATCTGGAATAAACCATATATTTCGAAATAATGCCAACCTGAGACGTAACAAGAAACATTTAATATAATAATCCACACAAAAAATAAGGACCGTACACGCGAGGAAGCGTAGTTGCGAGTGAGTGGTGGTTATCAGCAGGGGGGGGGGGGGGGGGGGGGCATCGTTAATGCATGATGGTTGATGATGTCTTCGATCGAATTGTCGGTTGAACAACATTCTAACGATGTCTTCAATAAACAATACAGAAATTGTAATTTGTTTTATAACGACTTAGTCAAACCTTCACCCTACCAACATATTTCACTATTATAAACATATCCTTTCGGACTCTACAAAGATGTTTATTATTGTTGGCGCAAGATTGTATGACACATGTTTACATTTAAAATTTGTCCGAATGTAAACAAAACAGTGTTGTATTAAAGATGAATAATTGTTTTATAAGTAGTGACGAAGACATGTTGAAAATTTAGGTACAGTGATAGAGCTGTCTGTTCACTGTTCAGAGTTTTCTGCATTTTATCGAAAATGTTTTGTTTACATTTTTGAACAAAACGTAAACATGTGCAATACGAGCCTGCGCCAACAATATATAAAATATTAATCACTAAAGAAATTCCCTTTACTCACACGTTTTTTTGTAAGGCCTATATTGGTTGCTTAAGAGTAATAGTAGTCTAAACTAATAGATAAATAAGATAATAAAAAAACAAGAGGAAATCTTGATTGCTTAACTAATATTTACTTTATTGGGATTTTACGCCGTTTTCAACTGCTATGATCATATCGCGACGGCTTAACTAATATTCATCATCGATTGCAAATAAAGTAAAAGCCTTTTTACATACGATGGCTTGAGAATGAATTAGCAAAATGACCCCAGTGACCATTGGCATCACAATCTAAAATTATGTTATTGTGAAAAAAATCTTAATAAGCTAACGAGCATCTAAGTATCAGAAAACTACCTCCAAATCTGTTGTCAATGACGTAAAAGTACGCCTTCATGACGACCATAAACAGTTGGGTCCTTATCAACCCCTTTAGTCCAGTCAATAAACCCGAAAAATGGGCCAAACCTCAAACTAATTGCAACAGAAATGTTTCTTGCATTTTTATAATGTTAAATATCTGCAGAATCACTGTTTAAAAATCTACCAAAATCTATCGGGCGGAAATTGGTGAAAATTTGCTTCAAAAAGGGTGACCCAAAATTCTTGCTTGTCCAATTTTTGTTGCAGGCTGGACACAAAATAACATAAAATCACCTAATCAACCCATCTATTCCACATTTTCTCATTGTTTTGTTGAAATGAACATAATAAGAGTAAAAGAAATGCAATGGAACACTATTTTCATTGTCTCTTACGATTTTATGATTTATTTACTATTACATTTTCGTGAAGGATTACCCCACCCACCACATTTACATGTATTGAAATGCCACAAAAAATAAAATTTGCAGTTATACATAATATTTTGCTATTTTTATGATGCTAAATATATGTAGAATTACTGATTAAAAATCTACCAAAATCAAAGCGACAGAAATTGGTAAATGTGAGGTTTAAAAAGAGGGACCCAAAATTTTTGCATGTCTAATTATCTAGGCAGGCTGGACACATAATGCCATAAAATCTCCAAATTAAACTATCCATTTCATCCTTTCTCATTGTTTTGTTTTAGGGAACAGAAATAAGAGTCTAGAAATGCAACGAATCTCTATTTTCATCATCTCCCACAATTTTATTATTTGCTTAATAGTAGGTTTCCGTGCAGAATTACCCCACCACCACATTTACATGTATAGAAATGTCACAAAAAATTAACTTTCCAGTTAAACATATTTTTTGCTTTTTTTTTTTTAGATTTTTCATAATCTGTAAAATCACCATTTAAAAATCTACCAAAATCAGCTAAAAGGAAATTGGTTAAAATGTGGTTCATAATGAAAGACCCAAATTTTTTACATGTCTAATTTTCATGGTAGGCTGGACGAAAAATATCATGATAATCAACATATCAATTCCACCTTTGCTCACTGTTTTGTTGATTAGAACACAGATAAGAGTCTAAACATGCAATAGAACACCTTTTTCATTGTCTTCTACGATTTTATGATTTGCTTATTATCAAGTTTCCGTGAAAGATTACCCCACCCACTATTTTTACATGTATCAAAATGACAAAGAAAAGTAATTTTGCAGTTTATCATAATGTTTTGCTATTCAAAAAAAAAAGAATTCTGTTTTTTTTTCAAGATTGATTAGTAGAAATTGTTTTATGGTCAGAATATTAGTTTGCGAGTTTGCAGCAATTTAGAAATATTTTGAACAAATGCCAATATCAAATCTTGCACATTAAGAACATGTCAATATTTGTATACTAAGAGCATGTCTGTTGGAATTATAGATAATGCTTCTATCTCTTAAGTAAGAAATAGTGCAAAGTTGTATGGCCTTTCCTTTAACTTAATACCTCAAGAAAGTACAGAAATAGTATTAAACGAGATACCCTTTGCAGGCCCGTAGGAACAGGGGGACTAGGGGGGCTAAGCCCCCCCCCCCAAGTTGGCCAAAAATGCAGAATTTTCTTAATTTTACACTGACAATTTTGGGAAAATCCAAATTAGCCCCCCCCAAAAAATATTTAGGACAAGGGCTTTAGCCCCCCCGCCACCCCCCTCCCCATGAAATTGCTTCCTACGGGCCTGCTTTGGGCCAAGCTATGCTCTTCTATGTAGATAATTATCAAATCGGGTCATTGTTTTTGTGTGTTCCGTTTTCCTTAACATGAGAGGAACTTTACTTATACAAATTATTGCTCATGCTATGATTGATATCTGTGAAGTGGCGAAGGCCTCCTAGAGCAGGTGATCTATGAAACCAGTATGGAGTAATTTGGTCAAATGAATCATACTTGCAAGAGAACCCGCTATATTAAATTTGAAATTCTGACGGCCTTGGGGCTAGTATCATGCAGGTGACATTTACTCATACAATAAAATGTGGAATTTCATTTCGCAATTTTCAATTGAATAGACGTTTTCACATTAATAGTTTAGATGATATTTAGATATCGTTTAAAAATAACCATACCGGAAAATCAAAAGTGTCTGAAATGATATATGGTATTGGGAAAAAATAGGCACAATATGGCTCTTTTTAAATTGAACAGTATGGTATTGCAAAGTCTTGTGATCGTGATTCACTTTGTATTATGTCCATAATTGATAAAAAAAATGATTCATAATACTCATATATACTCTTGGCGGATCAACTTCTATAATTGTAAATTGGATTTAAAACAAGATACGTTTGTGAAACATGAATGCCCCCGAAATGGCCATTTTTCTAAGATGTTAAGTTTTTGTGTAAAGGGTTAATAAGGGTTAAAGGATTACCCTGAGGAAGGTCATTGTGCATGGAACAGAAAGCTAACATTGAAAGGAAGTTGCATACCAAATTTGAGCTTTTTATGTTGAATACTTTTGGAGAAAGGGCAAAATGTTAAGTTTTCGGACAGACAGACAGATGGACGGACTGACATGAGTAAAACAATATGCCCCCAATCTTTCGATACGGGGGAATAAAATTCATGCAACACAGTATGTATGTAATGTTTCTAATCTGTTATGTTTCGATGGTTTCCATGCTTTCTAAATATAATTATATATGAAGTATTCATTCATTCTTAAATTAGCAAGCAAGCAAATTTTCACTGACAGGACAATTCTGGGGTATAAAATCGCCCTGTAACACATTGGTAATTTTTAACCCAAGTGCTCATATCTGACTTAATTCAAGGATACAGGTCAGGTCAATTGACACCCCATTCTATAGCACTTGTATGATGCCGACAAAAGTATCATTTTATAGTTTAATCTGACCAAATAGTTAGATTTGTAAGCCTTGAGATTGAACATACAACCTTGAGATCTTATGTTCTGTTCTTTAGTACTGAGCTTACAGATATGTAAGCATCTAAAAACTTTATGGACAAGCACAAATAAATTTGTGATCTGTCTCGCAAAAAAATTCATGTTGGAAGTGTGATAGTATTTACCACAGTCAGTCAGAGCACTCAGAGTAAGGTTGAAACATTTTGCTCTAAGATATTTTTACTGAATCTAGATATTGTCTGTATTTTATTTTATTTTATTATTTTTTTTTCATTTTAGAAATGCAATGTCTGGTCAGTTATCTGTTCGATGCTATTTTTCGTTTATTGGCTATATCAGACTTCCAGCAAGCTCATTACAACTCGGAGGGATAGGGCCCAGTCCCTGATCCCAATGATTTTCCAGCTTCAGTAATTTTACCACATTATTCGAGAGATTAGATGAAATAAATCTATATATGTTCACAGAGGCTCTCTATCTGCAGCCTAAAAGTAACATGCATGATGTCGTCCATATTTTGACTCGAGAAATTTAACCTAATGAATCAATTGGTCCGAGAAAAATATGGAATCCATCATAAGGTTCCTAAGCTGTCGTGAAATTACTGAGATACTCTGTAAAGAGGAGTAAAACACCACCCGATCAATCAAATTCTGCCATACATCTTTCTATCTTACTGTCTAGTTAATTCTAAATTAAACTTTGAAAACTGATTTATTTTTGTCATTCTTCCTTCCACAACAAATGGCTATTAGGCCCATATCATGATTTCTTCAAGAAAGATAAAAGGGCAGGCTTTAGCGTATAATGTATTTCCTAAAGAAAATTCATGAGTTTGGGTGTGGACAAGTTAAACAGTAGTTTTGCTCAACAAAAGTGTACTCTTAATGGGATTGCAATATGTGTGATATGTGCTTTTATGTAAACCATAAAACATGTAGGAAAGGGGGTGGCATCTGATAAAGGTCACCCCGGATTCTTGTCTTCTTAACAGGACCAGCGCTATAGTTAAAAGATAAAGAAATGTGAAGTGTTTGGTAAGGGTTTATCTTCAAAATAGTAATCTCTTTGAAATAAACACAGCTGATTGAAAAAACTTTAGGTTAAACAAGAGGCCCAGAGGGCCTTATCGGTCACCTGAATCAAATGAGCAGAAACAGTTAAGGAAAATGTTAAAAGTTAACTAATAGCGCAACCCCCCCCAGCACCACAGTCTTTTTTTCTCTTGTACAAGTTATTTAAAGACTCAAATACCAAATGTGAATTCAATCCAGCAATAGAACATTTCTTAATATGTACCCTATTTACCCCCTTTTGGGGCCCCAAAGGGAGATAACTCCATGATTTGTAAAAATCTGAAGTGGCTTCCCATTGGGATGCATACTGCCAAGTTTGGTAGAAATCTGCCCAATGGTTCTCAAGAAGAAGTAGAAAATGTTCAAAGTTAAGTAATAACGCCAACCTCTCCCATCCCCCCTCCCCAGCACGCCTATTTATTGACAGATTTTTTTCTCTTGTACAAACTTTGTAGTCCTTGCCCTAAAGACTTTAACTTCCAAATGTGTATCCAATGCAACAGCCGGTTCATGAGTAGAAGATTTTTTAAGATGTACCCTATTTACCCCCTTTTTGGCCCTTGATGGGACCCCAAAGGGAGATAACTGCATGATTCGTACAAATCTGAAGCGGCTTCCTATTAGGATGCTTCCTGCCAAGTTTGGTTGAAATCCGTCAAACGGTTCTTAATTAGAAGTCGAAAATGTTAAGTTAACTAATAACGGGACCCCCCTCCCATCCCCAATCCCCAGCACATCCATTTCTAGACGGATTTTTTTCACTTGTACAAACTTTGTTGTCCTTGCCCTAAAGACTCTAAATTCCAAATATGAATCCAATCCAATAGCCGGTTCATGAGAAGAAGATTTTTTAAGATGTACCCTATTCAACCCCTTTTTGGCCCCTTATGGGGCCCCAAAGGGAGATAACTCCATGATTCGTACAAATCTGAAGCGGCTTCCCATGGGGATGCTCCCTGCCAAGTTTGGTTGTAATCCGTCCAATGGTTCTCAAAAAGAAATCGAAAATGTTACGTTAACTAATAACGCGACCCCCCCTCCAATTCCCCCTCCCCAGCACGGTCATTTCAGAATGGATTTTTTTCTCTTGTACAAACTTTGTTGTCCTTGCCCTAAAGACTCTAAATACCAAATGTGAATCCAATCCAACAGCCGGTTCATGAGAAGAAGATTTTTCAAGATGTTCCCTATTAAGCCCCTTTTTGGCCCCTTATGGGGCCCCAAAGGGAGATAACTCCATGATTCGTACAAATCTGAAGCGGCTTCCCATGGCGATGCTCCCTGCCAAGTTTGGTTGTAATCCGTCCCATGGTTCTCAAGAAGAAGTTGAAAATGTTAAAAGTTAACGCACGACGCACGACGCACGACGACGGACGAAACACGGTCGCAATAGGTCACCATGACCTTTGGTCAGGTGACCTAAAAAAGCAAATGTTCTACAGAGCAACAGATCAGAGCTCGTAAAGACGTTCTAAATTTGTTCATTCAAATCAAGGCCCTATGGCGTTGATACTCATTTGAATGGCAAAGAATTTTGTGCTAAAATATACTCGCGGTTCACCGTTATGTTTTGATAAACCGTCGGTGTTGCAAAATCTCGTAACTACGGCTTGAATCAAGCTGTAGTTACGAAATTTTATAACAACAGGTCTACGAAATACTATTGTTTGTCCAAAATTACGTCATGCTTAAGGTAAGAAGGGCCTAATTAGCACCAAAGAGCCAGCGGCAAAATTTGAAAAGTGCTAGTGATTCCTTAACTGTGTTACATTTCTCTTCCAAATATAAACATAAGCATTTTGTACGGTTTAGAATTTTGAATCAATGCATATTTATGGAAATATTAAACAAAAATGTTCCAAATTACCTCCCTTGCATATGAATATAGAGTAAAATAATATTTGTAAATTACTTTCTTCTTGAAGCATTATCTTGAAATCTAGCACGGTGAATCAACTTATGTGAAGTGTATTTACAAGTGTGTGTAATTTGATGCATTTCGTAAGGCTAGAAAGTGGTGTTTTTAATTAGGCCCTTCCTACCTTAATTAGGTAAAATCATCCCCTATTGTCAGGTCATAAATAGTTATTTGACGAAATTTCCCCCTTTTAGAAGATCTACCTCTTTTACATGTAGCTCTGGTAAAACTAGAAAGATCCAACCCCCAAAAGATTCCCGCCCTCTACCTACACCCTTTGTCTCTTTCCCTTTCCCTTAACCCTTTCCCAAACAAGACCTGGTTTTAACGTCCTTAATAGAAATGGCTTTCGAAAACATTGAGACAAAAGAAGAAACTGCTGATTACCAGCATTGTCTTAATATTTTCTGTGCCATATTCAACACAGAAATTATCTTTGACAACATCCATTTTGTCATTTGAGACAGTTTTTGAAGTGGATCACCTTAAAATTTTACCGTTTGGGAAAGGATTAACAAGGGAAATACACATTCTATTATCAATTTTCTTTTTTTGGCAACCATTTCCATGCATATATTCATAAATATTTGTGTATTATCCCCTTGTTAAGAGAGATAGAGATTTGCGAAAAGGGGGGGGGGGGTTTACAGTCATAATCATTGAGAGGCTTGACACAATCAAAGTACTGATCATTTCATCAATGTTTTTGATGCTGCAAAGATTGATCTAGAATTTATATTAACATGTTCATGAAGTGAATGATCAATCTTAGCTCATACATATTCTTTTTGCTCTGAAAACACAGGATGTTTCATGAAATATTAGAAAATAATACTATGTAATCCTGATCAGTGGGAAGCTTGCTAAAAATAATCAAAGTACACAGAGTACCCAAAACTCTGTCTTATTTGTCCTTTTCTAAACGCGTTTTATACAATAACGGCTCGATAGATTTTGGTAGATTTTTAGGACATTGTTCAGTAATGATATAGGTTCATTTTAGTAAAGAAATAATTTCTGTTGCAATTAGATTGATGTCCAACCCTATATTGACTGGACTAGTCCAGTCAATAAACCCGAAAAATGGGCCAAACCTCAAACTAATTGCAACAGAAATGTTTCTTGCATTTTTATAATGTTAAATATCTGCAGAATCACTGTTTAAAAATCTACCAAAATCTATCGGGCGGAAATTGGTGAAAATTTGCTTCAAAAAGGGTGACCCAAAATTCTTGCTTGTCCAATTTTTGTTGCAGGCTGGACACAAAATAACATAAAATCACCTAATCAACCCATCTATTCCACATTTTCTCATTGTTTTGTTGAAATGAACATAATAAGAGTAAAAGAAATGCAATGGAACACTATTTTCATTGTCTCTTACGATTTTATGATTTATTTACTATTACATTTTCGTGAAGGATTACCCCACCCACCACATTTACATGTATTGAAATGCCACAAAAAATAAAATTTGCAGTTATACATAATATTTTGCTATTTTTATGATGCTAAATATATGTAGAATTACTGATTAAAAATCTACCAAAATCAAAGCGACAGAAATTGGTAAATGTGAGGTTTAAAAAGAGGGACCCAAAATTTTTGCATGTCTAATTATCTAGGCAGGCTGGACACATAATGCCATAAAATCTCCAAATTAAACTATCCATTTCATCCTTTCTCATTGTTTTGTTTTAGGGAACAGAAATAAGAGTCTAGAAATGCAACGAATCTCTATTTTCATCATCTCCCACAATTTTATTATTTGCTTAATAGTAGGTTTCCGTGCAGAATTACCCCACCACCACATTTACATGTATAGAAATGTCACAAAAAATTAACTTTCCAGTTAAACATATTTTTTGCTTTTTTTTTTAGATTTTTCATAATCTGTAAAATCACCATTTAAAAATCTACCAAAATCAGCTAAAAGGAAATTGGTTAAAATGTGGTTCATAATGAAAGACCCAAATTTTTTACATGTCTAATTTTCATGGTAGGCTGGACGAAAAATATCATGATAATCAACATATCAATTCCACCTTTGCTCACTGTTTTGTTGATTAGAACACAGATAAGAGTCTAAACATGCAATAGAACACCTTTTTCATTGTCTTCTACGATTTTATGATTTGCTTATTATCAAGTTTCCGTGAAAGATTACCCCACCCACTATTTTTACATGTATCAAAATGACAAAGAAAATTAATTTTGCAGTTTATCATAATGTTTTGCTATTCAAAAAAAAAAAGAATTCTGTTTTTTTTTCAAGATTGATTAGTAGAAATTGTTTTATGGTCAGAATATTAGTTTGCGAGTTTGCAGCAATTTAGAAATATTTTGAACAAATGCCAATATCAAATCTTGCACATTAAGAACATGTCAATATTTGTATACTAAGAGCATGTCTGTTGGAATTATAGTAGGGATGGGAACGAGTACCCGATTAATCGAGTACTCGATCGAAAGTTCGAGTATCGATTACCAATTTCACTAATCGAGTAATCGGAAAGAAAAAATAATTTCAACGGAAAAATGAAAATTTGTTTCCAAACTTAGATTTTCTGAAAATATCGATCGCTCTTTTCCAACCCTGCACCGTGCAAAGGGTAGAGTATGTAACACATGGTCGTCTGCCGATTATCTAACCCCTTGATATTGTCCTAATTTGCAATCAAGTGCCAACAACTTTTGTTCTCGCCTTCAAACAATGTCATAAATCTTCGCACCTTCGGTGCTCTTTACTCTGATTCTGGGGATGCATTTAATTGGACGTCAGTAAAATTTACCTTTGAGTTGATTGGTTAATCCAATATTCATTAGTCGATTATTGTTAAGATTACATTCTATTGCTGTATTTGTTACACGAAGAAAAATCATCTCATTCCCGATTACACGCATATTAATTCAAGAAAGTGTAACAACCCCTCCCCTAAAGTGACCTGTGTATATCTCACAGTATTTAACATTACCGACTAATTTGGAGATAAATAACAACAACTTTGCGGATTTTTCTTTTTATTGTTTTACGAGTTTAATGGAAAGATTTTGACACTTTCTGTAATTCGAATCACATATCTAACAATTGTCCGTTTGTCTCAAATAAAGCACTGACCAAGTGTCATCTAAAAAGACATATTGACCGAAGATATGCTGCATAAATTGCATGTGAACATGTCGGAAAACAGGCTATACTGTACTGTAACCAACAGACGACGTTTCTATTCGAGTACCCGAGTACTCGATCGGAAGGGTGACCGAGTACTCGAGTAGTAAAATTGGTACTCGTTACCATCCCTAAATTATAGATAATGCTTCTATCTCTTAAGTAAGAAATAGTGCAAAGTTGTATGGCCTTTCCTTTAACTTAATACCTCAAGAAAGTACAGAAATAGTATTAAACGAGATACCCTTTGCAGGCCCGTAGGAACAGGGGGACTAGGGGGGCTAAGCCCCCCCCCCCCCAAGTTGGCCAAAAATGCAGAATTTTCTTAATTTTACACTGACAATTTTGGGAAAATCCAAATTAGCCCCCCCCCCCCCCCAAAATATTTAGGACAAGGGCTTTAGCCCCCCGCCACCCCCCTCCCCATGAAATTGCTTCCTACGGGCCTGCTTTGGGCCAAGCTATGCTCTTCTATGTAGATAATTATCAAATCGGGTCATTGTTTTTGTGTGTTCCGTTTTCCTTAACATGAGAGGAACTTTACTTATACAAATTATTGCTCATGCTATGATTGATATCTGTGAAGTGGCGAAGGCCTCCTAGAGCAGGTGATCTATGAAACCAGTATGGAGTAATTTGGTCAAATGAATCATACTTGCAAGAGAACCCGCTATATTAAATTTGAAATTCTGACGGCCTTGGGGCTAGTATCATGCAGGTGACATTTACTCATACAATAAAATGTGGAATTTCATTTCGCAATTTTCAATTGAATAGACGTTTTCACATTAATAGTTTAGATGATATTTAGATATCGTTTAAAAATAACCATACCGGAAAATCAAAAGTGTCTGAAATGATATATGGTATTGGGAAAAAATAGGCACAATATGGCTCTTTTTAAATTGAACAGTATGGTATTGCAAAGTCTTGTGATCGTGATTCACTTTGTATTATGTCCATAATTGATAAAAAAAATGATTCATAATACTCATATATACTCTTGGCGGATCAACTTCTATAATTGTAAATTGGATTTAAAACAAGATACGTTTGTGAAACATGAATGCCCCCGAAATGGCCATTTTTCTAAGATGTTAAGTTTTTGTGTAAAGGGTTAATAAGGGTTAAAGGATTACCCTGAGGAAGGTCATTGTGCATGGAACAGAAAGCTAACATTGAAAGGAAGTTGCATACCAAATTTGAGCTTTTTATGTTGAATACTTTTGGAGAAAGGGCAAAATGTTAAGTTTTCGGACAGACAGACAGATGGACGGACTGACATGAGTAAAACAATATGCCCCCAATCTTTCGATACGGGGGAATAAAATTCATGCAACACAGTATGTATGTAATGTTTCTAATCTGTTATGTTTCGATGGTTTCCATGCTTTCTAAATATAATTATATATGAAGTATTCATTCATTCTTAAATTAGCAAGCAAGCAAATTTTCACTGACAGGACAATTCTGGGGTATAAAATCGCCCTGTAACACATTGGTAATTTTTAACCCAAGTGCTCATATCTGACTTAATTCAAGGATACAGGTCAGGTCAATTGACACCCCATTCTATAGCACTTGTATGATGCCGACAAAAGTATCATTTTATAGTTTAATCTGACCAAATAGTTAGATTTGTAAGCCTTGAGATTGAACATACAACCTTGAGATCTTATGTTCTGTTCTTTAGTACTGAGCTTACAGATATGTAAGCATCTAAAAACTTTATGGACAAGCACAAATAAATTTGTGATCTGTCTCGCAAAAAAATTCATGTTGGAAGTGTGATAGTATTTACCACAGTCAGTCAGAGCACTCAGAGTAAGGTTGAAACATTTTGTTCTAAGATATTTTTACTGAATCTAGATATTGTCTGTATTTTATTTTATTTTATTATTTTTTTTCATTTTAGAAATGCAATGTCTGGTCAGTTATCTGTTCGATGCTATTTTTTCGTTTATTGGCTATATCAGACTTCCAGCAAGCTCATTACAACTCGGAGGGATAGGGCCCAGTCCCTGATCCTAATGATTTTCCAGCTTCAGTAATTTTACCACATTATTCGAGAGATTAGATGAAATAAATCTATATATGTTCACAGAGGCTCTCTATCTGCAGCCTAAAAGTAACATGCATGATGTCGTCCATATTTTGACTCGAGAAATTTAACCTAATGAATCAATTGGTCCGAGAAAAATATGGAATCCATCATAAGGTTCCTAAGCTGTCGTGAAATTACTGAGATACTCTGTAAAGAGGAGTAAAACACCACCCGATCAATCAAATTCTGCCATACATCTTTCTATCTTACTGTCTAGTTAGTTCTAAATTAAACTTTGAAAACTGATTTATTTTTGTCATTCTTCCTTCCACAACAAATGGCTATTAGGCCCATATCATGATTTCTTCAAGAAAGATAAAAGGGCAGGCTTTAGCGTATAATGTATTTCCTAAAGAAAATTCATGAGTTTGGGTGTGGACAAGTTAAACAGTAGTTTTGCTCAACAAAAGTGTACTCTTAATGGGATTGCAATATGTGTGATATGTGCTTTTATGTAAACCATAAAACATGTAGGAAAGGGGGTGGCATCTGATAAAGGTCACCCCGGATTCTTGTCTTCTTAACAGGACCAGCGCTATAGTTAAAAGATAAAGAAATGTGAAGTGTTTGGTAAGGGTTTATCTTCAAAATAGTAATCTCTTTGAAATAAACACAGCTGATTGAAAAAACTTTAGGTTAAAAAAAAGCAAATGTTCTACAGAGCAACAGATCAGAGCTCGTAAAGACGTTCTAAATTTGTTCATTCAAATCAAGGCCCTATGGCGTTGATACTCATTTGAATGGCAAAGAATTTTGTGCTAAAATATACTCGCGGTTCACCGTTATGTTTTGATAAACCGTCGGTGTTGCAAAATCTCGTAACTACGGCTTGAATCAAGCTGTAGTTACGAAATTTTATAACAACGGGTCTACGAAATACTATTGTTTGTCCAAAATTACGTCATGCTTAAGGTAAGAAGGGCCTAATTAGCACCAAAGAGCCAGCGGCAAAATTTGAAAAGTGCTAGTAATTCCTTAACTGTGTTACATTTCTCTTCCAAATATAAACATAAGCATTTTGTACGGTTTAGAATTTTGAATCAATGCATATTTATGGAAATATTAAACAAAAATGTTCCAAATTACCTCCCTTGCATATGACTATAGAGTAAAATAATATTTGTAAATTACTTTCTTCTTGAAGCATTATCTTGAAATCTAGCACGGTGAATCAACTTATGTGAAGTGTATTTACAAGTGTGTGTAATTTGATGCATTTCGTAAGGCTAGAAAGTGGTGTTTTTAATTAGGCCCTTCCTACCTTAATTAGGTAAAATCATCCCCTATTGTCAGGTCATAAATAGTTATTTGACGAAATTTCCCCCTTTTAGAAGATCTACCTCTTTTACATGTAGCTCTGGTAAAACTAGAAAGATCCAACCCCCAAAAGATTCCCGCCCTCTACCTACACCCTTTGTCTCTTTCCCTTTCCCTTAACCCTTTCCCAAACAAGACCTGGTTTTAACGTCCTTAATAGAAATGGCTTTCGAAAACATTGAGACAAAAGAAGAAACTGCTGATTACCAGCATTGTCTTAATATTTTCTGTGCCATATTCAACACAGAAATTATCTTTGACAACATCCATTTTGTCATTTGAGACAGTTTTTGAAGTGGATCACCTTAAAATTTTGCCGTTTGGGAAAGGATTAACAAGGGAAATACACATTCTATTATCAATTTTCTTTTTTTTGGCAACCATTTCCATGCATATATTCATAAATATTTGTGTATTATCCCCTTGTTAAGAGAGATAGAGATTTGCGAAAAGGGGGGGGGGGTTACAGTCATAATCATTGAGAGGCTTGACACAATCAAAGTACTGATCATTTCATCAATGTTTTTGATGCTGCAAAGATTGATCTAGAATTTATATTAACATGTTCATGAAGTGAATGATCAATCTTAGCTCATACATATTCTTTTTGCTCTGAAAACACAGGATGTTTCATGAAATATTAGAAAATAATACTATGTAATCCTGATCAGTGGGAAGCTTGCTAAAAATAATCAAAGTACACAGAGTACCCAAAACTCTGTCTTATTTGTCCTTTTCTAAACGCGTTTTATACAATAACGGCTCGATAGATTTTGGTAGATTTTTAGGACATTGTTCAGTAATGATATAGGTTCATTTTAGTAAAGAAATAATTTCTGTTGCAATTAGATTGATGTCCAACCCTATATTGACTGGACTACTTCCCAAAACAAGACCTGGTTTTGACGTCCATAGTAAAAAAGGCCTGGGAAAATGTTGAGGCAAAAGAAGAAACTGCTGATGACCAGCAGTTTCTTTTTTTGTCTCAATGTTTTCTACGCTATATCATACATAAAATAATTATCAATATCTATTTTGTTGTCTGCAGCAGCTTTCAAATTGGACCATCATATACTTTGGCTGTTTGGGAAAGGGTTAATAACCTTTTACCCGAACATACCTAGAAATTATGCCCTTACAAGAGAAAGTGTGTGACAACATCGAGAAAGTAAATGATAATTTGGTGAAACCGGAAACAGGATTGCGTCAAATAGAACGATTAACTATAATAGTTGATTAACAATTAATGGCTCGTTTTTCTAAAAGGCCTAAAATTTACACATGACAGGACAAAAAGGATAAAACTGAAACTATTTTACTTCCCATTTAATAGATAAACTCATACTCATGTAGACGGGATCTCGTCCAGAAAGAATTGAAGAGATAGAGAAAATGTTGGTAATGAGCATTTTCTTCTTTTTCTTTAAGGATGTCTACACTGCATGTGTGTAAGGTGTCAAAACATGGTTCGTTTTGGCCACGTTCAGGACTTTCTTACCCTTTGTATTGTATTAACTAGGACATAAACATTGATCGTGGTTGTGCAAGAGGCCTCCACAGAGCACATGTAACCCGACAGTCCCGGGCTGGAGTCGCCAGAGTCCGGACTGGTCACACTAACTTCTGGACGTCCTGTTGTTTCGTCATCGTCATTTGCGTCTAACGTTTTGTTATCTAAGGAAAATATATAAAATATAAATGTTTTGTACAAGATTATCTCGACGAGAGCTAACTGCTTATATGGAAGTTAATATTGAAATGTTACATAATTATTATTATAAAATGTTTCATATAAGGTTATCTCAACGAGAGCTAACTGCTTATGGAAATTAAAATATTGAATAGTTAGTCATGATGGAGTGGCCGCGGTGAACATCTCTTCTGACAAATGTGTATCCTACCAATGATTTGTTTATTGTTAACCTATGGGGCGAGCGACTGAAAGACGGTAAAGATATTGTGGTGATACTGGTATAGAAACTACAGAAATCAATGGTTAGGTGCTTCATCCGCCATAGTATAAACATAGCAGTTGAGAGAGGCATTAAGCATCAATCAAATAATTTATTTTCATTAATAATTCTAACCTTGACCTGCATCACCGCACGTCCCTAAGTTAGAAATCCCTGTCGTTTTGGCCCCGATCCCACATATACCGATCAATAGGGCATTTCTGTTGGTCGCTGAAACAATAAAAGAAAGAAATTCGATATAATATTGGTGGAGAGGCCAGCTAAAGCGGACCCAGATCAGTCTACGATGACGAGCAGTCTGTTTACATTACTAATTCCGTGTTATTCCTTATCTTTAATTTCTTATTTTATCACAGGTAATTTAAAACACTCGTACAAATAATATTTATCATAAAAGATCGTTTCTGGAAACATTACAACACTTTTCTGTTCAAGAAAAATCCACAGATAAGAAGGTTTTAGAATGTAAAACATCGTTTTACAACAAAAACTTCGTAACAACTTTAAAGAAGCTGTTGCTACGAGGTTTTAGTTGAAAAGTCGAAGAGTTACAGGCAGAAACCGTGCTACTTTGGTCCGATAGTCAAGAGTACGACCGTTCATCTAAATCCTTAGGTTTATGAAATGTGGCCCAATTATATTTTCCTTTCAAGTTAAAGCAGTAAAATAATACTATACCATTTTCTTATTTGATAAGCATATCTGTCTTTTAAAGGCCCGGTCACATACGATTCCGCTTCCACATCGCGTCCACTTCACGTCTAATATTAAGATGCACGAAGACGTGCTCCGACTATGATGTGGACGCGAAATTGTGTATTCGACCAGGCCTTAAGAAGTGAAATATTTCAAACAAACATAAATCAGTATTTGGTGATTCTAATACCTCTGAAAAGTATACTAAATGCTCCACTTATCCGCCCTCTGTATGCGATTCCGACGGTCACAAAACCACTGGTAACATTAAATATGGATGTATAATGGTCTGTAGGCGGCCCGTCACAGTTGATCTCGATCGTTTGTCCATCGCCCGTAATTGATATATTCGTAGTACAAACGCCAGACACCTATAAATACGAGACATCATATCGCTGCTTTTCAACGAAAATCTCGTAACTACTGCTTTTGTTTAGCTGCAATTACAATATTTTTTATGAAACGTGACGTTAACATACCGCTGTTTTCTTGTATAGCAAACAACTAGAAAGTCTTTAAATATCGCCGTCCAAAAGCAGGTTTGAAGTACCTCAGGCTCTGGCACAAGGCACGCAATGTAACGTATTTCTTGAAGGCGAAAAAGGTCACGGTCTCCCCATCTTCGCAAGCCAAGGGTGACATCTACGACGTAACGTCGTTTCTGTATTCACCCTTGGCGTATTTAGTCCGATTTTCTTGGTCTCCTGGAAAGCGTTTTCATTGGTTCCAGCGAGGTCTCGCTGGAACCAATCAGATTGTCGACTGATACATTTGTTATGAGTAACCAAATCATGACAACGGGCGGGAAAAAGCATTGCATTTGCAACTCAAAAACGCGAAGATGGGCGATTTTTCCTAAGAATTTCACTGATATAGACAGGAAATCCCCAACTTTAATCGACGAATTATTATACTTTCGACAATTCGACCAAAAATCAGCTAACTTTTACATAATCCGCATGACGTACGACGCGAAAGACAACGCGCGTTAATGACGTCATCAACAATGGATGTAAACAACCAACAGAACAACCGCTAGGCGGCGCTTTGCGATTTCAAGAAAATCGGACAAAATCCGCCAAGGGTGAATACAAACGTAGGTGGGTTCAACCTTGGCTAGCGAAGATGCGGTCTCCCCCCCTCCCCCCTGCATTTTCGGCTGACTTTGCCCCCAACCCCCACCCCCAACCCCCACCGTGATGTTTTCGTGTGCCCAAACTAAAATAACACCCGTTTGGAAAAAAATATAAATCGAGAAAATCCAGTATCTTATGAGTAGCCTAGAATGATCGAAATTACTTCTATGAAGGAGAAAGAACTAGAATAAAATTAACTTTAAAACACCCCTCGTAGGCTAGAACAAAACGCAACATCAACGCTGCGATAGGGATATCATGATTAGCCACTTACTCTTTGAAGTCTATTAAGTAAGACATAAACATTGATATCTGTCTGACACGATGCTTGTATAGAACAATTATACGATGATATTGGAGTGTCATTCGTGAATGGAGAAGTGTCTGTAGGAGGATCAATTGTTATACCACAATCAGGGCCAGTTGTATCATTGTCTGTGTCAGCGCCAATAAGAGCATCATCTGCAAAACATAAATAATTGAAATCGGCCAGAAAATAACATTGAGCACTTAAACAAGAGGTGTAATGAGACCAATTATACTAAATATGGGAGTGTCATTGGCAGTTGATGCAGTATTTTTTTTTTGTCTTTTTCTACGTCAATTAAAACATCATCTGCAAAATATTAAAAGTAAATGGGGTTATCACTATTCCGAATACTAGAAATAGTAAGACATAAAGCTTATAAATTGACAGTTTTACATAAACATCGAATCCTCGTAGGTTAGCAGAGTAGGAACTTCTGTTTTCTTACCCCACCATTGTTATATTAGGAGTAAACTTGGGTTAGGAGTCGCTAAGGGCTTTGATCCGCACAATGATCCAGATCAACCTGTGCCTCCGCACAGTCTTATTAAGATCCGTTTTGTCCATTCATAGTTTCTTTATCGCATTCGGAAAATTGAAGACAGCGACATAGATCAGTACCAGACTTCAATAACCCATTACCAGTTGGTAAAGGTTTAGACTGGTCAAAATTCAAAGATGTTAAAAAAGACAATTTCAAATGTACTTTCAAATAATTTATCAGTAAATTGGTCATCGGCCCGTATATAGAAAAAGTATGAAATGGTGGTACTTTGTTTAGTCTTTCTATTTAGGAAACAGTATGGTAAATGCAGAAAAATTGCTTGTCACAAGCAATTTCCTCATTTCCACAATGTTCTCCCGTGCCTTTATCTTGTAGGGGCGTAAAAGAAGCGTAACTGTTTGGGAAAAGTTTAAGTAACAAGTAGATCTGGAACAATATCACTTCCATATGTCATGCAGGCCCCGGGATCTTGATATAAGGGTCGTATAAAGCTAGTGTGTTCCATTATGTCGGTAGAACAATGACCGCAAGGAACGGGTCAAATATAGATGCTTGACGAAAACATAAGTCTATTATCGAGGAATTAGACAAAATCAATGCGTATTTAGCTAGTTGTTGACAGATAATAGAACTAAATCCTGCGTCATTTGGGTCATTCACTCATATCTATGTAGCGAAATTATTGTTTTTGTAGGAATGCGCATGTAATTCGTGCGCAAATATGTATGTCCAATCACGCTAAAAGGGATATTATGGGTAGTGTGAAAACTATCGACTCTAGTCAGTCTGCGCAATCTGCGCAGCCTGACTAAGATCGAAACTTTTCACTCAAATATATTCTTTGAATGCAGAATGTTTTCCCTATTTCACTATATGATCATTTTCCAAATACGTGATCTGGTTGACCTCTGTTTGGTCTGATCCATTTCTCGAAATTTAGTTTTATGGGCTTCCCACAAGGACCCTTTTAGCGTGACGGGACACATATGTTTAGGAGAGAACATACCGCTCATGCAGACGTATTCTGTCACTTTATAATAAACAGACGAACAAAGTCCCTGGCGTATATCATCTGTGGTGCAGTCCGTTTGTCCTTGTGTACAACATGTTTGGTAGTATGTGTGGTTGTATAAATGGAGGAACTGGCTACATCCCGCCGTTACGAGCTTCGTCAAATTGTAGGTTCGAACCTCTACAGCGAAGCTGTCTCTATCACAGTCGGGAGCCAGCGTGTTGTAAGGCGAGGTACCAGCACATGACGTCACGGATGACGTGTTTCCTGTAAATATAGAATAATGCAGATCAACAATGGATACCATGAACCCAATACCAAAACAACAAAATTATAGACTGGTTCAAATTCAAAGGTGATGCAGAAGAAAATTTAATATTAATGAAAATGTACATATTTTGCTCTTTTTGTGTGTAAACATTGTGGAAATGAAGAAATTGGCTGCTACACGCAATTTCTTCATTTTTCACAATGCTTTCAAAGTCTATATTTCGATTTGTGTCAACAAGCGGCACTGTTTGGTAATGGGTAAAGAAACTTTCTTTTAATAAGGAGGTGGGGAAAACTGTGTTTACCCTTTCCGAAAGTAATACAGGTAAACATTTGACGTTATCGTTTATTAATAATTCAGAAGAAGATAAAAAAGTAAATGCTGATATACGAGATCTTTTATATTTTCTTATCTTACCCCCTAGTTCATATTTGAGGTTTAATCAATTGTCTCTCAAGATGCTTTTTTGAAAGACTTTTGGCAACAATTTTGCCAGTGAAATATGATGTTTCGGAATGTTGGAAATAAATTGAAGCATTATAGATCTAGTTGCCTTCATGGATTATTTATTGTGCAGCCTGACCTAGAACCACGGTTAACCTAATCCCTATAAAGAGTAGGTTTTGACGTCCCTAATAAAAGAAGCTTTGGAAAGAATTTAGGCAAAAAAAAAAGAGGAAATGCTGGTGACCAGATTTTTCTCATTTTGCTTCAATATTTTCTGTGCTATATATATCCTGTATTTATCATCAACAGTCTGTCGTTCGCAGCATTTTGCATTAGCACAACTCTAAACTTTTGCCAATGGAAAAGGGTTAAATGAACGATATACCGCAAAATATAGAAAGAGTTCTACACCTCCTTCGAAGGTAAAAAAGTTCGTCCATATCGCAGAAAAAATAAACCTACCTAGTTTGCAGACCCCATTCACCTCGAAGTAACCGTTGTTACAAGCGCATCTGTTTCTCTGACTGACACAATGAGCGTTGACGTCAATACATGCCGTTAACGCTGTTGACGTGCGACATTGTCCGTTCAAATAGCCATCTGAAAAAATGCAAATGTAGGCTTGTTGAAAATTACGGCTTTTAAAGTTGAATATACGAAAAAAAGTTATAGGGGTAACTTTCTTTTAAACATAAATTAGTTCTTTACATTACTTCGAATGGTTGTTCTCAAACGACAAAGGTTTGGTCCATTGTAAATTATTATATACAGATATACATGTATACATATTAGTTAATGTACATACGAACATCATATTGTTCATTTTCAACTGTTGATCTACGACCTACACCCTTCCACTGAAAATTAAATATGGACCATAATTATAGACTTCTTCTTTTGCTTCAGTGTTTCCCGAGCATCATTAATATGACATTTAAAAGCAAAGGTTATGTGTGAAACGGTTTACATGGTTCTTTAAGTTGTACATTCCTCTATCATACCTTCTCTTACGCATCTGCCATCCTCATGTTTGTAGTGTTTGATGTCATTACACACGCACTTCCGGTTAACGCATACGGCTTGTGGATCCAGGCACGTGAAATCAGGGAAGCAAACTCCGTCAATAGATCCGTCTGGAAAAACATCGCTGCTATTCAACAAAAACCTCGTAACTACAGCTTAAACAAGCTGCATGTACGAAGTTTTTGTTGAAAAGCAACTGTATGTTGTGATCTGTTATGGAAAGAAATATTTTTTGACACTTAAGTGATTGTGACCAACATGTTTCGCAACCAGCCCTGTTAAGGTTCAGTCTGATGAGGAGCCATCCTGCTCTCGTGCAGTTGTTACATATCATGAAAGAGTTTTACCAGAACAACATGACTCGAGATCAGATAGGCTGTATACACAGGCTGGTCAGCTGGTCAGGGTCCTTGATGGTTCAAAATTCAACACAGATCCTTTTTCCAGTTCCAAATTTATATGTAATCTTAAAGAGGCATTACATTCCTATTTCATATTTTTAAAGTATGTCTTGATGCCAAGATTGGTTATTCAAGTGCGTATAAATGCTCAGATTTTTGAAGTTGTTGGTGATAAGCGAAAAACACTCTTTTAAAGTTGAGACTAAAATGACAAATTCCATATACATCTGAACTGCTGTCCACATCAATTTGTTTGATTTCAACTCAAAAATATGTATTTCTCGTACATGGAGAAATACTTTGGCTTGAAGTTTTGAGAATCTTCATAAGAAAATATCCTCTTTTAGATAAAACTAAAGGTAAAATTTACGAAACAATATCTGCGAAAGGTCACTTTAATGTGTAAAAGAAAAAAGTGCTAGCAACGTTTACAAGGATAGATTCAGAACTTTTTTCTTGGGGATCCAAGCCCAAATGATGGCTTAAAATGTGTTAAATATGTAACATTACACTAAAGTTATATAGTCAAAATTCAATTTTTGGCCAATTCAAGGGGGGGGGGTCTGGAACCCTCGACCCTCCCCCTCCTATTTTCGCCCTTGGTTTATTGACTGTTGGGGTCGCTGTCTAATGTGGCGGGGCATTTCTGCTGTTGTCGACGTTTCTGATCACCAATCAACTTACTTGTAAAATGATTAAGTTTGTTTTGTAATTTGTAATTCGACTTTTTCGTCTATTCATGTCGTAAGATGGTACATGAATTCCTACCACGCAACGTGTAAACCTGGACCAAGGGAAGTAACAGCATTCGAACAAATTTTGCGTGCAGTACGATATTACTTTTCTTGGTAAACTTTGGCGAGAACCCACAAAAACGACAAATTTAAATGATCTAGCAAACGGCACAATGATTAAAAAATCGTAATAAACGTGTCAAAATTTTGTATCCTTTGTATCTACATTTTGAAATCTAATACAAAAGAAAAAAAACATATTAAACTTTTTTATCGCTTTCCTTGAAGAAATCTTGAAAGGACAGCTTATTTTAAACTGCGGCCATGAGGTTTTTGAATAAAGCAACAGTTTACTTACGACTGTTCGCTCAACAAGCAATGCTCAATCACCCCATTTTTACTATCGTCGTTGTCGTTTTTCTTTTTGTAAAATTTAGTCTGCATTTGGCCATGATTTTCAAAATAAAAAAGATAATGGAAGTTTAATTTGTCAGGGAAAACATCAGCAGTGCTTACCAAGCATACAAGATCCCCCAACCTCGGTGTAGCGCTCTAAACACCGGCATCTGTTGTCTGGTCCACATTCTACGTTCGATCCTGAACAATCGTTACTAGACTGACATGTACATCCGACACACCCATCTGAAATGACATGTGTAAAACCCAGAGGCGCGTTCTTTAGAGGGGGATTTTTTAAGATTTCTTAAGATGTTTTATATAAAGCGTTATAAGACCTGGATTCTGACAGAGATGTTCCAAATGCTCCATACTTCATACAAATGACGTCATCGCTTTTACAAATACTCAATACTTCATACAAATGACGTCATGATGACGTCATTTGTATGAAGTATGGAGCATTACCATGGTACCTTGGAGCATTCGTAACAACTCGGTCATTTCTCTCTTATATAGTTTCTACAGAGTTAACCGAATGGTTTCGAACTAAGTATATAGTATTGGCGCCTCCCATTGAACGTCTTAAAAATCTTGTTCTAAACAATGCTTTATCATAAAACATATTAAAAATCTCAAGATATCTAAAAAAAAAATCGCTCTAAAGAACGCACCTCAGGTCACATACAATTCCGCATGACCCACATCATGTCCACATGGGGTACCAAAATATGCTATACAGTTGACCAATCATTTACGGACGTTTTGATAGAACTTTTAAGCAGCATCTGATAAAAAGTTATTGATGAGCAAACAATAGTTTATTTGCTCGCCCAAAAAAGTGTTTTCACGTGCTACATCCAAAATTTCCCATGTGCTTTCCGGCCTTCTCTGTTTCAAACGAATTAAAATCAGTCACGTATAAATAGAAATATTTAAACTGTTCAGCAGTTGCTGTCGTTGTTGCTGTGTCATGTCATACACACATAGACGTCGACATCTATACCAGTCAAATCATAATAGGAATAACACGAATCTCATCAGTTATATTTGAAGACGCTGTAAGTGTATTGACGACAGAATCAACATCACATACCTTGTTTACATGTTTGGGACACCTCCTTATAGTCGGCTATACATTCACACACGCCTCGGTCTGCAGGATTACACCGTGCATTCTCATCTGTACAGACAATATTGATGGTGGTCCCGCATTGTCCGCCTGCGGAGCCATCTGTATGAATATAATACGATGATGTGCTAGTGACACAGATACCACAAGAAACGTTTTTCACACGTTTCTGTCGAAAGAAGACCTTAAATATTTCAGATGATCGTATTACGCAAATTATATGTGTTGATGGAATGTAGACTACCTACGTACAAAATATGAGGTTTGTTTTATTACTAGATCTAGATGATCAATTTGTATATAGATACTTGTAATAAAGAATGCAGAGCCAACTCTTTCGTTAAAAATGTGTTTTGCTTGATAAGGGTTTTGCATAGAACAACATTGGTCACAATCTCACAATACCCCTACCTTATAGGTAGACCTATAGCTAAATCATGATAAATGCTAAATCAGAAAACACGTACAAAATCATACCTAGTTTACAAACATCGTCAACAAGAGAAAACCCGTCAGTACAAACGCACACGTTGTTGACCTCACACTCTGCATTTACGTCTCTGCACGTACCGTCGTAGGAACAACGTCCACCGACTTCTTCATCTACATCAATAAATAAGGTCATATATCCCTAGTGTGGCTATTTTAATATTCACATGACATTGAATTTATTCGCTAGACGCCGTTAAAACGTTACGTATCCGATCTATTACGATAGGTTACTGTTTGTGAAACTCAGGTCATATTATGTAGAGAGACTAAATCTACCTTACACAAATGAGCCGGGATCTGGAAAATGTCCTTTATAAATAGCATTTGAGGCAGTCAGGGTTCAAGATCAGGCTGTGCGTACTAGTTAGCAGCCTGACCTGAATTCATGTTACTCATATCCATACTCATATGTTTGCTACAGATCATGGCGAAGTTTTTAGAGAACAACAATGTTCCTGGTTAGACTGCGTGTTTACGCAGGCTGATCTGGAACTATGTTGGTCTCAAAAGCCTTAAAGGACGTTTTTCCAGATCCTGCCTAGAATCCATTTTAGGTAAGCAGAAGAAATAGGAGAGGACAAGTAAACAAGAGGACCACGATGGTCCTATATCGCTCACCTGAACCAAAATGATATTCATGAGCAACACTTTGTTCAATTCAATTAAAATTTATGACTTTAAGACTGAATATGAACTTATTGTCAATAATCTTGTGAAAATCAAACTCATCCGAGATCTTATGGTGCCCAACATTGTGTCCAAGTTTTGTCTTGATTGATAAATTCTTGTAGATTCTAGAGTATAAACAAGGTCGGAAACAGCCAAAAATGGCAATTTTATCAAATTCAAGGGCACATAACTCTCGTCTTTCTGGTAAAATCAGACTGAAAATCGAACTCATTTGAGATCCCATATTCTCCAACATTGTGTCCAAGTTTTGTCTTGATTGATTAATAATTGTAGGTTCTAGAGTGTAAACAAGGTCGAAAACAGCCAAAAAAGGCAATTTTGTAAAATTCAAGGGCACCTTGCTCTTCGTCTTTCTGTTCAGATCAGACTGAAAATCAAACTCATCTGAGATCTTACGGTCTCCAACACTGTGTCCAAGATGTGTCTTGATTGGTCAATAATTGAAGATTCTAGAGTGTAAACAAGGTTGAAAACAGTCAAAAGCGGCAATTTTATCAAATTCAAGGGCACATAACTCTTGACGTTTTGATCAGATAAAATTGAAAATCAATCTCATTCAAGATCTTATGGTCTCCAATATTTTGTCCAAGTTTTGTCTTGATTGAATAATAATTGTAGATTCTAGAGTGTAAACAAGGTCGAAAACACCCGAAAACAGCAATTTTGTCAAATTCAAGGGCACATAACTCTTGACTTTCTGATCAAATCAGACTGAAAATCACACTCATCCAAGATCTTATAATCTCCAACATTGTGTTTAAATTTTGTCTTGATTAACTAATAATTGTAGATTCTAGAGTGTAAACAAGGTCGAAAGCAGCCGAAAATGGCAACTTTATCGAATTCAAGGGCACATAACTCTCGTCTTTCTGTTCAGATCAGACTGAAAGACACACTCATTCAAGATCTTATAGTCCCCAACAATATATCCAAGTTTTGTCTTGATTGATTGATAATTGTAGATTCTAGAGTGTAAACAAGGTCGATAACAGCCGAAATTGCAATTTTGTCAAGTTCAAGGGCACACACCTCTCGACTTTCAGATCAGATCAGACTGCAAATCGAACTCATCCGAGATCTAATAGTGTCTAATATTATGTCCAAGTTTTGTTATGATTGATCAATAATTGTAGATGCTAGAGTGTAAATAAACTTAAAAACAGCATTTTTGACATTCAAGGGCAGATAATTCAGCACAGTCTGGTCCGATCAGGCCCATAATCGAACTTGTCCAAGACTTTATGATCATACTTGTTGGCCAAGTTTGATCAAGATTGCCTAACTTCTGTGGATGCTAGAGTGTAAACACCCCAATTGTTGACGGACGGGCGGACGGACGCCGGACAAAAAGTGACCACAATAACTCACCTCGAGCACTTGATGCTCAGGTGAGCTAAAAATATGGAGCAAAATCTTTAGCCCGTTCCAAAACAGCAAAATGTAGGGCTGTTCCAAACCGTTTGATACTACAGATTACAAAATGGATACTACAGATACGACTTGTATACATTGAGGGCACAGACAATATTGAAGCAAAGGGAAAATTCTTATCGTCAACATTTTCTTCTTCTGTCTTTAATTTTCCAATAAAGGCCCTCTATTGTTTGAGATTGAGAAACAAATATTGTTAAACTGCAGAAAATCTGTTAATGTTTTTCTACAGAAACACGATCACAAAGTTCGTTCAGATTACCTTGTTTACATTCACCGTACACGAGACTATAATTCGGTATACAGACACACTTCCCTTCCTCACAGACAGTCTGAGTTTGTGAGCAGTCAGAGCTGGATGTACAGTCTACAATAGAACAACGACACGATTGAAAACGACAACAACTTCATACTCGAATCATATGCAAGCATTTATAACTAGTAAGTAAAGAATTTATATTAAAAAGATGTTTTTATGAATCAAAAATGCCTTCTCGCCGTGTTGGACGTCTTGACCCGGTACCAAGAGATGCAAATTGATAGTATGTACCTTCATATTAATTATTTTACTCTTCATATTGCTAGAGCTAGAAAATATATTTGCAAGTATTTTTCTAGGCCACGATGCGTATACAGGATGGACTGGCAATTGGTAAAACAAGACACAGATCTTCGACAAGGGGGCATAAATGGTGCGCAGATAAGAGTAATTTAAAAGTATAGTCTGTAAATATTGACCTGAACCCGATGAATATGCAATGAGTAATTGTGACATGTAATTATCAATACTCGCCAGCAATCCTCACTGTCGAGCAGAGTCGATAAGTTCCATAGGCATTATGACTTTGTATTCAGCACATGCTTCTCGTGTCAACATATGTTGGAGAGTGATAATTTCGCATTACAATAGGTCATTTGCATATTCAACAGGTTCAGGTCAATATTTACAGAGTATACATGGATATACATGTACAGTAGTTAGGCATCATTGCATGATATTCCATCAAATTTTAATATATAAAATGTATATATGTTAGCGACAATAAGTAAATTTAGGCAATAAGCTTAATGCCTAGGCAATAAGCTATTGCCTAGGCAGTTAGTTATTGCCTAAAATTTCAGGCATTAAGCTTATTGCCTGAAATGTTTCACCACAAATTCAGCCTATTGCCTAGGCAATAACAAACTGTACAAAACTAGCCATTTTAATTCAGGCATTTAGCTTATTGCCTGAAATATTTTACAAAAATCAAGTCTATTGCCTAGGCAATAACAAATTCTACTGAAATTCCACCTTAATGCAGGGATTCAACTTATTGCTTGTTAAAATTCACTACAATTTCAGTGTACTGCCATGGAAAAAACAAACTAGAAGACCTGAAGGTCTTGATTCGCTCCACAGGCTTGGTATTCTTTTAATATTTAATCCAAGTGTTGATTAGATAGTGAAAACAAAGTCACAATTAGCATTTTTATATTATTATATTATATTATGTCTGGAACCATGATTACTTACATTCAGCACAAGCACCGTCGATAAGTATGAACCCCGTGTTGCAGGTGCATGTGTTGTTAGTCTGGGAACAGAAGGAGTTGGGATCTGAACAGGAACCATCGTCTGAACATTCTACACCGGGGGTCCCGTCTGGAAGAAAAACACAGAAATTAATAAGTTTCATCTACTTCAAATTAATACCAGTCGTTTCTTTGGATATGATTTTTAAAATAAAATTTAAAGTGTACATTTAAATTTTGTAACATAAATAAGAGCTACACATTGACATGATTCGCAACAATGTATAATTTAGGCACCCTTGAATAAAGAAGAATCTCCCTTTTATATTTTAAAACATGATATTAATTCAAATCGTTCAATTGTAATTACTGATGTACATTATATGCATATAAAATGCTCCCGAATGTTAAAAATATTCCCGTATGGCAATTAACACTATCATGGATCAATCCATGTATAGAAAAGAATGTACTTATCGGGATACATCATCTTCACTGTCATGTCCTTTCACGGTTATGAAAACTTAAGGAGAGACAATAATGGATCGTGATGAGAGTCAACGTATGCCGGTATGAATCCATTTTGGTTTCTTGTGCTAAAGCATAGACGCAATATTTTACCTAACCAGCAGGCGTGATCTCTATCAGTAAACCCGTCTACACATTGACACAACTGCTGGAAACACTCGCTATTTCTGTCCACACACGCACCAGATTCATCACAATGTCCGTGGATCTCTCCTTCTGTTTAATATATATACATGATTCATTATAACAAGGAGCATTTCAGCATATGAGGATGGTTTGTTTAAGGAAGTGTTTATCTTCAACGGGCATATCGATTCGATAAACTAATTGTACATTGATTAACGGTTATATAGGGGTCTGATTACGAAAATCGGTAACTAACGTAAATTTTATCAACAATCAAGCGGATCCATTCAAAACTCGAAAATGGGGTAGAACACCTAAAGCCGCCAGCAAAGTGACTTCTCGCTTGTGGCACACCTTAGCCTTTTCTTATTCTGTTCGTATCCTTTTGAGAACATTAAATGGTCGTTTATTTGACACGTACCTGGCACACATACAAACTCCAAGACTAGATAGTTAGAGAATCTTGGGTACTCGACCGGTCCTGGACAGTCCGTTTGTACCTGAACAACACCTAACCCCGCGCAGTGCACCTTCCCGTTACACGCATAATAACCGTCTGTCTCTCCTGGGTACGACACAACACAGTCGGATGTTTCGTTATATGTACAACACGCATCTTGCAGAGCTGGGGTGTACACTTGGTCGATGGCTGGGCAACCTAAAAATATAGATTATGTTATAATAGTAATGGTTCTACGTTTACACAAATCATTGGCAAATCTTTTTTTGCAGAGTATTTTCTTAAATACGTTATCATATTTTTTTGTTGAATACACATTATTCATGTAATCTAAGAATGACTGTTTTTATACGTCTGTACATTTATGAATGAATTATGCGCCAAATAAATCGTATAGCTGTGAACCTTATCATCGAGAACCTAAAGCAAGTCTTCACTTTTACACGGAGAATCGCGTGTAAGTAGAAAAACCTACAGTGAAAATTGATTTTACATGTATCTAAAAGTACAAGCATTTGAACTACAATAACGTATATGATATATGTATATATGTCTCTAACTTTTGATTACGGCATTGAGGTTTGAAAATGACAGAGAGCTTCAAATTCATTGCAATTAAAATTCAATATATGACGCATATAATTAAGGACGTAAGTGACCGCATATTGAATAATGACTTGAGATCAAGTACATTGAGAAATTTCTACTTGAGATAATTACTTTTCCATTAGGTTACTTTAAATCATGCCAGCTGTATTTTGATGTCTTTTTTATACACTACATACAACCATACAAGAAAAAAGGAGTTGTTAACTTTCGAATTTCTCTGTATTATACAATTATCCTTAGATTATTTATTGTATCGTGCTGTCGTATACCTACCGACACTAGTAGGTTTAGCTCCGGCCAGAATGTCAAGGACATGTATGACACCGGAAGTACACGTGATATCAACTTGATTGTTGGCATTGGAGCTGTCGCCATAGCAATATCCAGGCTGCTGCACTCCAGAACTGACTGAAATAAATCATAGCCATTGGTATACTTACTAGGCATCCATAAAAGAAAATAAGGTAACATAAACGATAAAGTTTCATAACCCACGTTTAGCAATATCCCAAAGGTCAATAATTTGGACTACTGGTATTTCAATTTTGAAGCCGTAGCAGGTAACAGAAGGGGATTAGACAGATATGGAATCTGTGTACATTGTAGCACATAAAATTGTGATATACATGTATAAGACATCAATGTTTACGTTCACTTGGTAAGGAGATCAATGCGAAATACTGTCGTGACCTCTATAGTCAAATACAACAAAATGGCAACAGAGAAGGTATGTTTAGATATCATTTTCGGGACTTATGGTTTTCAGCAAGTTCAGATAAATTACTCCCTCGTCCGTACTGATAATTTTTATACTCACTTTTGATACATCGATTGTCATCTTCTGTATATCCAACAGGACACCTACATCGATGGTCGATGGTAGAGCAATATGCATTTTCAAATGAACACGTGTTTCCATTCAAACATCCACCATTCGGGGCACCATCTACATTGAAATGTATCAAAAATTTTATAATGGCATACTGATGTTATTTTGTATTATTCATTTCGTTTTTTATTTGTTTGTCCGCGATCAGGGGGTTGATGTTCAACGGTTAAATCATACGCATACTAAACATATGAACGAGTGTCACCATTTTGATACAGTCTTATCGGGGCACCAGCGCTTTGATATAAACATACATAGGCTTAAAACGTGCATTATTCTATACAAACATATATATTGGTTCAATTAACATTTTCTGGTTGACAAAATTGGCGACAAGTAATAATCACTACATTTATGATTTTGAATGAATATCGAAAGACGAATTTAAAATCAAATCCGTTATAAATATAGAAATACATGTATGTATTGTTTTTATAATGTCACTATAACATACCCTGAAAGCATTCCTCGTCATACTGCGAGTACCCACTCTCACACAGACAAACACTATTAGAGCAGATCGTGTTGTTGACCAGGCAGTCCTGGGTTGTTGTACAGGCACCGTTTAGTAATCCGTCTGAAATATTAAAGCAAAACGATTAGAGTTTAGTATCAGAATCATGTATAGATGACGATGTGCAACGTTAAGTACTATTAGATAGGCATATATGTATCAAGTTCTGTCATAGTATTTCATATAGACACACGAAACTTTAAATACAAGGAAGGGTGTATGTTCGGAATTTCGAAAATATATAACTTTAAATCTCAGTCCATACCGTTTGTTTGAAAATTTATGACAAGATTACCTGCATCTCTTTTTCAAAGCCATACCTAGGTATTCGTACCAGAGTATTCAGAGAAAAAAGTACGTTTAAATATCAAATAGTTTGAAACAGTAGGAAGTGTGGCACTGTTGCAGTCACACGACTTATGATTTATATGGATACTCGTAGAATGCTGCTTTACTGGTAGAGTTATAATATTATATCCGAATGCATGCCTTTTAACCCTTTCCCAAACAAGACCTGGTTTTGACGTCCCTAATAGAAAAGGCTTGGGAAAACATTGAAACAAAAGAAGAAACTGCTGATAACTAGCAGTTTCTCCTTTTGTCTCAATATTTTTGTGCCATATTTTACACAAATCATATAAAATTAATAACATCCATTTTGTCATTTGTGGCAGCGTTTAAAGTGGATCACCCAAAAATTTTGTCGTTTGGGAAAGGGTTAAGGCGTCTCTCATTCCTTTAAACTACAAAAGTAATTCTGATATAAATGAGAACGAAACCTCGGCCTAATAGGAAACCTAATTGTCCATTGCACGAGAACCCAGTTCTAGTGAATGGTTACTAAACCTATGTATATGCTACCATGGAAACCATATATCGCTGGCAACGTTCAAAACGCAGGATTACAGCTTATTCAATCTGTAGTTTCGACATTTCCGACCTCGGTCAACAATAATTTCATATTTTAACAACAATTCAAGTGAATTATACCACAAACCATGGTTTACATACCAGTCACACAGTTATATTCCAGTATCAAATAGTTTGTAATGGGTGGATGCGTGGTACTGTTACACCCACTCGGTTGCCACACAATGGGTACGTCGAAACACTGGGTTTTACCGGTACAGTTGTAATACGACTCTGCATTACCGGTATATTGACCCATGCAATCAGAAGCGTTGTATGTGCAACACTTATCTTGTTCTGCTGGTGTATAATTGTGGTCCTCGCTGGGACAACCTGCATATAAAAGACCTCTATGGATAAGGCGAGAAATCTCCCTAAAAGGCTCAAATAGAAAAGTCATTTTTCAAAACATGCAGATTGATGATTATTTCGAGCTGTATTGTTTGATATATAACTTAATCATGTGAAAACTGATTTTGCACAATCAAAACGATTCGGCATGTACAGATAACTCTTGGTTTCTGTACCTATCCCAAAAAATATTTTTTCTTACCCCACAGGTATTCATGTAACCAGAATAAAGTTTTCTATGGTTTTATTTGCAATATTTTTTCTGTAAAAGTAAGGACAATTGGTGTTGAAATCATGAACCAGTTTTCGTTTTGTCCTTGATGCGCATGCGCATCATTGAAACGAGTTTAAAGGAGAAATCTTCCCAGACCCAGGAAATCCTTTTAACTAAGGAAGTCTATGGTCAAATTACAGAACATATGTCAATGGGAAGCTGGGTCAAGGGGGGGAAGGTGGGTATTCCTCGGTTTTTGGCGGGAAAGTGCGCTATTAAAGTTTTTTCAATGATGCGCATGCGCAATACAGACAAAACCAAAGCTGTCATATGATGTCAACATCATTTTTTTGTATCTGTAAAAAAATGTATTGCAAATAAGACAAAAAGAACCTTCATTTTACCTCTATGAATACCGATAGTGTCAGAAAATGAAACCATTTGGTTGGGTACAAAAATCAAGAGTTATCTGCACTTATAGAACTTTTTAAATGACACAAAATCGGTATTCAATTTATCTATTTGTCTACTTAACCATAAAGCTTCATTCTGTTTCTCAATTTGATAGTTTTGAAAATTAACCCATCAAGCCGAGCCTTTTAGGGAGATTTCTCGCCTTATCCATAGAGGTCCTTTCAATTTCAGTCCATTATCAGTAACGCTTATAATAACATTTATAAAGAGGCAATGTAAACCTGACAAGTACGTTCATGTATCAACTATTCAGTATTCTAAAATTGATAAAGCAGGCAGTGTACCATCTTATCCTGTCACTAGTTAAATATTCTGCCCGATAACAGGGGGTAGGATAAACTTAGCTTTATCCTACCCCTGATCACGTGATATGCTTTATTATGCTACATGATCACGTGATCTGCCGAAACTACTTTAACCGAAGGTTGGGGCGGGGTCGATCTCGAAATCCCCGTTTTTATGACAAAATTACACAGAATGTTCTCAAAGTGGCCTGTTTTGAATAGCAAAAGTCATCCCAATCAAATAATTCTGCGTATTTAATCAATTTTTTGCGCGGAAATTACAAAAAAGCCAAGTTTAAGTTTACTCATAATTCTGAGGTTAGTGGTCTACAGAAAACGAGAAATGAAAAGCACAAATGAAACTTTTCTATTCTCATGTCTAAATAATGAACTAAATGCCCCACTAACAGAATCCGCCACTGGATTATTGACCTAAATCTTAAAAATCGATGACGTAAATTAAAGTTTGGATGACGTAATACACACCCGTGGTTTTCTGGGAATCGGAGCGATGTTTGTTTACAACAGGACAGTGCAGAAAAAACAATGAATTGTTTGGATTTAGATCTAGATCTAGAGGAGGAGGGTAGAGATCTCTGGTGTGTTATCGTATTTCAAAGCATCTGTAGTACCTGTTTTTACACGTCAGGCTATTGTTATTTTGAAATAATGTCTTCATTGCCACGCACAACACAAGTTTGTTTCGTTGGAGACTGTCTAAAAATGGACAACATCGGAGAAAATGCAGAACACGGTAGATTTTACAACTCTAAATCCAGGACTGAGGAAATTAAAGTTGGGACGAATAGTGAACTGAGTGATTTGTGGTAGGCGCTTCATGTTCTTGTTACAGTTTGACCTTTTCTAGTTTTGATTTAAAACGTTTAAATCTGTTTTGTTCTAACCGATACGGATCCTTCCAATCCCAATCCACACGGCCAGGTCAAGACACAGTCGTCGACTCGAGTCACCTTCTAGTTCTTTGCTATTTGAGTTTACACCGCATGGTTATCATGATTATTTGGAAATTTAAATATAACTTGTTTGTTTTTACCTCGACAAAATTATAAAATGTTGATGGGAAAGGATATTTTCCACGCGGATTACTTTCTAACGCTCACTAAACGTTTGCGCATTCAAACGTTTTGAAAAGGTACCATCGTTGGTGAAAATGATAAATTGATTCATTTCAATTGATTATGAATATGTTTCTGTAAGTCTACGTTGTTTTAAGGTTGTAACAGGATAAATAGAATAGATGTTTCATGTCTTGGATGGGTCAAGTTTATTTGGCTCGGCTGCGGAATTTATCAGGTTCGCCTTCGGCGGCTCACCTGATAAATTCCTCCGCCTTACCAAATAAACTTGACCCATCCAAGACATGAACCATCTATTCTCTATTTAGCCAGCCAAGGGTTCTATCTCCACTTTGTTCCTTACGTTTGTTAGGACCAAAGTGGAGGTAGAACCCTTAGCTTGCGACGAAGGCAGTAAACAGACACTTATAGCAAACCAACCATTCAGCGTCTATGTTTATCTACTCATACTTTGTTGCGTTATTAAAAGAAACACTCCTAGTATTTTCTAAGCCAAATATTCGCGATTACACTTCTTCAAATGAGTGAATAGTAATTCAATATCATTTAGGCTAATCCAATTTTACTGCATTTTTATGCTGACATTGTAATTCTATTTAGCGGTATAATATCTTTCTAATCCCAGAGCTCCAGATAAGAGGGAGTGATGATTTTTTCAAATTGTAATACTTCTGTTCTTGTTTATTAAACCTTATGTTATGGGTACTCATTTGAATCGTCTCGTCGAGACGATTCAAATGAGTACCCACAACATATGGTTTGGAATTGAAATAATAAAGTTAGAATGTCTTCAACCCCCACTTATATGTAGCCCTGTAATCATAAAAAAAAGACGAAACATAGCATACATACCTAGTATCGACGGTTTAGTTGCAGCTATCACGTTCAACATTCTAATTACATGACCATTGGGACATGATATATCCAGCAAGTTGTTGGCATGGGAACTATCTCCATAACAATACGTGCTCCTCAAAACTTGTCCGGAAACCAGAACTTGACCTACGGAGAATACATGGATGGAACAAATTAAATTCCAAATCAATTATTATAACGCAAACAATTCAACATAATATAGAAGATCTGCTCAGACATGTAAAAGTAATTGACAATTCACAGACATCTTTCATAAATGTTACTTTTATTTTTTATCTGAAAGAGCGCATTTCTTTATGAAAATTGTGAAAATTTCAAGCCAAACTATTGCGCCGTTTACGAGAAATATATATTTTTGTGTTGAAATTAAACAAATTGTTGTGGACAACAGTTCAGATGCATATGGAATTTGTCATATCTATCTCAACCTTAAAGGCGTGTTTTCGCTTATCAGCAACAACTTCAAAAAACTGATTGCATTTATGTTCATAAGAATAACCAATCTTGGCATCAAGACATACTTTAAACAGTTGAAATAAAAATGAAATGTCCCTTTAACAGATTATGAAAAGAATAGATCAATATATAAATCATATGGAATTTAAAAAAAAAATGGTAAAAAATATATGATAATTTCATAAAAGAAAAATACTGGAGACCAATATTTTCGAGATATTCCACCGTGGTGTGTGAATATTATATCGATTGATGCGTCTTTCTTTTGTAAACTGTATACATTATTTTACATACAAATACATAATCTTTTAAATGTGCGCATTGCTATATTATTCAAAAAAGGGATTAAGCGTTACTCAAACGACATAATTCTATGCATCTCGAGTTCTAAAAATGTTGTAGACGACTTTTAAAAATGATTCTAGTCTAGAATAGAAAATGTTGAAGTGGGTGGGGTGGAGGGTTGGGTTGAGAACATTCGAGTGATAAGCATTTCTGTCTGTCACCCGTTTTCTATTTTTTAGCGAGTCATCAAAGCCAGAACTAATTTGGCAAATTCTTTAATGTCCGTATCATCAACAAACTATTTTACAAGGAAATGGTCCTGAAACACGTACTGGAAAAGAAGACAATCGCTGCATTTGAATATAAAGCTCGTAACTGCAACAAGCTGCATAAGCTGAAGTTACGAGGATTTCGTTGAAAAGTGACATAATGCTGATAATCAGCATTTTATTCTTTTCTCCTAAGGATTTATATGGTGTAAATTGTGCACTTACGCATACTATTCTCAGTTACATTTTATTTGTCCCCTGTGTCATCTTCCAGTTTGGGCCAGTCTAAAATTTTGTTGTTTGGGAAATGATCGGCACAACTTTATATTGTTCCAAGCCGATATCAAAATAAATGTTGTTAAGAAAGGATGTGTGTACGATGCAGGTAAGATGATATGTAGGTCAAAGGAGAAATACTGATTATCAGCATTACCTTCAGTTCATCAATGTTTTCTCAAGCAAATTCTATTAAGGGACGTCATTTCATTTCTTGCTTGGGAAAGCGTCCTGAAACGTGATATGTGAATATCTATTGATTTAGGCTAAAAATAAAAGCTATGACAGACGATACTTCCTGATCAACATAATGACAATTAAAAAGAGATCTCGTGTCTCCACATGGTGACCTTTACATATAGACAATGCCAAGTGCAGGGACTTGTGACGACAAAGGCCATTCGAGCTATTGTCATGGCGTTGTGTCCGTCATGTGTGCGTCCATGCGTACGTTAACTTTTCTTGGATGCACTCTAGAGGCCACATTTTGTGCCCGATCAACCTAAAATTTAGTCAGAATGATTGCCTTGATAAAGTCTCGACGGGCTTGAAATTGAGTCAACCGAGGTCAAAAACTAGGTCACGACGTCAAATCTTAGAAACACCTTGCAAGCACTCTAGATGCCACATTTCTTGCACAATTAACCTTAAATTTGGTCAGAATGGTTGTCTTGAAAAGATCTCGGACGAAAAAGAAATTTGGTCAACTAAGGTCAAAAACTAGGTCACGGGGTCAAATCTCATAAAAACATTGTATGAACTCTAGAGGCCACAATTTTTGCCTGATCACACTGAAATTTGTCCAGAATGATTGTCTTGATGTAGTCTCTGATGAGTTTAAAATTGGATCAAATGGGATAAAAAACTAGGTCACGGAGTCAAATCTAACAAAAACCGTGTACTAGATGCCACATTTTTGCCTGATCAATCTGAAATATGACCAGAATGATTGTATTGATGAAATCTCGGACGAGATTGAAATTGGGTCAACTGGGGTCAAAAACTAGGTCACGGTGTCAAATCTCATGAAAAACTTGTATGGACTCTAGAGTGCACATTTTTTTGTCTGACCAACGTGAAATTATGCCAGAATTATTGTCTTGATGAAATTTAGGTCAAGTTTAGAATTTGGTCAACTGGGATAAAAAAATAGGGCACGGTGTCAAATTTTAGGAAAACCTTGTATGAACTCTGGAGGCCACAGTTTTTGCCTGATCAATCAAATTTGGCCAGAATGATGGGCTTGGTGGATTTTCGGACAAGTTTGAAATTTGGTCAACTAGGGTAAAAACTAGGTCACGGGTCAAATATCATAAAAACCTTGTAGATGCCATATTTTTGTCTGATCAACCTGAAAGTTTGTCAGAATAATTGTCTTGATGAAATCTCAGACGAGTTTAAAATTGGATCAACTGGGGTAAAAAAGAAACTAGGTCACGGGGTCAAATGTTCGGAAAACCTTGTATGCTTTCTAGAGGCCCCATTTATGAGGAGATACTTTGATTGAAGCCAGTGGAACGATACAAGCCCTCTTGGGCCTCTTGTTCAAGGGAGCGGAAATGGTTGGGAGAAAAAATGGACGCCTACACGATTAGTAAGGGGAATGTCTTCCGTAGATGTTTTGCTATACATGTCCCTTCTTTGAAAGCTAACTGTACTTCCTGTGCCATGTTTCCAAGAGATATAATTATACAATTTCTTAAAATATACGATTAAAATTAATTGCAAAAAGACACAGGCGTTGGCTTGTTCAAATATTTTTTTATAAAAGCTAGATCTAATAGTGGGGGAGCTTATCCCAAAATACTTCACTTTGTGATACAAGCACCGAATTTGGCACAAATGTTCCTCAGAGTGTACTATTTTCAAAACAAATGGTATCCACGATGAAAAACCAATATGGCGGCCATTTTTCCAAGATGGCCGCCATCTCTACAGGTAAAAAAATCAGAAAAAAATACTTCATTTCGAGATACAAGCACCAAGTTTGGCACAAATGTTCCCCAGAATATATTCTTTTCACAACATATGGTATCCACCATGAAAAATAAACATGGCTGCCAATTTCTAAGATGGCCGCCATCCCTACATGTAAAGAAAATCAAGAAAATCCTTCTTTTTGAAGATACAAGCCCAAAATTAAGCACATATGTTCATAAAAGTACACTATTTTCAAAATATATGGTATCAACCTTAAAAATCCAATATGGCTGTCATTTTCCAGAATGGCCGCCATCTTCATAGAAGAAAAAAAAATTGAAAAAATTCTTATCTTTACAATACAATCACTAAAATTGACACAGATGTTACTTAGAGTGAACTGTTTTCAAAAAGCAAGATATCCATAGGTGAAATAAACCTTGTGGCCATTTCCCAAAATGGTCGCCATTTCTTTACTCTCAATATTGGAAAATATTTCTTTTTGTAATATAAGCACCAAATTTGGCACTCATGTTTCGCAGAGTATACCATTTTCAGACATAATGGTTTCAACTAAGATAAAACAACCTCATGGCTGCCATTTTCCAAGATGATTGCCATCTATAGATCACATATGGGTCAAAATAATTTCCTAGGTTACAAGCACCATTTCTTTCAAGTTACGTTCACTTGGTAAGGAGATCAATGCGAAATACTGTCGTGACCTCTATAGTCAAATACAACAAAATGGCAACAGAGAAGGTATGTTTAGATATCATTTTCGGGACTTATGGTTTTCAGCAAGTTCAGATAAATTACTCCCTCGTCCGTACTGATAATTTTTATACTCACTTTTGATACATCGATTGTCATCTTCTGTATATCCAACAGGACACCTACATCGATGGTCGATGGTAGAGCAATATGCATTTTCAAATGAACACGTGTTTCCATTCAAACATCCACCATTCGGGGCACCATCTACATTGAAATGTATCAAAAATTTTATAATGGCATACTGATGTTATTTTGTATTATTCATTTCGTTTTTTATTTGTTTGTCCGCGATCAGGGGGTTGATGTTCAACGGTTAAATCATACGCATACTAAACATATGAACGAGTGTCACCATTTTGATACAGTCTTATCGGGGCACCAGCGCTTTGATATAAACATACATAGGCTTAAAACGTGCATTATTCTATACAAACATATATATTGGTTCAATTAACATTTTCTGGTTGACAAAATTGGCGACAAGTAATAATCACTACATTTATGATTTTGAATGAATATCGAAAGACGAATTTAAAATCAAATCCGTTATAAATATAGAAATACATGTATGTATTGTTTTTATAATGTCACTATAACATACCCTGAAAGCATTCCTCGTCATACTGCGAGTACCCACTCTCACACAGACAAACACTATTAGAGCAGATCGTGTTGTTGACCAGGCAGTCCTGGGTTGTTGTACAGGCACCGTTTAGTAATCCGTCTGAAATATTAAAGCAAAACGATTAGAGTTTAGTATCAGAATCATGTATAGATGACGATGTGCAACGTTAAGTACTATTAGATAGGCATATATGTATCAAGTTCTGTCATAGTATTTCATATAGACACACGAAACTTTAAATACAAGGAAGGGTGTATGTTCGGAATTTCGAAAATATATAACTTTAAATCTCAGTCCATACCGTTTGTTTGAAAATTTATGACAAGATTACCTGCTTCTCTTTTTCAAAGCCATACCTAGGTATTCGTACCAGAGTATTCAGAGAAAAAAGTACGTTTAAATATCAAATAGTTTGAAACAGTAGGAAGTGTGGCACTGTTGCAGTCACACGACTTATGATTTATATGGATACTCGTAGAATGCTGCTTTACTGGTAGAGTTATAATATTATATCCGAATGCATGCCTTTTAACCCTTTCCCAAACAAGACCTGGTTTTGACGTCCCTAATAGAAAAGGCTTGGTAAAACATTGAAACAAAAGAAGAAACTGCTGATAACTAGCAGTTTCTCCTTTTGTCTCAATATTTTTGTGCCATATTTTACACAAATCATATAAAATTAATAACATCCATTTTGTCATTTGTGGCAGCG
Source organism: Fragum sueziense (assembly GCA_963680895.1). NCBI lineage: Eukaryota > Metazoa > Mollusca > Bivalvia > Cardiida > Cardiidae > Fragum > Fragum sueziense. The sequence goes on along the minus strand of OY804595.1, from coordinate 3,426,830 downwards.
TTTAAAGTGGATCACCCAAAAATTTTGTCGTTTGGGAAAGGGTTAAGGCGTCTCTCATTCCTTTAAACTACAAAAGTAATTCTGATATAAATGAGAACGAAACCTCGGCCTAATAGGAAACCTAATTGTCCATTGCACGAGAACCCAGTTCTAGTGAATGGTTACTAAACCTATGTATATGCTACCATGGAAACCATATATCGCTGGCAACGTTCAAAACGCAGGATTACAGCTTATTCAATCTGTAGTTTCGACATTTCCGACCTCGGTCAACAATAATTTCATATTTTAACAACAATTCAAGTGAATTATACCACAAACCATGGTTTACATACCAGTCACACAGTTATATTCCAGTATCAAATAGTTTGTAATGGGTGGATGCGTGGTACTGTTACACCCACTCGGTTGCCACACAATGGGTACGTCGAAACACTGGGTTTTACCGGTACAGTTGTAATACGACTCTGCATTACCGGTATATTGACCCATGCAATCAGAAGCGTTGTATGTGCAACACTTATCTTGTTCTGCTGGTGTATAATTGTGGTCCTCGCTGGGACAACCTGCATATAAAAGACCTCTATGGATAAGGCGAGAAATCTCCCTAAAAGGCTCAAATAGAAAAGTCATTTTTCAAAACATGCAGATTGATGATTATTTCGAGCTGTATTGTTTGATATATAACTTAATCATGTGAAAACTGATTTTGCACAATCAAAACGATTCGACATGTACAGATAACTCTTGGTTTCTGTACCTATCCCAAAAAATATTTTTTCTTACCCCACCGGTATTCATGTAACCAGAATAAAGTTTTCTATGGTTTTATTTGCAATATTTTTTCTGTAAAAGTAAGGACAATTGGTGTTGAAATCATGAACCAGTTTTCGTTTTGTCCTTGATGCGCATGCGCATCATTGAAACGAGTTTAAAGGAGAAATCTTCCCAGACCCAGGAAATCCTTTTAACTAAGGAAGTCTATGGTCAAATTACAGAACATATGTCAATGGGAAGCTGGGTCAAGGGGGGGAAGGTGGGTATTCCTCGGTTTTTGGCGGGAAAGTGCGCTATTAAAGTTTTTTCAATGATGCGCATGCGCAATACAGACAAAACCAAAGCTGTCATATGATGTCAACATCATTTTTTTGTATCTGTAAAAAAATGTATTGCAAATAAGACAAAAAGAACCTTCATTTTACCTCTATGAATACCGATAGTGTCAGAAAATGAAACCATTTGGTTGGGTACAAAAATCAAGAGTTATCTGCACTTATAGAACTTTTTAAATGACACAAAATCGGTATTCAATTTATCTATTTGTCTACTTAACCATAAAGCTTCATTCTGTTTCTCAATTTGATAGTTTTGAAAATTAACCCATCAAGCCGAGCCTTTTAGGGAGATTTCTCGCCTTATCCATAGAGGTCCTTTCAATTTCAGTCCATTATCAGTAACGCTTATAATAACATTTATAAAGAGGCAATGTAAACCTGACAAGTACGTTCATGTATCAACTATTCAGTATTCTAAAATTGATAAAGCAGGCAGTGTACCATCTTATCCTGTCACTAGTTAAATATTCTGCCCGATAACAGGGGGTAGGATAAACTTAGCTTTATCCTACCCCTGATCACGTGATATGCTTTATTATGCTACATGATCACGTGATCTGCCGAAACTACTTTAACCGAAGGTTGGGGCGGGGTCGATCTCGAAATCCCCGTTTTTATGACAAAATTACACAGAATGTTCTCAAAGTGGCCTGTTTTGAATAGCAAAAGTCATCCCAATCAAATAATTCTGCGTATTTAATCAATTTTTTGCGCGGAAATTACAAAAAAGCCAAGTTTAAGTTTACTCATAATTCTGAGGTTAGTGGTCTACAGAAAACGAGAAATGAAAAGCACAAATGAAACTTTTCTATTCTCATGTCTAAATAATGAACTAAATGCCCCACTAACAGAATCCGCCACTGGATTATTGACCTAAATCTTAAAAATCGATGACGTAAATTAAAGTTTGGATGACGTAATACACACCCGTGGTTTTCTGGGAATCGGAGCGATGTTTGTTTACAACAGGACAGTGCAGAAAAAACAATGAATTGTTTGGATTTAGATCTAGATCTAGAGGAGGAGGGTAGAGATCTCTGGTGTGTTATCGTATTTCAAAGCATCTGTAGTACCTGTTTTTACACGTCAGGCTATTGTTATTTTGAAATAATGTCTTCATTGCCACGCACAACACAAGTTTGTTTCGTTGGAGACTGTCTAAAAATGGACAACATCGGAGAAAATGCAGAACACGGTAGATTTTACAACTCTAAATCCAGGACTGAGGAAATTAAAGTTGGGACGAATAGTGAACTGAGTGATTTGTGGTAGGCGCTTCATGTTCTTGTTACAGTTTGACCTTTTCTAGTTTTGATTTAAAACGTTTAAATCTGTTTTGTTCTAACCGATACGGATCCTTCCAATCCCAATCCACACGGCCAGGTCAAGACACAGTCGTCGACTCGAGTCACCTTCTAGTTCTTTGCTATTTGAGTTTACACCGCATGGTTATCATGATTATTTGGAAATTTAAATATAACTTGTTTGTTTTTACCTCGACAAAATTATAAAATGTTGATGGGAAAGGATATTTTCCACGCGGATTACTTTCTAACGCTCACTAAACGTTTGCGCATTCAAACGTTTTGAAAAGGTACCATCGTTGGTGAAAATGATAAATTGATTCATTTCAATTGATTATGAATATGTTTCTGTAAGTCTACGTTGTTTTAAGGTTGTAACAGGATAAATAGAATAGATGTTTCATGTCTTGGATGGGTCAAGTTTATTTGGCTCGGCTGCGGAATTTATCAGGTTCGCCTTCGGCGGCTCACCTGATAAATTCCTCCGCCTTACCAAATAAACTTGACCCATCCAAGACATGAACCATCTATTCTCTATTTAGCCAGCCAAGGGTTCTATCTCCACTTTGTTCCTTACGTTTGTTAGGACCAAAGTGGAGGTAGAACCCTTAGCTTGCGACGAAGGCAGTAAACAGACACTTATAGCAAACCAACCATTCAGCGTCTATGTTTATCTACTCATACTTTGTTGCGTTATTAAAAGAAACACTCCTAGTATTTTCTAAGCCAAATATTCGCGATTACACTTCTTCAAATGAGTGAATAGTAATTCAATATCATTTAGGCTAATCCAATTTTACTGCATTTTTATGCTGACATTGTAATTCTATTTAGCGGTATAATATCTTTCTAATCCCAGAGCTCCAGATAAGAGGGAGTGATGATTTTTTCAAATTGTAATACTTCTGTTCTTGTTTATTAAACCTTATGTTATGGGTACTCATTTGAATCGTCTCGTCGAGACGATTCAAATGAGTACCCACAACATATGGTTTGGAATTGAAATAATAAAGTTAGAATGTCTTCAACCCCCACTTATATGTAGCCCTGTAATCATAAAAAAAAGACGAAACATAGCATACATACCTAGTATCGACGGTTTAGTTGCAGCTATCACGTTCAACATTCTAATTACATGACCATTGGGACATGATATATCCAGCAAGTTGTTGGCATGGGAACTATCTCCATAACAATACGTGCTCCTCAAAACTTGTCCGGAAACCAGAACTTGACCTACGGAGAATACATGGATGGAACAAATTAAATTCCAAATCAATTATTATAACGCAAACAATTCAACATAATATAGAAGATCTGCTCAGACATGTAAAAGTAATTGACAATTCACAGACATCTTTCATAAATGTTACTTTTATTTTTTATCTGAAAGAGCGCATTTCTTTATGAAAATTGTGAAAATTTCAAGCCAAACTATTGCGCCGTTTACGAGAAATATATATTTTTGTGTTGAAATTAAACAAATTGTTGTGGACAACAGTTCAGATGCATATGGAATTTGTCATATCTATCTCAACCTTAAAGGCGTGTTTTCGCTTATCAGCAACAACTTCAAAAAACTGATTGCATTTATGTTCATAAGAATAACCAATCTTGGCATCAAGACATACTTTAAACAGTTGAAATAAAAATGAAATGTCCCTTTAACAGATTATGAAAAGAATAGATCAATATATAAATCATATGGAATTTAAAAAAAAATGGTAAAAAATATATGATAATTTCATAAAAGAAAAATACTGGAGACCAATATTTTCGAGATATTCCACCGTGGTGTGTGAATATTATATCGATTGATGCGTCTTTCTTTTGTAAACTGTATACATTATTTTACATACAAATACATAATCTTTTAAATGTGCGCATTGCTATATTATTCAAAAAAGGGATTAAGCGTTACTCAAACGACATAATTCTATGCATCTCGAGTTCTAAAAATGTTGTAGACGACTTTTAAAAATGATTCTAGTCTAGAATAGAAAATGTTGAAGTGGGTGGGGTGGAGGGTTGGGTTGAGAACATTCGAGTGATAAGCATTTCTGTCTGTCACCCGTTTTCTATTTTTTAGCGAGTCATCAAAGCCAGAACTAATTTGGCAAATTCTTTAATGTCCGTATCATCAACAAACTATTTTACAAGGAAATGGTCCTGAAACACGTACTGGAAAAGAAGACAATCGCTGCATTTGAATATAAAGCTCGTAACTGCAACAAGCTGCATAAGCTGAAGTTACGAGGATTTCGTTGAAAAGTGACATAATGCTGATAATCAGCATTTTATTCTTTTCTCCTAAGGATTTATATGGTGTAAATTGTGCACTTACGCATACTATTCTCAGTTACATTTTATTTGTCCCCTGTGTCATCTTCCAGTTTGGGCCAGTCTAAAATTTTGTTGTTTGGGAAATGATCGGCACAACTTTATATTGTTCCAAGCCGATATCAAAATAAATGTTGTTAAGAAAGGATGTGTGTACGATGCAGGTAAGATGATATGTAGGTCAAAGGAGAAATACTGATTATCAGCATTACCTTCAGTTCATCAATGTTTTCTCAAGCAAATTCTATTAAGGGACGTCATTTCATTTCTTGCTTGGGAAAGCGTCCTGAAACGTGATATGTGAATATCTATTGATTTAGGCTAAAAATAAAAGCTATGACAGACGATACTTCCTGATCAACATAATGACAATTAAAAAGAGATCTCGTGTCTCCACATGGTGACCTTTACATATAGACAATGCCAAGTGCAGGGACTTGTGACGACAAAGGCCATTCGAGCTATTGTCATGGCGTTGTGTCCGTCATGTGTGCGTCCATGCGTACGTTAACTTTTCTTGGATGCACTCTAGAGGCCACATTTTGTGCCCGATCAACCTAAAATTTAGTCAGAATGATTGCCTTGATAAAGTCTCGACGGGCTTGAAATTGAGTCAACCGAGGTCAAAAACTAGGTCACGACGTCAAATCTTAGAAACACCTTGCAAGCACTCTAGATGCCACATTTCTTGCACAATTAACCTTAAATTTGGTCAGAATGGTTGTCTTGAAAAGATCTCGGACGAAAAAGAAATTTGGTCAACTAAGGTCAAAAACTAGGTCACGGGGTCAAATCTCATAAAAACATTGTATGAACTCTAGAGGCCACAATTTTTGCCTGATCACACTGAAATTTGTCCAGAATGATTGTCTTGATGTAGTCTCTGATGAGTTTAAAATTGGATCAAATGGGATAAAAAACTAGGTCACGGAGTCAAATCTAACAAAAACCGTGTACTAGATGCCACATTTTTGCCTGATCAATCTGAAATATGACCAGAATGATTGTATTGATGAAATCTCGGACGAGATTGAAATTGGGTCAACTGGGGTCAAAAACTAGGTCACGGTGTCAAATCTCATGAAAAACTTGTATGGACTCTAGAGTGCACATTTTTTTGTCTGACCAACGTGAAATTATGCCAGAATTATTGTCTTGATGAAATTTAGGTCAAGTTTAGAATTTGGTCAACTGGGATAAAAAAATAGGGCACGGTGTCAAATTTTAGGAAAACCTTGTATGAACTCTGGAGGCCACAGTTTTTGCCTGATCAATCAAATTTGGCCAGAATGATGGGCTTGGTGGATTTTCGGACAAGTTTGAAATTTGGTCAACTAGGGTAAAAACTAGGTCACGGGTCAAATATCATAAAAACCTTGTAGATGCCATATTTTTGTCTGATCAACCTGAAAGTTTGTCAGAATAATTGTCTTGATGAAATCTCAGACGAGTTTAAAATTGGATCAACTGGGGTAAAAAAGAAACTAGGTCACGGGGTCAAATGTTCGGAAAACCTTGTATGCTTTCTAGAGGCCCCATTTATGAGGAGATACTTTGATTGAAGCCAGTGGAACGATACAAGCCCTCTTGGGCCTCTTGTTCAAGGGAGCGGAAATGGTTGGGAGAAAAAATGGACGCCTACACGATTAGTAAGGGGAATGTCTTCCGTAGATGTTTTGCTATACATGTCCCTTCTTTGAAAGCTAACTGTACTTCCTGTGCCATGTTTCCAAGAGATATAATTATACAATTTCTTAAAATATACGATTAAAATTAATTGCAAAAAGACACAGGCGTTGGCTTGTTCAAATATTTTTTTATAAAAGCTAGATCTAATAGTGGGGGAGCTTATCCCAAAATACTTCACTTTGTGATACAAGCACCGAATTTGGCACAAATGTTCCTCAGAGTGTACTATTTTCAAAACAAATGGTATCCACGATGAAAAACCAATATGGCGGCCATTTTTCCAAGATGGCCGCCATCTCTACAGGTAAAAAAAATCAGAAAAAAATACTTCATTTCGAGATACAAGCACCAAGTTTGGCACAAATGTTCCCCAGAATATATTCTTTTCACAACATATGGTATCCACCATGAAAAATAAACATGGCTGCCAATTTCTAAGATGGCCGCCATCCCTACATGTAAAGAAAATCAAGAAAATCCTTCTTTTTGAAGATACAAGCCCAAAATTAAGCACATATGTTCATAAAAGTACACTATTTTCAAAATATATGGTATCAACCTTAAAAATCCAATATGGCTGTCATTTTCCAGAATGGCCGCCATCTTCATAGAAGAAAAAAAATTGAAAAAATTCTTATCTTTACAATACAATCACTAAAATTGACACAGATGTTACTTAGAGTGAACTGTTTTCAAAAAGCAAGATATCCATAGGTGAAATAAACCTTGTGGCCATTTCCCAAAATGGTCGCCATTTCTTTACTCTCAATATTGGAAAATATTTCTTTTTGTAATATAAGCACCAAATTTGGCACTCATGTTTCGCAGAGTATACCATTTTCAGACATAATGGTTTCAACTAAGATAAAACAACCTCATGGCTGCCATTTTCCAAGATGATTGCCATCTATAGATCACATATGGGTCAAAATAATTTCCTAGGTTACAAGCACCATTTCTTTCAAGTTTTTGTGGATCAGTTATTCTTTGTAAAATATGATATCTTACATAGCCATGTTTTTGTCATAACGTGATAAAGACTATGACAATTTGTAGCAAAATTGTTCTTGTGCTCAATAACAAAATAATTTCCAAATTTGACGGACTAACTAGAATTCACTGTTAACCAAACAATTTTGTCGGTATTGCTGTTCTTGCGAAATTGTCTTGGTCAAAATTTTCACCATGGTGTGTTAAAGAACTACTTGGCTACCACTTTAAAAAACATTCCTTTAATTTGTAATTGACGAGTTGATTCAAATAAAGCCACAATTGTGTATCAACAACATTTAAAGTATTTTAAAGCTGCAACTTAGTGTCATTGTGATCATTTTGTAGATCTTTCAAATATTTGAACCTTTAAAAATGAATACAGTTATCTCACAAATTTTGCAGCAGCTTTGTTAGTGTTTCTTGGCAGATACTATGTACGGTATTTTAAAGAAAATATAATCTAAGAAACATTTGTGCGAAATGGGGGCTTGCATGACAAAATCAAAGACCACTATTTTGACTTTTGTAAAGGTGGACTTATTTGAAATCAACAAGGTGTTTTGACTTTTCAGGTCGATGACATGCATTTTGAAGAATGTTTGTTCTACAAATTATATGTGACTATATATCAAAGTATACAGTAAGGAATATTTTGTGCATGCACATTTTTATTAAGTGAAAGATTTGTCAAATATATCTAAAAAGGCCCAAAACTGTTTTACATAAAATATTTAGCGTTATTAATCATCTATTGAACTGACAACAGGGTTTCTTGTTTATTTTCTTTTTCAAAACTATGGAAAACTATATTATTCTATCACGATTTGATGTTTATTATTTCAGAATTGTATTTAAGGCCTCTCAGCCAATTATATATTTTGTACAGAATAACGATAAACATACAATACGTAGAACAAATAAGTTACTTCCTTTATATCGCAGAAACAATCTATATTTTGTATTTCATAGTTTGTAGTTTATGATTTGTCATTGGCCATGAAGAACCCATGTCTTTAATTTTATACTAAGACAACTATTTTGGTGGGAAGCAAACTTTTTACGATGACAAAGCTTGTTAAGAGATTACTTATTGATGTTTCAATGACAATTTATGTAGGATTGAACACTATAAATTTGGTTATTTAATTATAGTTTGATACTTGTATAGATGATAATCGAAATGCCGACCATATAGGTCTATTGAAATGTCAGCTGTTTTGTCTTCACCTACAAGGATAGTATTCTATGAATAGGACAGCGCTATTAACATGCAGAAGCTTTTATGCGCATTGCAACAAAAACATGGTAACACATTTAGTTACAATCCTCTAAAAACACAAACATAACCAACAGCAAAAAACATAACTGACATAACCCAAACTAAACGTTACAACTGCTTTGCAAATGTTATCAAAGTCAGGTTATACATGATTTTTTGAAGAAATATGTTGTAATGAATGTCGAAATGAATGTTGAAGTAAGGCGAATTGAAAACTAGATTATCTACATGTACATACATACTAAAGCCATTTAAAAAAAAATGGAAGCAAATTCCGATACCTCACGTATGATAACATATTTTACAAAGAATATCTACTCCACAAAAAAACGTTTGTGTAAAAAATCTGTTTTTTCACATCGAACATGTTTCTACCCATATTGAGATCTATATACAGATGGCAGCCACCTTTGAAAATGACAGCCATGTTGTTGTGTTTTTACAGTGGATACCAGTATTTTTGAAAATTTGTACACTCTTACGAACATGTGTGCCAAATTTAGTGCTTATATCACAAAAAGAAGCATTTTCCAATATGTTGAGTTACAGAAATGGTGGCCATCTTGGGAAATGGCCACAAGGTTGATTTCACTATGGATATCTTGCTTTTTGAAAGCAGTAGTTATCTAAGTAACATCTGTGTCAAATTTGGTGATTGTATCTAAAAGATAAGGATTTTTTCAGATTTTTTTCTTCTATGAAGATGGCGGCCATTCTGGAAAATGGCAGCCATATTGGATTTTTAAGGTGGATACCATATGTTTTGAAATTAGTATACTTTTATGAACATGTGAGCTGAACTTGGTGCTTGTATCTTCAAAAAGAAGGGTTTTCTTGATTTTCTTTAAATATAGGGATGGCGGCCATCTCAGAATTTGGCAGCCATGTTGGTTTGTCATGGTAGATACTATATGTTTTGAAAAGAGTATATTCTGGGGAATATTTGTGCCAAACTTGGTGCTTGTATCTCGAAATGTAAGTAAGTATTTTTTCTGAATTTTTACCTCTAGAGATGGCGGCCATCTTGGAAAAATGGCCACCATATTGATTTTTTATCGTGGATACCATTTGTTTTGAAAATAGTACACTCTGAGGAACATTTGTGCCAAATTTGGTGCTTGTATCACAAAGTGAAGTATTCTGCTATTTTTTGGACTTAAGCTCCCCCACTATAATTGAAGTTTTCCAATGGAACATCAGACATCTTTAATATTGACGCTTTTCTTAAAATAAACCAGTAGATATATCCTGATTAAAATTCTAGTTATGGTATTTGAAAGAAGAGCAGCAATATGTGATATGGAAGAAGTACCATTTGCGCATTTCAGGCAATCAAGGATCCATATCGGCTTGTGCCTGATCAAAATTTAATATGATACCGTTGTACAATTGTTATTTGTAAAGAAAATGTAATACTTTTAGCCTAGCATGAATCTTAATTACATTTATGTATTAGCGTTTTATTCTTAGACTGATCTTGATCTATGATGATCACACATGATTTCGGAAAGAGACAATATCGCGGATATTCACCAATTTCCTCTTTTTCTCAATATTTACCCAAACAAATTCCTCTAGTGTCGTCAAGTTTTAGAAATAGGTTTGGAAGAGGTAAACCGAACGATATCGGAATCGAAGTTTAAACATGAACGAATTGTTAAAATATTACATCTGATTGGGAAACAAAAGGACATGCCATGCGTGTAAAACCATTATACATGATAAAAGTAGCTAATATAACACTTGGTACACTTAATGTTTGTCATTTGAGATTGTCTGAAATAAACCCCGTTTTTCTTAAAGTGACATTAGATGTTTTTTCGTAAATCTTTCTTTTCTTTTCTTTTTATCTGAAAGGGCATAAGTTCCTATGACAATTTTGAAAATTTCTAGCCAAAGTATTTCGCCGTTCACAAGCAATTCCTTCATTTTCCACAATATTTTCAGGGGCATTTTATTTTTCGAGCAATCAAATGTCAATGTGTGGGAACATAGGTTAAGAATATGATAATTACTTACCGATCAAGTAACTCGACAGTAGCACAAACACGTTGACCATATTCATCGTTTAATGTACACACGCTTAATTCCTTATAACCCGAACAATCACATTTCATGGGTTGATCTTCGAAAATAAAAGTGTCAAATAACTACTGTATTGTGTAAAAATCAGTGTCTTCATGAATTCCATATTTGCATTTCAAAGGTAAACTTGTTCATGGAATGTGTCCAATTGCTAAAACCATGATAAAATGGGCTTATTTTGAGTACCAAAGATCAGTTTGTGCGAAGGCACTGTTTCACCAGGGCTGAATCATTTCGCTTTTAAATAGTCGATTTGCTGTGTGTCATATCGTCGCTTTGCATCGAAAACCTTGTAACTGCAGCCTGTTTTAAGCTGCAGTTACGAGGTTTTCGATGAAAAGCTGCGATACTTTCCTTCTTATCTACCTTATTTTACGATTATTTAGACAATGCCAGCTCTGTTCTACCCAAGCGCATCTATCTCTTCTTATATATTCATACACAGAAAAAAAAGAAACTTAAGTCCCATAAGGAGGTGACAAAAAACCAATGCTTACAACTTTATTACACTTTTTGATAAGCAGACATGGCACGGTCATTAAGAATATATTTATAATCGACAAAATATTTGCATATATATGGCCTTTAGGTTTTGTTTGGGAAACGTTTAAAACAAAAGTTTATGTTATTTGATCCTGTAAACGTTTCCCGAATAGTGCTTAAAGTAATCAACATCGAAACAGTTTATTTTAACGCCTCCTCACATAATTCGAAATCTCCACAAGATAGAGGGTTTGGAAAACATTGTGGAAAATGAATATATTGGAAAATGAAAATTAAGAAAAGGGACACTCCCCCATAACAGGAAACACCAAAAATGTTGAATTTGTCGTCCGCAACAACTTTTAATTTGAACAAGTCTAAAATTTGGCCGTCTGGTAATGGATTATTTCCTACTATAATGCATGTCATTCACATGTATCCAATCGCTAAGTCAATATAAGATATCCTTGTCATTATGAAGGTGGTTGTGAAAAAACAAACTTTTTTTCATTTCCGAAACGAATGACTTTTGGGGTTAAATATAATTTCATTTACTATTTTCATTCAAAGGTTTCTCGACTAAAAGTTGAACAATTTGTGCGTTTATTAAAATTGCATTTCCTGTTTGTAACACCCAATGCACCATCATCTGATAGAAATGCATGTAATACATTCACCCCTTGAACACACTTATGCATTCATTATTCCATTTTAAGTATAAAGTTTTTAATACTTCCTTCACAAATCAATTCATGTTTCAAATATACTTTAGAGAAGCGTTAGGTCCTCATGAAATATAAATCGTTTGTAAACAATAAGCAATATAACGCTTGTCAAAGACGCGTTATAAGACAATTGAATTACTTAACCCTTTACTTAACTTTAATTTTCAAGACAGTTATATTGTGGTTAAAATCTGCAAAAAGGAAAATGCGGTACCGGCATCATATTACAGACTTTATCAAAGGAAAAAAAAATGTTGATTTAACGATTTTTTTCCTCTTTATGTCTTCCTCGACTTTTCCAATTACGGACGTCTAAATCGGCTGTTCTTTTGTGGGAAATGGCTTGCATGAGTTTGTATACATGGGGAAATGAGGCTTATTGGAACTCCTGGTTTTCTTTTCCCTCAATATTTGAGACCATTTCAGATACAAATCTTATATGATTTACAAATATGATCACGTACATTTCCACTATGGAGACGTCTATAAACGTGGCAGTCATTGACTAAGTGGTCAGTCTAAAATTTCAAGTCTATTTTTTTATTTTCGAACTGACTGATTTGGGCATTCGGGGTATCCATTTTTGGCTTAATTACTACGCAGTGCGCATAACTCCGATATCTTGTCGCCAAAAAGTAACAAGCAGAAAATTGCAATAAAAGCTAGATCTACATATGCAGCAAAATAAAGTTTGATTTTCGTCTCAATTTTATCGAATGAAATAACTAATTCAAATCAGATTGTTCATTTTACTTTATGCAAGCATGTGAAGCAAATGTGCCGCGTGACGGGAAGTACGAATATGCATTTTACGGGCGCTGACATCTTGAAAGTAGTTAACCCAGAATGCCCACCCAAGATAGATTATAATCGACTTAGGCGACGTCTATTGGTTGATATTGACGTGGCAGTTGACAATGCGTTAATCCTTTCCTAAACAACTGTCTCAAACTTAAGTATGTATCTTTTCAAGACCACATAAGGTAGAATACTCGTGATGCGGTCATTTTGAGACTCATAAAACATCGAACCTTTTCGCCACGGTCGTTACGCATCCGAACCTATTCGGGAGCGGTCGTAAACATTCGGCGGTGGAAAGTTACACCGCCGAATGTTTTCGGCCTCGCTCAAATAATTCCGACGTGGCGCGAAACTCATTATGGTAAGACTACCTTTACCGATAAAACATTGTCTGACAAAAGGAAAACTGCTGATAATCAGAACTTTCTCCGTTTGCCATTTTCTGTTTTGTGATGTTCTTACATTCTGTTTGCATTAACTTGTATTCTTGTCTATTGTATCTTTCAGATAGGAAAGTTCAAAGTTTGATCGTTCGGAAAAGAGTTGAATTCCCCATGTCGTGAGACAATTAATATTTCATAATACATGTATACTTGTCGGGAATATTGTCGCTTCGAGAAGTTGAATCACGCATTCTTATTATCTGTAGGAATTACGTCGATACAATAAATGTTGTAAGATAGATCTTTCACATACACTCACTGGACATGACGTCCCAGTGCAAACACCTTTTCAAACCATTGAGAGGAACGACGAAAACGAAGATTAGAAACATTTGTGACTCGTCGCGCTAAAAGGGACCTTATCGGATGTGTGAAAAATATCGACCCTAGTCAGTCTGCGCAGTCCGCGCAGCCAGACTAGGGCCGACACTTTTCACTAGTATGTAATTTTCTAAATCCGGAATGTTTTCCCTTTCTTACTATACGTTCATTTTTCGCATACAAGATCTTTTTTACATGTGCTGAGTCTGACAAGTTTGTCAGAATTCGGATTTTTTGAGTTCGAATAAGGTCCCTTATAGCGTGACGGGTCACATTTCCTTTTTTGCGGCGCGCCATGGACGATATATTTCAACTCTTTGCAAAACAAAAATAAAACTTACACCTGTAGAATTTCTAAACTGACAAAAACAACGTTAATGTCAAAATAAAAAGCAAAACTGTTCTGCCAATGCTTGAAAGGCGTTGACGGAAAATAAGGAAGCATTTCTTCGTTTCTATTATGTTATTCTAAAGGCTTGTCTTACAGTAACCGTCATTTATATTTCCATTTAACATGATTGTTCTAAATCAACATCGGAACCGAGTTTAAAAGTAATTCCGTTTTTAGATCAAAGATCGTATCAGAAACTCACTGCTATTCGTATTGTTCTACAAAAACGCAATGAATAGCACGGTTTGTTTGTTTATTCACTTCCTGATTGGGTATTTGGCAATCATATAGGCATATTAATCATGTGTCAAAGTTCTAAATATATACTCCTCACAAAAAGTTAAGCAACAAAAGTAATTCTCTCAATATTCTTTTATACACGCGGAAATCTTTGCACAGATTTGTTATTCGGACAGCTTATCTATGCTTAAACACACTTAAAAGAATACTGAATGTCATCGTCTCCAAAAACAGCTATCACGTGATTAGAACACACTCACCCCCAAAACATGCACGCAAAATGTGTCGCATATACGAATTTCAAACATGGCATTAGCTCCGTATGTGCTTAAAACGCGTCGATTTGACAATTTTGGTGTCATCAACATTTGAATCATGCCAATACGTCACTTGACTCCAATTGAAGTGGCTCAAATTTTTGGAATGCTACAGGGTGGGGCAACCAAGACTGCTGCTGCCATTCACTTTAAATTTCATCGTAGTATTGACTGAAGAGCAATAACCCGATACAATCTAACTGGACATATGTCAGAGAGACCACGTTCAGGTCGTCTAAGAGTAACAACACCTTGTGAAGACCGTTATGTTGCAACCTTAGTCCGTAGGAACTGGCTTACAACGGCCAGATCGCTGAAAAATGACCTTCAGAGGGTGTCAGGAAACAGACTTTCCATCCAAACCGTTAGGAACATGTTTCACTCAGAATGTCTAAGGTCCATGATACCACTTCAACGGATCCAGCTTCCCCAAAAACATGGACGGCAAAGATTAATATTGGAACATCGACATCAAAACTGAGGGTCACTCGTTGGCGTCACAAACTCTTAACTGACTCGTCAAGATTCTGCCTTGGTTCTACTGATGGCATGACACGTGTGTGGAGAAACGGTAATGAACGGTTTGCCGACTGTAACATCGCTGAACACGACCAATGTGAACTTGGGAGTTTGATGGTCTGGAGAGGTATCAGTGTTTGCCAGAGAACAGAGCTGGTTGTCATCAGACGAGGTTCAATGACTGGTGTGAGGTGCATTTGCGAGATCATCACGCCTGTTATCATCCTTCTGGCACAGTAAACAGATCCAACTGTTATGTTAATGGGTGGTAATGCCCGTCCCTATCGTTCTGGAATTGTGACTGAAGTTCTGTGGACCAACAACATCAGACATATAGACTGGCCTGCTACGTCTCTAGGTCTTAATTCGATAGAACATACGTAGGACATTCTTTGGGGGCGTGTCTATGGTCAGCATGTTCGCCCACAGACTCTGGATGAACTGCAACAGGTATTGCAGACAGAATGGAGGATCAATCCACAACGGACATTAGACAGACAAATCTGCTTGATGTCAAGGTGTGTTCGGGCCTGTGTTGAACATCGTAGGGGTCGTACCAGGTACTTATGCTGGATCATGGCCTGAAGCGGCCGGAAAACAACTTTTTACAAATTCTGAACTGCTGACGAGTGACGTTTTGCACCATTGTTTCGTCGGGACGGTTTTCGAGGATCTGTAACTTTGTTATTGGTTGATGATTTTCCCAATCATTTAACGTAATTTGTGTAATAATACCCCAACTTTGTATTGTATAAAACATAGATCGTTAGATGTGATAAAACACATTTGAGAAAGAAAAGCATCTTTGTTGCTTAACTTTTTGTGAGGAGTATACATTAGGGTTTGGAACACTTTCCCAAAATGACAAAATAGACCGCTTGCGTTTCCAAAATGGATATTAATAAAGAAAATGTCAATAACCACCGAAACTATTCGGTATATCCTTCTTTTGTCTCAATGTTTCCCCAAACATTTTGTTAACACCGCAAAACAAGGCTTGTCGCAGGGAAGAATTAAATGCTCTAGTTACTTTCCCAAGGTTTAAAACGTGGTAAAATTTAGAAAAGACTTTCTCCGTGCCTTAACCCATTACCACACACAGACTCGTTTGACTCCTCACAAGATAATGGGTTTGGAAAACATCATAGGAAATGAAGAAATTACTTGTAATGATTCTTTACCAGGTGCTTTACTTTCCCGAAGGCATAGTCACGTACACCATACCACGTCAACATCACGGCCGGAGCACGTCTAAAACAGGGGACCCGCGCAGTAATAGTTTAGACGTGATGGTGGCGCGATATGGACGCGAAATCGTATGTTACCGGACCTTTAAAGTATAGAATGTTGCAAATTAAGAAATGTACAACCATTTTCAGATGGAAATAATTTTCAGATATTATCAGGAATTACACAAAACAAATGTCAGCGTATAAATGTTAACTTGTTTATTTTTTGCAATTTTGCTTCTATTTGTGCGAATTTCATCAATCTTTTCGTAATTGCGTTTTATCTAACCCTATCCCAAACGACAAAATTTAGGGTGATCCACTTAAAAAACTGCCACAAATGACAAGATGGACGTTATTAAAGAAAGGATGTGTGTAAAATATGACAGAGAAAATATTGAGACAAAAGGAGAGACTGCTGGTTATCAGCAGTTTCTTCTTTTGTTTCAATTTTTTTTTCCCAAACCTTTTTATTATGGACGTCAAAACCAGGTCTTGTTTGGGAAAGGGTTAATCAATTTTAATTAAGACCTGTCTTTAGTCTTGTGTCCGAGTTTTGAAGTTCATAAAAGGGCAAAGGGAAAAAATAAGGGAAAAGGAATAAATTGATAACCGTGTTGTTGTTGTCGTTGTTTCGTCACGCGATTACCCACCGTATTCAATCATCCGTATGATTTCTAAAGGTTCACCATAAAAGTCGTTTCAAGACGAGAGAAAATTACGCGGTTCATTTAATGACAATATTATGCTTGAATCAAGCCGTAGTTGCGAGATTTTGTAACAACACCTACAAAAAAAATGTTTTTCTGAAATTACGTCACAATTAGCTGCGTTAAATCCTTCCCTATAATGTCATAATCATGTAGTTTTCTCGGGAGTGGTATACAGCAGGTTGACCATGGTCAGTACTTATTGCTGCTTGAAGAATGTCCCTTTCTGTTCGACGAGCAATATGCACATCAAATATTATGATACATTTGACTCGCTTCATTGACCAAACTTCAAAAATTGTTTCATTTCGACACGGTTTTGTGACTATTTCCCTATCAAAAACTGTATGAAAACAAATTATTTCGGATAGTTTGTACTTTTATGCGGAAAACCTTGTTAATTGTGTTTTAAGCGGAAAAATAAGTGACCATATATAAAAGAGAAGAAAAAGGAAAATCTCTATTTTCGGGTACTAGTGATATTTTTCCTTTAGTTTTAATTCGGATATGCTTACTTGAAATCCCAGGTAAGAATCCTTTAGAACTACTTAGAGACAGAATCTGGAAAAGGATCCATTATACAATATTTGATAACTTTATTTCTAGAACAGCCTGTGCCGTGTTACAGTCTGATCAGGATCCGTGTTTTTTTTTTTGTTTGTTTTTGTTTAATAGATGCTTGAGGTCTAAACATCTTAGATCTTGTATTTTATATACACAGGCTGATCTAGGTCCACGTTGTTCTCTAATGCCACAATGGTCCGTTTCCCGTGTATTTTTTACGCTTATCCTTGAAAATAGTTTGGGTAGTACACATGTACAAGGCTTTGGAAAACACTGAAGACAAGCTTGTGACAAGCAATTTCTTCATTTCCCACAATGTTTTCTACACAGAAAGACCAACAAAATACAAAATTTATTTACTTGAAATTGTGTTCTGCATCATCTTTGAGTTTTGAACAGTACAAAATGTTGTCGTCTGGTAATTGGTTAAGACACATACTTATAACGTCTGTTAAATATCCGATGCGTTTGTTAAGAAAAAAGGAAATACGAACATACGAGTATGCACGTAGTTATGCCAAAGTGAACATATAAACATTATGATGGAATTTTATTTCATTTTCATTGTTTTCAAAGGGTTTTAAAATAAGTGACTTATATGAAATAAATTACAGGGACGAACGTGAGGCGGGTCATTTCACGATAAACGTCAACGAACAACATTGACTAAGCAGCCAGTCTACAATATTTCCAGTCTATTTTTTTTTTATTTTTGGACTGACTCATTTGACGCATCACTTTATCCATTTTTGGATAAAAATCACTACGCGGTGCGCATAACTCCAAAATCCTGTCGCCAAAAAGTAGCAAGCAGAAAATTGCAACTACAAATACATTTGCAACAAAATAAAGTTTGATTTTCGTCTCAATTTCATTTAATAAAATAATTAATTCAAATTAGATTATTCATTTTACTCTATGCAAGCATATGAAGCAAATATGCCGCGTGACAGGAAGTCATGAGGAAGTACCACGTGTATGCATTTTATGGGCGCTGACATCTTGAAAGTAGTTAAACCAGAATGCCCACCAGAGATAGATGGTAATCGACAGGTGGCGACATCTATTGGTAGATATTGCAATGAACAATGCTGAACGGGAACCCAAACATTGAAATAACTATAATAGATATCATAATAGTGACATTTCAGAATACTTTTTACATAAATTCCACTTTTATTCTATCTGCAATAGTTTGTTTTCTTATGAGAATTCTGAAAATTTCGAGCCAAAATATTAAACCGTTTACGAGAAATATATATTTTTGGCCAATATTTAACGAATTGTTGTGGACAACAGTTCAGATTTATATAGAATTTGCCATTTATGTCTCAACTTTAAAGTCGTATTTTTCGCTTATAAATAACAACTTCAAAAAACTGATTGCATTTCTACGCATTAGAATAAACAATCTTTGCATCAAGACATACTTTTAAAAACTGAAATAAATGTGATATGTCACTTTCAGATATTTCACGGCCTTTTTTCTTTTATTTCTCCCTTTTGCAATTCGATTTATCTGATCAATTAAATTGAATTTCTTTTATATTGCTATGAATGCAATTATTGAAATAACATCTACTAAACTGCATGTATCCATAGCAGTATTTTTCGGTTTTGACTAATTTTATCTTCCGCTACAGGCCCGTAGGAAGCAATTTGATATTGGGTGGGCTAAATCCCAAGTGTCTGAATATTGGGGGGGGGGGGGGGGGCTTAGTTGGATTTTCCCAAAATTTTCAAAATTTTCAGTGTGAAAAAGGAAAATTCGGCATTTTTGGTCAACTTGGGGGGGGGGGGGCTAAGCCTCATCCTCCGTTAGCCCCCAGCCCCCCTGTTCCTACGGGCCTGTGCTGGGGTCCTTAGCTATTTATGTGATCGGCTACAGGCGACAAGACTGACGTTGATGAGATTTGTGTACAATATGTGTGTACTGTATTGCAGACAAAATATAAAGGATAAAGGCAAATGTTTTCAAAGCTTGGAACATCATTGGTACAGTCAGTTTGCGTTGTTATGTGGTGCATCGAATTATCTGGGCCAAAACGAAATGATGTTGTATATCTTGTAACAAGTATTCTTCTTTGTTTCGAGAATAAATCTCCTATAACTCTTATTAGGAATGCAAAAATGCAGATAAGTAAAATATGATATAAATTTGATTAATAAAGACTTATTTAACTCCCTTATGTCAGAAATGATCGAAGAATACAGGTTGATCAATCCATACGATCAATTCTAGTGAATACAAACGTAGGTGGATTCAACCATGGCTAGCGAAGGATGACATTTTAGTCCGACCATTTCCATGATTAGAGTCACCAGCTCGAGATTACAAACACGTCGCTGCTCTTAAAGTGACATTTCAGAATTTTATGTCAAAAATTTTACTTTTATTTTTATCTGAAAGAGCATATTTCCTTTTGAAAATTCTGAAAATTTCAGGCCAAGATATTGCGCCGTTTACGAGATATTTACATTTTTTGTGTTAAAATTGAACAAATTGTTGTGGACAACAATTCGGATTTATATGCAATTTATCGATTATGTCTCAACTTTAAATGCGTGTTTCTCGCTTATTGGCAACAACTTAAAAATACAAATAGTATTTATACTCATTAGAATAACCAATCTTGGCATTAAGACATACTTTGAAAAATTGAAATTGGAATGAAATGTCCCTTTAAACAAAAACCTCGTACCTGCAGCTTAATTTAAGATGCACTTACTGTTACGAGGTTTTCATAGAAGAGAGATCACGTGCTCTACGAACTGTTCTGATGAACCTACAATTTAGGGCCAACCGAGTTTCAATATATAACAAGTGTAAAATTATCACCGCTTTTCAACAAAAACCTAATAACTACAGTTTGTTTTAAGCTGCAGTTACGAGTTTTTCGTTGAAAAACGACGATATGGCCATTTGCGATAGATATCTTCACACTTTTATGATGGGCGTGAAAATACATTTACATCTAAATTGAAAATCGTAAAGTTGCGTTATTGAAAAGTTCGTTCCAATCTTCAATGAGTGTGATAAATGCAAAGGTTGTTACAGTTTTTAAATTTTATTATTCATCCAATACGTGCCCTTATAATTGAAACTCGATCTTTAAATCTCGATATGTGTAAGTCGAATTACTACTTATGTGGAAGTGAAAAGTGTGAATTTGAGGCCAGTCGCGATACCATTGCACATGTTTAGAAAATTTGCCTTCGTAAACAACACAATATCAAGATCCCAACTATACATAATAAAAAGTTTAGCAATAGTGTATAATCAACATATTATTTTTGCTTTCTCAGAAAATCAAACGTTTAAAAGAAAGGATATAGTTATAGAACACAAACAAATGAGCCGGGATCTGGAAAAACATCCCTTATAGCATTTTTCAAAATTGAGTTTCAAGATCGGCCTGTTGTCAAATGGAGTCCAATATGCATCAACGCTGCTCTCTATAAGTTACTACATGTCACGAAGAAGCTATTGGAGAACAATATGGATCCTGACCAGACTGTGCGTATGGACAGGCTGATCTGAATCTATGTTTGGCTCAAAAGCCTTAAGGGAAGGTTTTCCAGATCCTGGCTCAAATGAGTTTTGTACCGCTATCCTGTGCGTCTCGCACTTCCGGTGCGCATTTCCAGTTTTTATGTATGCCATGTTATTCATGTGTACGGAGTATAGGCCTAATTCTACAAAACATTTATGTGTTAACATACACATCTTAGCCCAGTAAGAAAAAGGCCCATCAAAAGTGTTGTCTGGAACGCGATGGGAATACACCATGGACTTACGTTAGAAGGGCGTATTGTCACTGAGGTGTTACTACGTGGCGGAACCGGCGAGAAAGATGTCGTTTTGAATTATGCGTTTCTCCAAGAATAAGTAACCATTTGAGGATGCTATATGAGCCATTTTGGTGATTTGAGATAGGCCCGGTCAAGGACGTCGTAGAAAAACGCCACAAGACGATAATCGTCATAATTTCGTAACGTCACGACAAAGACGTAACATTTCAGCACCAAAACTTACGAGTGACATCTGCAGGAATTTCAACCTAGAGTATCCACCCTTACCATCACCAATTGTATCCACAGACAAAGGGTTACTAGACGTCGAAGATACGTTGTAATTTCACTGACGCTACACCATGAACGTACCGGACTTGATAGTCCAGGATGCTTTAAGCGTAAACAACGTTGATATACTCCCATTACCACTCCTTTCTTTCTGATTTTTCACCTATAGAGCACATATTGAGCATTTAGGGAAAACGTCTACTGGATCGCAACGACGTGAATGACGTTCGGTCTCTTGATTAAGCAGTGAATGTTGATATGGTTTACAAACATTTTAAGTGGATTAGAAATCATTTCACTGCTGTTCCTGCTCGAAAATGACCCCTTCAACGATATCGAGTTTTATTGTGACCTTTTGTTTTGACCCCTTATCTACGTTAAGACATGGTTTCTCAGAAAGTGTGTAACGTTACTATAAAGCGACATTTGAATGTTGTGCGTGAATGCATATATGCTAAAATATATGTAACGGTTGTGAAAAATATCACAGAAAAATATGTTTTCACTTTACAAATAGGTATTGCTGAACTTATTGCTAGACGCCAGCAGCGTTTAACATATTATGGCATACGAGTTCAAGTAAGCTACTGGAGAGTCAGTTTGTAAATCGAGGGCTCAATGCAAAACTATTGTAATTTCATATTTTTCAGAAATTCTTTTTTGTACATTTTCTGAATCTTTAGGAAGGAATGCATCATGTGTTCTAATATTATGTTTAAATTCTGTATACTTGAAAAGATATTTAGAATTTTAAAAACATTTTTCCTCTTTAACTATGAGAAAGTCAATTAGTTTATTCACTCTCCTGTAAAAGTTTACAAAATGTAGTTACACTAGTTTTGCACCAATCTTTAATGTAAAATGGGTTATGAATAGTTTCATGTGCACACGTGGTAATGAACAGTCTCATGTATATAATAAAATGTCTCTGATTTATGTAAATGTCTATGAATATCAAACGTTGTTGTTGGATAGAATAGACGTGCAGTCAAAATTCATCATTATATATTACATGTAGAAAAGTAAAATATACAAAATTATGTAAAACCAGATTAGTAATGACGTTTATTCATTCAATGAGCGTCTGCTAAAGCATTTATCGTTCACAAACCGTTGGTATAGTAGCTATATTTTTGTAGGAATCGTTGTCGTCTTTATACTTGTTAGTAAAATGCACCAAAGTGTGGCGAGTACCTTATTAAAGGCAGAATAACACTTAACATTTTTCGAGAACTTCGTACAAAAAATAAATATATATTATTAAAATATGGTCTTTAAATTGCATATATGCCAAATCTTAGCTTTCTACATTGTGTATTGGCTTAGATGTCGACGGATTTAAAACCCCATGATTTGTTGTCCCGGGGATAATATTTACAATAATGGAACATATGGGGTTTTAAATCCGTCGACATCCTAGCCAATACACAAGATAGAAAGCTAAGATTTGGCATAGATGCAATTTAAAGACCATATTTTCATAATACATATTCATTTTGTACGAAGTTCTGGGAAAATTTGCACGATTTTTAGTGCCATTCCCCCTTTAAACATACGATTTGGGTTGATCAACTTGCATGATACCAAGAGGTCGTCTCAAACTGATCGGGCTGGTGTATTGCTCGAGGAACAGGCGGGTTTCTCAAATTTTTCAACTTTACGTATTGATTGCTAGATCTAGTACTTTTTCACTTCGTAAAACATTCTAAACTGATTTGATTTTCAACCAGATTAAAAGCCTACATTCTGGCAAATCAATTCGGCGTCGAGCATGATACTTGCATCACCAATTAGTCTTGTTTTACATGGTATGCATGCATGTACTGTAATTGTGCATGTGGTGGTTCAAACCTTGCAGATATTAGTATTTCTTTTCTAAAAGTAACCGAAGATCAACGACCTCTTTGCCCAAATAAGTTATACCTGGCCCAAAATTGACCCCTTAGTGTCGATTATATATGTCATATCAGTATTTATGATGGCTGAAATATAATGATCCTTATTAGTCTTCTTATATTTGATTTATCGGTATGTATACGCACTCACTTGTGGTGAACTCGGCCAAAGCGATGGACGTTTTTTCGCGAACTACGGCTTTATCGAAGCTGCAGTTACGAGATTTTATGACAACACAGACGGTTTGTCAATACCAAACGGAACACCCGGTCTATTTTTAGCACAAAATTAATTGCCATTGACATATATCAGAAAAAATGAAAGAAATGCTCGAAACTGTCAATTCATCTCATTTTCCTACCATATTCAAATAACTTTATTTGCTCAAATTTGCTTTAAAATTAATATTTTTCATATTCATTGACGAGGACGGGACCATATATGTATTTTCACTTCCACTAAAACTGGAATTCTACTGTATTCATCCGATGTCCTCTTAACGAATGTCGACTGTATCATAGTTTTATACATCGTGACAAAAGCTAATTGTTCACTTAGCGAGAAAAACAGGATACAAATACCAATTAACCTGTACTAGATTTTGCCTTGGGATGATATTTTATCAGCTGTGTGAAAATATTTAAAAAATCACTCATCCAAAAAATATTGTTATAGATCTTTTTTTTTGCTATAGTCAATTAATTAGTTTACATTTTTTTCAGTTTTGTACCAAAACATTGTAATTACTTATTTGAAAAAGTCAAGGAAACGGCAGATTATTGTAACGCTTTTCCAAACTACTGATAGTACCACGTTTAAAGGAAAACAAATCTTTGGTAAACTACAAATTGCATGAATGCTGTGAAAAAGTTGGACTAAAGAACATTATGCTGATCAGTTTTTTTTCTTTTTTTGATCGGTGTTGTTATTTCAACATTTTTTAATGAGAAACGTTACAACCAATTTAAAGAACAACAATAGGCCTATCATCATTTTGAAATTTCCGAAAATTGAATAAACCTAACCCAAATAACAAAATCGAAGACAACATGCATTTAAGAGCAAATGACATGATCAAGGAAAGAAATTCTAATTTTGGGGCACAGAAATCAATAACATGTGAATGGGATAAACTTCAAGTTATCATTATGTTCTAATTTTTATTACATAACTGACGTCCAAATTATTGTTTTGAAAGGAAAGACAAATCCATTCAATTACATTACCTTCTTATGAATTGGTACTTTTGGGTTGCTTCAAAACATGACCGCTTATCTCCTAAAGCAAAACATTCGGATGTGTATGAAAACAAGTTTTGAGAATATCTGGTTGGCGTTTAGAGGAACCGACAAATCGGCGGGTTAAATGCGAGTCTTGTCGTTTAATCGATAATTATGTTCTTGTTTTTAGCTCGAAAATAATAATAAAAAAATCGGACAATGTCATGCAACCCTTTATTCATTTCCACATTTTTGTGAGCCACATCCAAACCATGCTTCTCAGAAATTGGACAACAAATCAATTTCTCCCATTGCAAGTGTAGCCCAAATATTGACATTTCGTCAATTCTGGTGTGTTTTTGTCCCCTTTCTGAGGATGAATGGTCCAAAATTGGTGTGCATTATAAAAGAACTGTATGTAAATAAAATCGTACAAACAATGATTTGATAAAGTACTGTCGATCCTGGAAGAAAATCAATTCTTCCGGTCAGTTTGTGCTTAAGGGGATAGGTTGTGATTAAGAGCATAGGTTGTGATTTAGCGGGCAGAATGCATTCATTGCATTTATTTGCTAGTTGTCATTGTATATATTCGAATTAAGCCAAATGTTTTAATCAGTAATTTCTTCTCTCTTTTATGATTAGCTAAAAGTTATGCTGTAAATTAATTTATATTTCTGACATGGAATTACCCGTTCCACAGATTGTCTTTGAAACATGTTTGGATCGGGAACGACCTTAAAAATGAAAAAAAGTCGATCAAAAAAATGAACGAAAAAACTGTTGGTATCTCTTGATCTTTGTAACATTGAATCATCAACACCGCCTCGCCCATTTACCATAGTTAAAATACCTTTAAAATTGGACTGATACATGCCAGAAGGGGATAAATAGGCTTTTAACCCCTTCTCAAACCATCTGAAGCTTTGAAATCAAATGTAAGAAATTATTAGAATATTCACACAAAAGAAGAAAATATGGATAGCCCGCCATTTTTCTTTTGTCCTCAATATTTTCTGTTGTAGATAATACGTTTTCTTTTGCCATTATTTTGTCTTCGGATTTATGAAAATTGGAGAAATTGAGATAACCTAATTTCGACTCTTTTATTGTGGCAGAACATTGAGACAAATGGTTTTGGATTGTCTCTTAAATAGGCTATATGCTTTAAAGAAAATCAGAGAATGAGATACAAAGCATAAAGAATTTTGTAGTATCACATCGCATGGAAATTCCTGTTTTTCCTCTTAATATTTTGGGGACTAAGTTAATACATGTACGAGTAAGAGATGCCAATTTCAAGGTTTGATCGTGAAATACCCGTAATATTGCCATTTTGAGATTCATAAAACATAGGATTTCTTCGAGCGTCGTCGTTACGTATCCCAACTTATTCGGCGCGGTGGAAAACATTCGGCGGTGGAAATAGTTCCACCGCCGAAAGTTTTCGACGTCGCCATAATAAATGCGACGTCGCGCCAATTTTATTAGGGGCAGACTACCTTTATCGATATCTTTCAGGTGCCTCATGATGCCCTACCATGGAGGTGGGTCGGTGTTTTTGTTGCTGGTCATTCTACTTCACTGTCAACACGTGTTTTCTGTAGCAAGTATCCTTGGCGCAGGTAAAAAAAAATCAAATTGTTCTATAAAGCGACACGTGATAATTTTGTTGAATGTTTGTTTGGATGTGTATGAAAAAATGTTTGCCTGATGTGTCAGGCTCGCTGGCCAATATATAATTTATGGCCATATTCCTACAATTAGTGCATTGCTTTTTTGATTGATTAATTGTTTGAATGGAGTTTAGCGCCTCTTTCAATTGATATGATCATATCACTGAGGCTGGAACACCTAACCATGTATTCGTGTCGTTTCTCTCACAAGTGGTGTCCGTAGTCGAGGGGTAGAGCGTCGGCCTTTCGATTAAGAGGTTCCGAGTTCGATCCCCGGTAGCGGGGGTTGTTCAAGGCTTCTCATTGGC
Source organism: Fragum sueziense (assembly GCA_963680895.1). Taxonomy (NCBI): domain Eukaryota; kingdom Metazoa; phylum Mollusca; class Bivalvia; order Cardiida; family Cardiidae; genus Fragum; species Fragum sueziense. Next base: position 3,400,099 of record OY804595.1, on the reverse strand, counting down.
CCACAAATTCGGCGCGAGTACTGGTGGATTTCCAGGAAGCTCAATCGAGAGGGATTAGAATAAGTTGAAGAAACTTGCTTCCCAATCGATGTAAAACAAATGCGTTGAAAGGAACGCCCGAAGAGAAAAAGTACCAGTACATTGTAACAACGTCCTTATCAAGTCTTCAGCTGCTCACCAAGATACTTTTAAGAATTTCTAACGTTTTCTGTCAGAGAGAATGTATGCCGCGACCTGGGATCAAACCAGGGACGTAACGTCGTAGTAACGTACGAGAATCCGATACGCTACAAACTCCGCTCTGGCTGCGGCAAATTGATTCATTGGTTTATCAATCCCAACTAGATGTTGTAATCATCGCTTTTCAACAAAAATCTCGTAACCGCAACTTGTTTTAAGCTGCAGTTACGAGATTTATGTTGAAAAGAAGCGTAATGCTTGTATTTACAGTATGTGTGACCGACTTTGATTGTTCCGATGAACCCCACAGTATCTGTGGAAGCAACTTCACCTGTGTTTGTGGAACAGGGTACAAAGAACTAGATTCTGGCGGATTCTCGTTGTGCTTCCGTATGTATTTCATCGCTTTTCAACAAAAACCTCGTGATTGCAGCTTAAAGATAAAGCTGCAAGGTTTTTGTTGAGAAACAATGATGTTTTTGTTAGTTTAAAGTTTAAACTACTATCTTATAATGAATTACAAGATTACCATAATGATTGGAAGAAAAGTATGTTATGTTGTATGCTATAACGTTGATAACAACCTAGATCCCCACACACTGCATCACGAGGAGGGCATAGCCAAGAAAAACAGCATTAATTTTAAATTCTATGCCAAAATAATGAGAGAAAGGAATCCAAACTTTCGCATCTCTGCTGCAGGATTCAGTTATTCTCGCTGGTGGAAATATTTTTTTTTACATTCAATCGCAATGGCTCAAAATATTGTAAGGGCATGAAAGTACATACTCGTACATTAGTAATAAGTGTATTATTTTCTTCCATTCAGCTCTGGTAGTACTAGGTGACCTCTGTATAGACGATTCAGAATCTCTACTTCCGCCTGATTTCTGTAACGATAGCAACGCCTTGTGTAACCCAGAGGAGTGTGAATGTTTACAGGGGTATTTTGATAGTAACGGGACACAACTGGGAGGCCGGTGTATACAGAGTAAGGAATGTTTAGATAGCATAATTCTACTTGGATTCGTTCCTAATTAATGACAGTTTTTGACGCACCTAATAAGGATAAAAGGCTTGTAAAAAATGAGAGAAAATGACTTGCATTTCCGTTTTTGCCTTAAAAAGTTTTGTGTCGTTTTGTAGATGAATCCTATCTTTACAAGCAACATCCTTGTGGTTAGCCTGGCTCCCAGACCTTGAGTATGTGTATTTGAATACCAAAGTAACTAGACTCTTGAATTCTTTATTCACAAGCTCAGATTACCTGCCCTCTAGTTAGGAACTGACTGATCCACATTTACAGAGAGTATGGCAGTGTAGCAAATATGACAAGTGTAATGTCTGCACATATTTTATTAAAGACCAGATCAGTCAGTCTCTAGTCTACATGGTGTCCCAGAAAAACGGAACCCTAATTCAAAGTCAAATATTTTGAAGAGTGAAAAAAGAAGTAATTTTCGAATTGCAATAATGAAGATATATGCATATGTGTTCCAAATTTCACTTCAAAATATGTATTGGTTCAAAAGTTATATGCAATTTAATTAATACACTAATAAAAAAACTTTTACACGATATCGATTTTTGCGTCTTGTTTGTTAGTAAAAGCTAACTGGCGGTCATCTTCGCAAGCCAAGGGTTCTACTCTACCTCCACTTTGTTCTTTAAGGAACAAAGTGGAGATAGAACCCTTGGCTTGCGAAGATTACTGGCGGTCAGCTGTTGCATTCTTTACTGTTGTGGAAGTGCGTACCGATTTTCATCGAAATTTAATACATACACGTGCCGCACGTACAAATAGTGTCTATTTTACCTTGTTAATTTTGACGTAATTTCGGACAAATAAAATATCGTTGGTCTTGTTAAACAATCTCGTAACTACGGCTTGATTCAAGCCGTAGTTACAAGATTTTGTATCAATGCATAACGGATAACTTAGTCTCTTTTTAGCACAAAATTCATTTCTTATGATTCCATATAGTGGTTGTTTGAATTAATTTTATAGTACTTGTCATTTCTTTGATAAATCAATTTTGTTATTCTTGGGTCAGTTAGGTTATAGGCACTCGTATTCGCGAATCTGTGATACACTTTGATATTTACTTTGTAATCATTTTGGTTACATCGCAGCTCTACTTTAACAGTTGGTCATTAGCAAAAAATATTAAATGAAAATGCACTATTGTGAATAAAATGTCTCAAAATCACTTCTGTATTGAATTTAATAATATAATTAACCAATTGTGAAGCGTCGATCTATTCAATGAGTGTACGCGCCTATCAAAAGGAAAGATCGAAATCGTGTGAAAATGGGTTTTCGGGTGCATTCATTTGAATGCCAATATACAATAATAGACATTTTTCAACTAAATTCGAACATCTACACTTAACAAAACTTATAAGTACTCCGTTTTCTATTATGCGCAAAAATTCCCCCGGTAAAGGAATATCAAAAGTCGCTAAAGTTTATTATTCCCGTACCTAATTACTTGACCGATATCATTATCATTTTGCAAAATTATTGTGCAAAATTGTAACTTCCGGCCAACTAAAGAAAATTGAAATATGCCACCTGCGTTTCATACACGAATCCCACGTGTTTAATTTACAATTCATTATTATGGATTGACGGGCCAGACATAAAAAAATGAAATTTGTCGGAAATGTCTACAACAACTACAACAACAACCCATAACAGTTGGTGTTTTACAAGGTGGTGCAATTCAAGCGTAGGTAATATTCTTATATCCACATTTCCAGCCGTTCTATTCAAATTTAATACAAAAAATCGTTCATTACTGTCAAACATCAACATTTTGTTACGTTCGTGGCATTTTTCGAAAGAAAAGCAACCCGTTTAATTAATGCACATGCAACTGCTTTCACCCAACTCGTGGCCGAGTACAGACAAACCGGAAGTGCTGCCAACCTACAAAGACAACCAAGTGATAGGAAATCAAACCGGAATTAGGACCGTGACATTGTTTTGTCTCGCCTATGTGAGTTGAAACATCCAGAAGCTGTTACAGAAAGGGATACATTATGCCTTCAAGGGAGACCATTCAGTGTCCAAACTATCCGATAATGGCTAAATCCATCATGTCTATGAACAAGTCGCATCAACCATGACCTCACAATTAACATGTTCATGTTTAGTTGCCAATGATGCATTTTTACTGATTGTGAAAAGGTGCTTTACAGACTAACGATTTACTGTCCAGTATGATGATGATCTGGCACATGCTTAGCGAGCGTAAAGAACCTTGCATAGACTTTTAAAGTATTAAGAAGATATCCCTACAGTATATTTCAGGAATTACAAACTGTTAATGCGTTCCTGATACTTTTGTATCATGGAAGAGAACATGCAACACACAAGAGATTCATTTTGTGACTTTTGCTACCAACAGTGGTCTCTGTAACCTGCTTCTTGTTCAATTCAAATTTTCGTGAAGTTTATGAAAATTCAACATATGATGGTAACATGGTTGAAGTGAAGTTGTGTCAAATTTGGTTAAGATATGTTATGCCTGTCCGGAGATATGCTTTATGATGTAGTCGGAGTACTTATAAGTTTTTAGTAGTATATTAGATAACCGTCGTTTCTATTGCATACCTAAATTTGATGTAGCAGTATTACTTGAAACATGAGCAATTCACGTTCAAAAATGGGTTCAGTTTTTATTGGGACATCCTGTTAATTGTGGTCTGTAGCAGTTTATTTCAATTTGGACCACCTACCCAACCATTTTGTTTTTTGGAATAGGGTTGATATACTTATGGGTGCCCCTATCAGTTTTCCAATCATAGAGCTACGAAAAACGTCCCCAGAAAGTTTACGTTATATAATGTCGTTGTGCTATAACGGCGATACGTTTTTGTGATAATCCGTTTAAACTGGTGGTGAACTCGGCCAAAGCGAGGGACGTTTTTCGCTACAACAAGGAATAGATATTTTGAGTTTAAAGATTTTTTTCTAATGACAATGATTTTTTTGTAAAAATAGTCCGGGTTTACCGTTTTGTATCGAAGCCGTAGTTACGAGATTTTATAACAGCACCGACGGAATAGGCCTACATTGTTCGCAAAAAAAATTTCCTTCGCTTTGGCCGAATTCACCACCAGTGCATTTAGTGTTATGTCAAGTTAATCGACATATTTTGGTATGGTGTTAGAATAAATTTGAAATCAGCTCTCGTAGATATTAAAACGTATAACGATAATTCCAATGTCTTGCATGTTTCAACGAAACGTTCTTTTTAGTGACATATCAACTCTTATAGATCTGTTATTAAGACAAGTACAAGTATAAATAATAAAATTAATTATGTCCTGTACAAACTCCAATTTAATTTCATTTTCTAGAGGTCGGCCTGGGAGAAGCATGTACACTACCAGAGAACAAGCTGGTGTCCAGGGAGCCGTGTTTGGATCCCAGCGCAGAATGTTACCTCGACGTTCCTGTGTGTTTCTGTATTATTGGGTATACCGATGTTAGCGGACGGTGCTTACAAGGTAATATCTTTCACTGGCAACTTAATACCATGTCACAAGTATAGCTTGGCTTTTAATCGTAGAAGAGACATTGGCTTGTCTGGCCCCAACTTTATTACATTGTACATATTTTGAATTCTGTCAGAAGTACTTATGCGTAATTTATTTATCTATGTGCGACAAGAGATTGCCTTTCTAACCACGGCTGTCTACTTTCTATATGTTTCATTTTATGAAAGAGAGATTCAAGTTTTAGAGTTTGGGTTGTAGTGACCGGACTTGCCTCTGCACAAGGCGAGTTCAGCCGACCTTTTGAGCAAGGTATGCGCAGAGGTATAATGCCACATGTAAGGTTGACGCTAAGAGAAATCACGGATCTTGGCCAGACTTCGTGTATACGCAGGCTGGTCAAGGTCCATGTTGGACTCAAGTGCAATAAAGACCTTGCCGACACCCGACTCAAATGTTGCTGTTCCATTTAAATTTCAGACTGCATAAACGACACAGACTGTATTGATGTCAATGAGGTTTGTAACGAGAACTCGTCATGCACCTGCTCTGAAGGGTTTAAAAGACATATCGTGGGAGGGAAAAGTACATGTACGGGTAAGTTACGACGTATAGCTCACGATAAATGACCTGGCAGAGCATCCCCAGCTAATAGTTAGAGATGATTTGCCAGGTTATTTATCGAGAGCTATAAAACTCAAGTATTTTTTGTCAACAATAATATCCAGTACCGGTACATATTTTTGTACATTTTTTAATTATTATCAAAGCCATGTAAAGCGTTGATGAAATTGCAAAATAAATTACTTGGCATAAATCGTCAAAGTAATCAAAGCAAGTGATTTCCTCTATTCTTTCTTTAGGTTTTATTCCTTTCATTCCTTTGATTTAAACACAAAATTAACATTTTTAACACACATAAATTTATATGCATGCATTCAAATGGATCTTTATTTCTATATCTCTGTTCTCGCAGCTTTGGTTGAACTCGGAGCATTATGTGAAGACCAGAATTCTGATCCGCTACCCGCGGATTTTTGTGCTGATCCAAATGCCCTTTGTGACCCTGTGCCCAATACTTGTAAATGCACTGGCGACTTCTATAACACTATTGGTAACACCACGATTGGCGAGTGCTTGCCAAGTAAGTCTGGTATCGCTGCTTTTCAACAGAAACCTCGTATCTACAGTTTGTTTAAAGCTGCAGATACGAGGTTTTCATTGAAAAGCGTCGATATTTTCATGAAGCAAACTAATCGTATGGCACCATTGTTTGTCCCCATATATAATAAACGAGGTTTGGTAATACATAAAGAAACATTGGACTCGTATTGCTCTTTTATTATAAATAATCGCACAAAACGCATTCTGTTTTATCGTAATAAGTTTTCTTTAATGCCTTGGTAATTGGGAAAAAATGCAGTTTGCCAACTGTCCATATAACTTGAACAGAAAAGCAGAGAAGGTTGCATCTTGAATTTATTAATTATGGACACTTTTGATTCTCATGTTTCAGAAGCGGATTTGAATGCTGCGTGTGACCTATTGAACACAACATCAAACTCATCAGAGCCTTGTTTGGATGTCAATGCGGAATGCTCACATGGGGTGTCCGTCTGTCTGTGTAAATTTGGTTACGTAGAGCAGAACGGTACTTGCGAACTGCAATCAGGTATGTGGAAAACAAAACAATCTAGACACAGCTATAGTCCGATCTTGATAGTTTGACACATGTTTACAAAATTTACCTTTGAAAATAACACAATACCGAACTACTGTCATTTTTGCATTGTTCGAATCCTACAGGTGTCTCATACAAGCAACATTGTATTGAGGTTATGAATGCCTTTTCCGTTGTTTTCATAGGTTGAAATTTTGTAAACATGTGTCATATGATCATGACTGAACTATAAGCGATTATCACATGACTATGTTATGCTTTTCTTTTTAAATTTTTTTCAATTAAAAATCTCGGTAAGAATGCGTATTAGTACATTGAAATACTTGTTTCCAACCCATTTATCGTCATGGTTGACAATAACTAATTAACAAAAACGTAAAAAATTAATTAATAAACGTTTCATTAGATCTATATTAAATGGAATTAAATAATAATACATCTACATATAATTTATTAATTAGGTCGTCTGTACATTTTCAAACATTATACTTTATATGTGAATATAATAGTCAAAGTTTATGTTTAAAATCACAGTTCATTCAATAATTTCATTATGAATTATTTGTGCTTGCATCATTAAGTTTAACCATTATAGTATTAGGCCAATTCGTTGACTGATAGGCCTACGTTTTTCAGAATGCGCCATTAACAGTGATTGTGGAGATATCAATGAAGTTTGTACGTCAAATTTAACATGTGTGTGTAAAGCTGGATATGGAGAAGCTGTTGTCGAAGGAACAGAAACTGTCTGTATTCGTACGTATTGTTCAATCTTTCTTGAAAGACCTCGTTACTACAGCATGTTTAACCAATTACCAGACGGCAGTGTTTCAAAATTGTCCAAATTCAAGGTTGTTACAAGTGAAAAATTTAAGGGAATAATTTTTGTCCTTTGTGGTGGAAAAGATTGTGGGAAGTAATTTTTGACATTTAGCACTTTTCTTAAAAGCGTTTTTCTTGGCAACTCAAAATGAGTCAATATAATTATGTGGTAAAGGGTTTTGTTATTTTTATTTTTGTTGAAAAGTAAATATGGATTCCAACTTTCTCTTTCATATCTATAACGATATAAGTGAGCTCGTACAAGATAACGTAATGACAACACGTGGTATGTACAACATGTAAACGCGATGAAATACAACAGTACTTCAATTTGATTAATAAAACCATTTGTGGTCAATACTTTTTGTACCCACAGACATCATGCATTAATCCGCGATATATCTTTAGATGCCTTAAATCCATTAGGAAATATAAGAGACTATTTTAATTCACATCTAACTGCAAAAATATATAGGCCTATATGATAAATAGATTTACTACCCGAAGAAATAACAGAGATTCTATCAAAATCTTGTCAATGAATTGGGTGGTCACTTGGACTCGATGTTTAATCGCATCATGAAAAGCAGCGCTAGTCACTACATTTCAGCTAAATTTCCGCTTGGCTTCAACTGTACTAGTGAGCCATCGCTGCCTCCCGATTTCTGTAACGACACGAATGCTGTCTGTAGAATAAATACAACACAATTATGTGAATGCAGGCCAGGATTTTATGATGACACCGGGAACCAAATCGGAGGAACTTGCCTCCCAAGTAAGTATTTAACCTTCTTATATAGATCTAATTATTAGTTGCTACAATTCTTTTTCGTGCAAAAATAAGACAACGACATTATACGGTTTATTCATGCCTGCGTTTACTGTTTAAAAACTTTTGAAATGGAATTTGTTTTTCATATAAATTGTACCTCATGACATTCCCACTGAAACTGTTGTAGATTAGGCAAATTAATAATGACTCTACCATACTGACCGGACTTCAGTTATTGTTGCCAAGAACACTAGTTGATTCTTTAAACAAATCCACACTGTTTGTAGAGCTGTTTGTAGTTTGTTTGTGCGAGTCCCTGATGATTGATATTATGTCCCTCTTTCGCAAAGATACGTGGCAGTATTTGGTCATGTCATAGAACAGAACATGTCGGAGCTCAAAGCTAATAAAGGAACACTAGGAATAAATATTCGAGTTATTTTGTGTTAGGCTAATTTTGCTATGGTATAACTTCTAAAACGGAAAACATCTTAAAATGCTTCTAAGAACGTAATTGTCTATTTACACAGAGGTTAAACTGAATGAAGCCTGTACAGTACCAAGTGGAGGCGGACTGAGTTCTGGCGTACCTTGTCTGGACCCTAATGCTGAATGTAACGTAGAAGAACCCATCTGTCTGTGTTCTATAGGATACATCGAAAATAACGGGACTTGTATACCTGGTAAATTGTATATTAATAAGATGACAATAGATACGATCTTCAAATAGGAGTGTAAATGAAAATAATAAAAAAAAAACAACAAATGAACACAAGGGAGTATTAATATTGTTACTCTAAAATGATAATCCAGATTGTGATTTTAAGGCTTATATAATGAACATATCCTAGACATTATTTTAGAATAATGGAAAAATTAATTGTTCTTTCGAAATATCGTTATCTGTACCTTTTTTTTTATTGTAGATCTATATAGGTATACATTATTCTGCATTTAATATCCACGCATTTTATTAACATACAATTAACGAGTTTAACAAATTAGAGCCCCATGAACACTGTATCTATATGTCAAATACCACCACCCAACCTTATTGAAAGAAATAAAAAAATCAACTTATTAACGTTCTCATCACACTCTATTTTCACACAGGATGTAATGGTAATTTCGACTGCATCATTCCTAACTCAGAATGCATCAATTCTACTTGTCAATGTAAAGCTGGCTACAAAGAACTGAATAGATCAATGGACACAACTTGTCAACGTAAGTAAAACCATGTGCTATAATTGAACATTTACCATACAAAGATACATTTTATAAAGCCTGAAAAAAAAACAGGTACATGGCAAGCATAAATTGCCATAATCCTTCCGCAATATCTAAATTGCACGTGACACCAATAAACAGATGTGACGTCAATATGCTCTAGATATGACGCCATTAAATAATTATGAAGTTTTAAGCTGTTTTCATCTCTGAGGAAAGTGGAAAATAAAAAAAAGATCCGTGTATCAGAGGTGTCAAAAACTGATCATGGTTGAATGTGTGATTTTGCCGTCTGCGACTTCCTTAAACACAAGCATGTCTGAAACTGTGTCGTAAAGGAAAGCATTGAAAAACAACCAATTCCCATGAAACGACAACTTAATGACGGTCCCATCACATAACCACTTTAGAATAAATCGTGGGAAATGAGACAATTGAATGCCAAAATCAATTTCTTCTTTTCCAACTTTATTTTCACCCTAGAAAGATCTGAAATGTAAAGTTTGATTCATTTGAAATTCTCGGCTGTGTTTTTTTAATTAGGATGTCGAGTCTATAATTTTGTCGTTCGGTAAAGGTTTAATTCATTGTTTGCTCTTTTGTTCACCAGTGTTGGTGCCACTAAATCAACTGTGTATAGATGAGACCGAGAGCCGACTACCTCCAGGATTTTGTGCAGACTCTAACGCATCATGTAGCTTTATAACAGACGAGTGTGAATGTGTCGGGGATTTCTATGATGATAATTATAATGCTATCGGTGGTAGCTGTATCCCAAGTAAGTATTTGCTTATGTGCATACGTTCACATTATTATGGCAAATAGTCTAACGTACCAGACCCGTAGGAAGCAATTTCATATTGGGGGCTAAAGCCATTGTCCTGAATATCGGGCGGGGGCTAATTTGGATTTTCCCAAAAATTTCAGTGTAAAATTAAGAAAATTCAGCATTTTAGGCCAACATGGGGGGGGGGGCTGTTCCTACGGACCTGCGTACATCACATAGACTTTGATCTTAGTACACGGATTATGGGATAAATCGATAAGAAGCAAAGAATATGATCGAACTTGACGTTTAGAAATTGTCTAAGCATATATAAGTTATGATGATAAAAGTGCCATTTTACAAATTAGTGTAATACCTACAATCGTCAATACATACATGTACTTTTTTCAACGATGTATCCTGTGAAATCTTATTTTAACCCATTACCACACAGTGGCTGCTTTTGATTCTCAACAAGATAATGACTTTGGAAGACTGTGGAAAATGAAGAAATTACTTGTAACAAGCGATTTCTTCATTTCCCACTATGTTTTCTACGTAAAAAGGTCTAAAGTGTAAAATTTCATTCACTTGAAATTGTCGTCTGCATCATCTTTGAATTTGAACTAATCTTAAATTTTGCCATTTGGTAATGGGTTAAGGCAACATAACTCACTAAGTTCTGCTCTAAACAACAGAGTTCCCATATACATAACGTATCCTTTGTAAAATGTAAAGTACAGTTTGGTTTAACCCTTTCCCAAACAAGACCTGGTTTTGACGTCTCTAATAGAGAAGGCTTGGGAAAACATTGAAACAAAAGAAGAAACTGCTGATAACCAGCAGTTTCTCCTTTTGTCTCAATATTTTCTATGCCATATTTTGCACAAACTATATCTTAAATAACTTCCATTTTGTCATTTGTGGCATTTTTTGAAGTGGATCACACTAAAATTTTGTTGTTTGGGAAAGGGTTAAAGTCTGAAATCTTCGAACTCATGTTCATATTCTACCGACTTTCCAATTTATGTAACCAGACTTATTTTGTCGTCTTCAGCAGCCAAGCATTTGAACATTTAAAATTGTTGCCGTTTGTTTAAAATTTATTTAACATGTGCGTACATTGTTTTTCAGAGGTAGGGTTGGGTGAAGATTGTATCCTGCCAATCGAAGGGGAATTGTTTGCCTCACCGCTGCCGTGCTTAAACCTGAATACAGAATGTGTTGTCGAAATATTTACTTGCGAGTGTATCTTCGGATATGTAGCCCTTGACGGAGTCTGTATTAAACGTAAATACATATGAGCCAGGATCTGGAAAAACGTCCTTTAAAGCATTTGAGAACATCATGGTTCCAGATCAGCCTGCGTATACACGCAGTCTGACCAGGAACCATGTTGTTCTCCAATAGCTTCCACATTGTTTGTAGCATCCATCTAAGTGTAACATGGATGCTGACTAGACTGCATCTAAACACAGCCTGACCTTGAGATCTGGCTGCCTCAAATTCTATAAGGGACGTTTTCCAGATCTTGGCTCATATATATATGACGTGTTTTATATAAAGGTCAACCCCTAATGAGAATCACTGGGCGTCGGAATTATCTGAGCGACGTCGAAAACATTCGTCAGTGTAAGGTGTCACGACCGAATGTTAAGCACGTCGTCCGAATAGGTTTAGGCACTTTTACTTATGATAACGGCATCACACGTGAAATTGCGATGTCGGGAATTTCTCATTCTGGGTAGACTGCATCAAATAAACATTAATTTTACGTTATATTCTTACGTACCATTGACCTTCCTGGAGTCTTGTCTGCGCATGCGCAAACCTAGACTGGTAACCACCACTGATACTGGGAATCTACTTTATTGCTGTGCTATTAACCTATTACCAAACGACAAAATTTTAGGGCGGTCCAATTTGAAAGATCCTGCAGAGGTCAATTTCAAGTGAATGAAATTTTGCATATTTTGGTATTTTTACGTAGAAAACATTGTGGGAAATGAAGAAATTGCTTGTCACAAGCAATTTCTTAATTTTCCATGATGTTTTCCAAAGCCATTATCTCGTGGGGAGTCAAAAGGAGTTACTGTATGGTAATGTATTATAAGCCTATGATGATGGGATGTAAACTACTCCGATGTTCAAATATACACGAAGATCAAATTGGGGAAAGCGGAAAGCGGATTTGTCAGTGATATGTCGGCAAAAGTAATTACAAGGAACTGCGGGATTTGTCTTGTTAATTTGTAATGCGCATTGTCTACAGATTCTTAATAGAGTATAGTCTCAAATACGAGCAAGCTCATATTTGCGCGACTTTCACACTTACTCAATGATCACTGAGTTCCATATTGGCTGTTTACAGTCTGCGCCTCTGGCAGCCACAGCACTTAGGCTTTCAACTCTCCCGTGTACTCATTTATACTCCTGGGTGGAGAGGAGCAACGTTTTGTTCAAAACATTCCCATGGCACCAACGGGATTTGAACCCAGAACTCCACGATCCCAAAGCCCCCGTCCTACCACTAGACCACGGCGCCCCAGAAAGAGCATCAGTTGTTGATTATTTACACTATAGATTTGCTCTGTCCGACTATTTCAATGTCAAAGAATTTAGCCTGTGCCAAAACATTCACTTATGATAAATGATGTATATATCAACGTCTTTGATTTGTTCATTTGCTTTTCTGTATAAAAATATGGTGTGAAGGGATATTCTAAATATGCTTTTTACAAATCAAAATCATATGTTGTCGGTACTAATTTGAATTGTCTCATCGAATTTGTAGCCGCAACATGGATTTTGATGAAAAAATAATTGAAATATTGCAATTCAAAAAGCAATCACCGCCTCATAATATGTACCTGTGAAATTCCCAATGACCAAAATGATCAAGCCAACTTATCCTTCGTAAGACTATATCCATCGTCACGCAGCTCTATTTAATAGTGATCGAGTTGTCAAGTATCTATTGTCGTCTTTTGTCCGGATTTCAATGCTATCTATTAATCAACCTAATTTAGCACATTATAGGCACAAAATCATTCCATATTCTCTTTTTTCAGAATGTACAAACACTACAGAGTGTTTGGGGACGTCGCGTATTTGTGTAGACGGCCTCTGTATATGTTCTATTGGGTTTGAGCCTGTGTCAAATTCCAGTGATTGTCAAGGTAAACTGTTTTCTGATTTGTCGCTATTAAGTGAAATTAAACAAATATTTTTCATAAAATTTACTTTGGTTTTCATCTGAAAGAGCACATTTTCTTATGAAAATATTGAAGATTTCAAGCCAAAAGATTGCGCCATGAAAGTTATATTTTTGTGTTAAAGTTAATAAAAATGATGTAGACAGCAGTTCAGATTTATATGGAATTTTTCATTTCTGTCTCAATTTTAACTAAACAACAACTTAAAAAACTAATACATTTATATGCAATAGAAAATACATTATTAGAATCAAGACATACATTAAAAATGCAATTGGAGTGTTATGTCCAATTAAAGTATCCGCTGATTGGCAAAACTAAACTCTTGTGTCAAAAAGACACATTTCTTATAACCAAATATCAAAGTTTCTACAATTTTCAAACATTAGAAGTGTTTTTATTTCGTCTTTTAAATTGGATATTTTGGTCTTTTCCGATCTTTACCGGAGAAAAAACGCTAAACTTCCGATTTGAAGTTATGATGTCATACCGGCCAAATAATGGCGTCAAGGCGGGAAAAAAGGGAAGTCATGTGTCATTTCCCGGAAAGCCTGAGATTTATGACAAAGTTAAATGTCTGACTTTTCTGTCATAAAGCGACTTTCCCAATCGATACTGAAAACACGGAATTCATCCTTAGTAAATTTTAGATTTTTTTTTAAAACAGTCAAAGAATATGTCGTTAGTGAGTGAAGGAATGTGGCAAAGAACGGTTTAAGTTTGTCAGTATTACTCTGACGATCGGGATATGGATAAACACTGAGACTTCACTTTTTGACAGAAAAGTCGCACACTTTATCTTTGTCAGAAATCTCGTACTCTAGATTGGGGGCGGAGTCAAGCCCTTGTATGACGTCACTTCGTGGAGATTTTACGGAAATTGCCGATCTTTATTTTCTCGAAAATTAATCCAAGTAACGGCGTTAAGAAAAGCAAACAAATCTTTTAAAACAACCGAGTTTGGCGGATCTTTTATAAAACACGTTAATTTAATGATTTTCTTCCAATAGTATACGGTGAAATCAGCTGCCTAGCTTGGTATCCTTTAAACATTTCAAACAGAATTCCTCTGCTCAAAAGGACCTCTATGGATAAGGCGAGAAATCTCCCTAATCCCCCGGTCCCACTGAGCCCGATTTCAAAAATAGTCGTAGTGCTTCGGGAGGGCAAATTGTCTGTGATTTACTACGAATTTGAGCCGATTTTCTCCGCTCATCCCATCTTTAGCGGTAAGTTCCCGATGGACAGCGAAATGCTACGATGCAATACGATTAACTACGATTTAGTCCCGATTTTGTTCCGAAGTATCACGAGATTAGGAGCCGAGTTACTACGAAACAGTACGAACTAGACCGACTATCCCGATTTCTAACTTCGATGTACTGCGACGCATACAGAGTTACTGCGACATACGCCGATAGATCCGATCTACTACGACTTTTGAACATTTTCGTCGCGATTTTGCCCCGATTTCGTAAACTTGGTATATAAGTTATGATTAATTCAACAGAAAAATCAGTTTATTAGAGTAGCCACATGCCAACAACAGAAATCGACATTAAAATAACTGTTGCTTGTCCGAAATTACGCCACGGTTTACTTGATAAAATTGACCCCCATTGACAATTCAGATCCAAGTGTAGACCCTCTAGTACTGGTGAGTTTACGGGTGTATTGGATAGAGTTTATGCATTGTTGATAGTATGGGAAAGCCAGGAAAATATGGATAGATGCCCTATAGACTGCAAAACAGTCAGAAGTATTGTCAGTGGCTTTAAAATCCCTATTCAAAAGGCAAGATTAAATGAGCTGTTGACACGATATAAATGGATACTATCGAAAGTGGCTTACGCATTTCCCAAACCAGACCTTGTTTGTATGTCCTTATTAGAAAATATCTGAGAAAACATAAAGACAAAAGAAGCAAATGCTAATAACCACCATTTTTATAATCAATAAGCCTTAATAATTTCTTCGATATACATGTATTGTTCGCAAAACCTATGTTAACCTACAATCATGTAATCTTCTGTCAGATCAATATGTTTGAATGGTTTCTTTTTCTTAATGATGGTGCCCTGAGTATCGATGCCATCTTCAAGTTCGTGGTCAGGATCCTGATCAGGATCAGGTTGGTTGATCAATGACTCATCAGGAATATCAATTCTGTAGTAACTGGCAGTTGTTTCTTTATTCAAGCGTCCGCTTTTATGGTCACAGTGCATCGAATGGTTTTGTTTAAAGGTTTAGAACTGAATGAATAGCAATTAAGTAGATGCAAAAAAACAGACTGAAGCTGTAGTTGCGGGGTTTTAGAACCACAACGGCGAAATACTATTATTTGTCCGAAATTACGTCATATTATAGTTGATAGAATTTAACCCTATGTTTTCAAAGTTGATTCACATTTTTATTCTTTCCGGAAATCGGGGTACCTCACAGTACTTCGGGATAATATCCTAGTAGCCCGTAGTTATTCGTTGTAGATCGGTGTACCTCGGGTACGATTCGTGTAACTCGTCGTGGTTCATCGGCGTGTATCGGAATTTGCTCGTAGTAAATCGGCGTTATTCGGCGTTCATCGCCGAGATGTGTATCCCGAATAAGTACGATATAGTCGCCGAATAACGCCGATTTACCTACTACGAAGAACGCCGATTTAATACGACGTGCACCGAGGTGCGCCGACTTGGCCACGATTTTCGAAATCGGGAGAAAAATTTGCGCATGTTGAATTTTTTGTCCCGATTTATATTTGATCCCGAATTGGTGCCGATTTGAATCAGGATGTACTACGACTCTCCCGAAGTACGCCGATTTCATGCCGATTTTGAAATTTTCGAAATCGGGATTAAATCGGGCTCAGTGGGACCGGGGGTAAATTGACAATCATTTCTATCTGTATTGTTAGATGTATATCTAAATCATATGAAAAATGATTTTGTACAATCAAAACCATTCGACATGTACAGATAACTCTTGGTTTCTGTACCTACCCCTAAAATTACATTTTCTTACCCAACCGGTATTTATTTAACCAGACTTAAGTTTTGTATTGTTTTATTTGCAAGATTATTTCTGTAGATGTAAGGACAATTGGTGTTGAAATCATAAACCAGTTTTCGTTTTATCCTTAATGCGCATGTGCATCATTGAAACGACTTTAAAGGCGATTTTTTCCGCCAAAAATATGGTAATTGGTATTTGAGTACTATTTTCAATTCAAAAGTATGTTCCCCCTCCCCCCGTGACTCAGGAAATCATTTTTACCGAGGAAGCATATGGTCAAATCACACAACATACGTCAATGAGGAGCTGGGTCAAGGGGGGGCGATGTTCGCCAGCCCATGGAAGGTAGGTATTCCTAGGTTTTTGGCGGGAAAGTGCGCTGTTAAATTTGTTTCAATGATACGGACAAAACCAAAGCTGTCATATGATTTCAACACCATCTATCCTTGTATACGTAGAAAATAAACTGCAAATTAAACAAAAAGAAACTTCATTTTACCTCTATGAATACAGGTAGTGTAAGGAAATGAAACAGTTTAGGTAGGTTACAAAAACCATGAATTATCTGCACCTATAGAACTTTTTAAATGACACAAAATAGGTATTCATTTAATTCATTTATCTACCTAACCACACAGCTTAATTTTGTTTCTCAATATGTAAGTTTTGAAAGTTGTCACATCGAGCTGAGCCTTTTATGGAGATTTCCCGCCTTATCCATAGAGGTCCTTTTTGTTGTGCCAAAGAAAATATTTTCAGTATTTCTTTAAAAATTAGGTATATGAAAAATAGATGTTGATAAACAGCAATTCTAGTACACCTTCCTTTTTCGTGAACAAAATCCATGCGTTTTATATGCAGGAAGAGGAAAACCAGTAACTGGCTGGGAAGGACTGAAACTTGAAGCAGCCGAATCATAAAACTATAGGTGAATAGATATAATGGAAAATAGAAACTTTATAGCTACATAGAGCTCGTTATCAAAGTGCAGTGCAAAAGAACGTTAACTCTGTCGATCACATTTTTTGAGTTATTGCCCCTTGTAAATTTTCGAACATGATCAAATCTATTGTTAGATGGCTGCATCGAACGTTGGCCCTTGAGGGGCACATATGTTTAAGAAACGTGTGTCTAATGCATTGACTAAAGAAACTGCGTTTTCGTCGTTGTACTTAGACGGCTTAGTCAATAGCATATGAGTTTATGTAGGTCGCACACTAATGATACACTATTTCTGTATCTGTTTAGATGTAGATGAATGTAGTTTAAGTACGGATAATTGTGATGTGAATGCAAACTGTACCAATACTGAGGGATCCTTTATTTGTACCTGTCTTCCTGGATGGTCTGGCAATGGAACCGATTGTACAGGTAATGCAAAAAATCTACAGATAAATGTGTAATGTGTTTCAGATCAAAATTATTTTACTAGGTAAGAGATATGGATCCCTGGCCCGTCCCTATGTCATCTTATTTTTCTTAAAATGTAATTGTTCATTTAATCCATTGCGTAATTGTTATTAACCTCCTAAGTTTAAAAAACTAAAATGTTTTGATAAGCTTATGATACACCTTTTCTGTATCTGTTTAGATGTGGAAGAATGTAGTTTAAAAACTTCATGAGCCCACGTAACCCGTAAAGTAACAATACACTATTTTGTGTCTCCGTTTAGATGTAGATGAATGCAGTTTAAGTACGGATAATTGTGATGTGAATGCAAACTGTACCAATACAGAGGGATCCTTTATTTGTACCTGTCTTCCTGGATGGTCTGGTAATGGAACTCAGTGTACAGGTAATATAGATTATACATATATAAGGCGTTTCTTGAAACAATATTTAACATGGTTCAACCTATTTGTTATAGAAATTGCAAAATTGTGTCAGAGTTGGGACTAGAAAATATGTAAAGGCTCGGAAAACTTTGCCTATTTTTTTTTTTATTGAAAATGAGGACTAAATTTTGCTTTAAGTCTTCTGTTATTTTATAATGTCATTCCCAACTCAATAGTTTATGAGCCGATGTAGCCCGTTCACTAACAATATAATATTTTTGTCTCTGTTTAGATGTAAATGAATGTAGTTTAAGTACGGATAATTGTGATGTGAATGCAGATTGTACCAATACTGAGGGATCCTTTATTTGTAACTGTCTTCCTGGATGGTCTGGTAATGGAACTGATTGTACAGGTTAGATTGATTATACATATGTTACGTGTTTCTTGATCAATAGAATTTTACAAGGTTGATGGTATCGATCAGAAGCCTATTTTGTATCAATTTTATAAATGAATAGAATTGCCTGTGTAATCGTATACTTTGAAATTTCTTTCTGATCAAATCAGACAAATAAATGGTGCTTGAGATAGCAAATGTATTTCAGCTTGGCATACTTTGCAAATAATCCATGATAGTATTATTGGAAATCGCAAACAAAACAAGATATGTTTGAAATACATATATGCCTCCTCAAGGGTTAACCTACTTTGTAGCCATCTAGTAATTTAAGCTGAGCACAATGGTACAAAAGTATTCCACCAAGTATGATAATCTTATAGTAATTTGCATAGAAAATAACCAGTTATCTCCCTTTAAAACTTTTACGATAAAGTTAACAATATCTAAAAAAGGATGCAAGAATGCATATTTGTAAGTGATTTTTAATCCCTTGTCCTAAAATGGTATCCTTAACAATTATTAAAGGTTGGTAATAAAGAATTATAGTAATATATTGATTGATCAATTAGAAAAAATAGAGGATATGAAATCTGTCAGAAAGTCAAGTTCTTGGGCACTGCACCTCTCTATAATAAGATCTATCCACCTATGAAGTTTCGTGATTCTAGCCTACATACTTTTTGAATTATGCTCCGAACAAGAATCAAGTTTGAAAATCAGCAAAGGTCAACAACTCACTTAAATTTGATCGACAGGGTAACGATTCTTGTAGGCTGTGCCTCTGCACTATGAGATCTATCCACCTACGAAGTTTCATGATTCTTCCATACATACCTTTTTAGTTTTCTCCAGACAAGTATTATGTTTGAAAATCAACAAAGGGCAATAACTCAAAAAGTTGATCGACAGAGTGACAGTTTTTGTACTCTCCACCTCTCCATAAAAAGATCTATCTACCTATGAAGTTATATGATTCTAACTTACATTCTGTATCAGTTATGCTCCAGAAAAGAATCAAGTTTGAAAATCAACAAAGGACAATAACTCTAAAAATATGATCGGCGGATAAATGGTTCTTGTGAACTGCACGTCTCCATATTAAGATCAATCTACCTATGTAGTTTCGTGATTTTACCCTACATACCTTAATATGATTAAGTTATGCTCCGAAAAAGAATTAATAAAGGGTAATGATCCCGACAATTTGATCGGCAGAGTAATGGTTCTTGTGGAATGCACCTCTCAATAACATGATCTATGCGCCTTTAAAGCTTCGTGATTCTAACTTGCATTCTTTAAAAGTTATGCTCCGGACAAGTATTAAGTTTAAGGATCAATAAAGGACAATCAGTCCAACAATACGATCGGCTGAGTAACGGTTGTTTTACTCTGCACCTATCCACCTATGACGTTTCATGGTTCTACCCTACATTGCTTTTGAGTTACGCTCCGGACAAGAATTGGCCTACAGACCGACTAACCGACCGTCCGACCTAATGCCCACCCGTGACCAAATGACACTTGCAAAACAGTTTTCTTCCATTTTCTTCAAAAGGGACATATTTCTTTTTTCGGTCATCTTATTATTTTATTCCTATCTTAATAATGTATGACATTACAAAAGTCGTATCTTAAGGATATAATATTTCTGTCTCCGTTTAGATGTGGATGAATGTAGTTTTGGTACGGATAATTGTGATGTGAATGCAAACTGTACCAATATTGATGGATCCTTTATTTGTACCTGTCTTCCTGGATGGTCTGGTAATGGAACAGATTGTACAGGTAATATAGATTTTGTTTGTAAATCAAAAATACTTCACCACTCTGGAGGTATCGAGCGATGGTATACCTGTGTGGGTAATTAATCTTGCTTAAGGTTTTCACATACGTAATGTGAATAAAAATCTACCGGATGATGCATTTTTTTTTAAATCCACATACAAAGAGACACATTAAGATACACATTTTGTTCGTAAATCAAAAATACTTCCCCACTCTGGAGGTATCGAAAGATGGTATACCTATGCGGGTAAATAATCTTGCTTAAGGTTTTCACATACGTAATGAGAATAAAAATATACTGGATGATGCTTTTTAAAAAAAAATCCACATACAAAAATACATCTATTCTGAAACAATAACTTCTAAAGGATATTTTTCCGCTATTTTAAGTTTTTATGACAAACTTAAGATTCATCGCACCAATATGGAAAAAAGGCATTTCGCGCACTACACAGAGTAAAATATACTTTATCAGTGAGTAAAAAGTGACATTTCTAAAAATATATATAATTTTTAAACCAAATAAGTGCTTATCAAATATACTTCTATACAAAATTACTTCTGAAATATTCTGTCAACAATAATATTGCACAAATGTAAAAGCCAGAATGCATAGCGACAAAATTCTCTTGAAAGTCCGTCTAAAAGTTGTTGGGTTATAATAGTTACATAGTCATTCTACACTAGGTATTAGTGGGGCGTTTCTAATCAGAATTCTAAAAATGTCTATATATGTATATGAATAAACATGTAAAAGTAGGAAAGTTTCTACCTTCAAAATTAAAGAAATCGCAATAGAAACATACCTTATGCATATTACGACACACAGAAAACACGTGAATTTTTAGTTTGCTTTTGGTTTGTATCCTATTAGAAATATTTTTGTGAAGATGTTAAACTGAAAATTGAAACGAAATTCAGGTACAAATCAGCCAATTACAAATCAATTGACCGTTTTCCTACAATTTGGAATTAGTTGTATGACAGCAAGCTATCGAAATTCGACGTTAATTATACAGAGCACGGGCATGACGACATATTATTTTGCGACGATGTTATAACGTCAACAAACAGACCATTACCGCTAAATTTTGTTTCAAGAAAATTCATTGAGACTGATTTTTTTTAAACATTTCATCTCTAAAAAATTCAAACATATTAGAACAACCGTTTTGTTGTATTATAGTTACATAAATAATTTCCTTTTGAAAAATAGTATGTCGACACTTGCCGATCTTACTTGACGTTCATTAGTGCGCGAAAACGTTATATTAAATCTTTATATACATGTAATTATGTATGTAAAATCTTTATCCAACCATGTTAGACAAAAACAATTTCTAGCGTTGGAGATAGTCAAAATGTCCATATACTTAAAATGTGATATATTAGGGACCCCTCGTACCATAGATTTACAATATCAAAGTGAATACGAATATGTGCATTAGTTCTACCGTCATGTATTAGTCGATATCTACTTCAACATTTTATGAGTCCATGACGGTCGTATACTAATGATACACTATTTTTGTCTCCATTTAGATATCGATGAATGCAGTTTAAGTACGGATAATTGTGATGTGAATGCAAACTGTACCAATACTGAAGGATCCTTTATTTGTATCTGTCTTCCTGGATGGTCTGGCAGTGGAACTGAATGTACAGGTAATATAAAAAAATCTACAGATATAATGTGTTTTAGATCAACATTATTTTACTGAGTAAGAGATATGGATCCCTAGCCCGTCCCTACGTCCTCTTAGTTTTCTAAAAATGTAATTGTTCATTTTGATCGTTTACGTAAAATTTATTAACCTTCTACGTTTAAAAAAATCTAAATTGTTTTGATACGCCAATGATACACTATATTTGTCTCCGTTTAGATGTGGATGAATGCAGTTTAAGTACGGATAATTGTGATGTGAATGCAAACTGTACCAATACTGAAGGATCCTTTATTTGTACCTGCCTACCTGGATGGTCTGGTAATGGAACTGAGTGTACAGGTAATACATATTTTGTTTGTAAATCAAAAATACTTTATCACTCTGGAGGTATCGAGCTATGGTATACCTATGTGGGTAATTAATCGTACTTAAGGTTTTCACATGCGTGTAAAAATTAAAATCTACTAGATGATGTTTTTCTTTAAAATCCACATACAAAGAGACACCTATTCTGAAACAATAAGGATATTTTTTCCTTTATTTTAAGATTCCTTGACCAACTTAAGATTCATCGCACCAATATTGAAAATAGACATTTCGCACACAGAGTAATATGAACTTTATTAGTGAATAAAAAGTGACATTTCTAAAAATACTATAATTTATACATCAAATAAGTGCTTATCAAATACACTTCTATACAAAACTACTTCTGAAATATTCTGTCAACAATGATATTGCAAAAAGGTAAAAGCCGGAATGCATAGCGACAAATTTCACTTGAAAATCCGTCTAAGAATTGTTGGGTTATAATAGTTACATAGTCATTCTACGCTAGGTATTAGTGAGGCGTTTCTAATCAGAATTTAAAAAAAATATCTATATAGGTATATGAATAAACATGTGAAAGTAGGAATGTTCCACCGTTCAAAATTAAAGAAATCGCAATGGAAACGTACCTTATCCATATTACGACCCACGGAAAACAAGTGAATTTTTAATTTGCTTTTAGTTTGTATCCTATTAGAAATATTTTTGTGCAGATGTTGAACTGAAAATTGAAACACAATTCAGGTACAAATCAGCCAATTACAAATCAATTGACCGTTTTCCTACAATTTGGAATTTGTTGTATGACAGCAAGCTATAAACACTTCGACGTAAATTATATAGAACACGTGCATGACGATGTATTATTTTGCGACGATGTTAGAACGTCAACAAACATACCATTACCGCTAAATTTTGTTCCAAGGAAATTCATTGAGACTGTTTTTTGAACATTTCATCTCTAAAAAATTCAAACATATTAGCAACCATTTTGTCGTATTAAAGTTACATAAAAAATCCTTTTGAAAAATATTATGTCGACACTTGCCGCTCTTACTTGACGTTCATTAGTGTGCGAAAACGTTATATTAAATCTTTATATGATTATCTATGTAAAATCTTTATCCATCCAAGTTAGACAAAAACAAGTTCTAGCGTTGGAGATAGTCAAAAGTTCCATATACTTACAAATGTAATATACGAGGGACCCATTCGTACCATAGATTTACATTATCAAAGTGAATACGAATATGTCCATTAGTTCTACCGTCATGTATTAGTCGATATCTACTTCAACATTTTATGAGTCCATGACGGTCGTATACTAATGATACACTATTTTTGTCTCCATTTAGATATCGATGAATGCAGTTTAAGTACGGATAATTGTGATGTGAATGCAAACTGTACCAATACTGAGGGATCCTTTATTTGTACCTGTCTTCCTGGATGGTCTGGCAATGGAACTGAATGTACAGGTAATATAGATTACACATACTCGTACAAATGACATATACTGGTCAAAAGATCTTACCAACGCAATAAAGATTTTTTGTCCTTGTGTCTAGACGGTTTTTTCAATAGTCTATGAGCTCATGTAGTATTTCTGTTTATTAATCATGAAAGTAATATATAACCATAAATGATACAATATTTCTTTTTTTCTGTTTAGATGTAGATGAATGCAGTTTAAGTACGGATAATTGTGATGTGAATGCAAACTGTACCAATACTGAGGGATCCTTTATTTGTACCTGTCTTCCTGGATGGTCTGGCAATGGAACTGAATGTTCAGGTAATATAAAAAATCTACAGATATAATGTGTTTTAGATCAACATTATTTTACTGAGTAAGAGATATGGATCCTTAGCCCGTCCCTATGTCCTCTTAGTTTTCTAAAAATGTAATTGTTCATTTTGATCGTTTACGTAAAATTTATTAACCTTCTACGTTTTAAAAAATCTAAATTGTTTTGATACGCCAATGATACACTATATTTGTCTCCGTTTAGATGTGGATGAATGTAGTTTAAGTACGGATAATTGTGATGTGAATGCAAACTGTACCAATACTGAAGGATCCTTTATTTGTACCTGCCTACCTGGATGGTCTGGCAATGGAACTGAGTGTACAGGTAATACATATTTTGTTTGTAAATCAAATATACTTTATCACTCTGAAAGTATCAAGCGATGGTATACATATGTGGGTAATTAATCTTGCTTAAGGTTTTCACATGCGTGTAAAAATAAAGATCTACTGGATGATTTTTTTTAAAATCCACATACAAGGAGACACCTATTCTGAAACAATAAGGATATTTTTCCGATATTTTAAGATTCCTTGACCAACTTAAGATTCATCGCACCAATATGGAAAATAGACATTTCGCACACAGAGTAATATGAACGTTAATAGTGAATAAAAAGTGACATTTCTAAAAATACTATAATTTATATACCAAATAAGTGCTTATCAAATACACTTCTATACAAAACTACTTCTGAAATATTCTGTCAACAATGATATTGCAAAAACGTAAAAGCCAGAATGCATACCGACAAAATTCTCTTGAAAGTCCGTCTAAAAATTGTTGGGTTATAATAGTTACATAGTCATTCTACACTAAGTATAAGTGAGGCGTCTGTAATCAAAATTTAAAAAAAATATCTATATAGGTATATGAATAAACATGTGAAAGTAGGAAAGTTCCACCGCTCGAAATTTAAGAAACCGCAATGGAAACATACCTTATGCATATTACGACACACAGAAAACACGTGAATTTTTCGTTTGCTTATATTTTTTATCATATTAGAAATATGTTTGTGACGATGTTAATCTGAAAATTGAAACAAAATTCAGGTACAAATCAGCCAATTACAAATCAATTGACCATTTTCCTACAATTTGGAATTAGTTGTATGACAGCAAGCTATACACACTTCGATGTAATTTATACAGAACTCGGGCATGACGACGTATTATTTTACGGCGATGTTAGAACGTCAACAAACAGACTATAACCGCTAAATTTTGTTTCAAGAATATTCATTGAGACTGGTATTTTTCAACATTTCATCTCTAAAAATTTCAAATATATTAGAACAACCGGTTTATACGTATAATAGTTACATCAATAAATTCCTTTTGAAAATATTATGTCGACACTTGCCGATCTTACTTGACGTTCATTAGTGAGCGAAAACGTTATATTAAATCTTTATATAATTATATATGTAAAATCTTTATCCACCCAAGTTAGACAAAATTAAGCTCTAGCGTTGGAGATAGTCAAAAGGTCCATATACTTAAAAATGTGATATATTAGGGACCCCTCGTACCATAGATTCACAATTTCGAAGTGAATAAGAATATGTGCATTAGTTATTCCGTCATGTCTTAGTCGATATCTACTTCAACAGTTCATGAGTCCTTGACGGTCGTATACTAATGATACACTGTTTTCGTCTCCATTTAGATATCGATGAATGCAGTTTAAGTACGGATAATTGTGATATGAATGCAAACTGTACCAATACTGAAGGATCCTTTACTTGTACCTGTCTAACTGGATGGTCTGGCAATGGAACTGAATGTACAGGTAATATAGATTACACATACTCGTACAAATGACATATACTGGTCAAAAGATCTTACCAACGCAATAAATATTTTTTGTCCTTGTGTCTAGACGTTTTTTCAATAGTCTATGAGCTCATGTAGGTTCTACAATAAAACGTAGTATTTCTGTATATCAATGATGAACGTAATATATTATCATAAATGATACAATATTTCTTTTTTCTGTTTAGATGTAGATGAATGCAGTTTAAGTACGGATAATTGTGATGTGAATGCAAACTGTACCAATACTGAGGGATCCTTTATTTGTACCTGTCTTCCTGGATGGTCTGGAAATGGGACAGAGTGTTCAGGTAATATAAAAAATCTACAGATATCATGTGTTTTAGATCAACATTATTTTACTGAGTAAGATATATGGATCCCTAGCCCGTCCCTATGTCCTCTTAGTTTTCTAAAATGTAATTGTATATTTTGATCATTTACGTAAAATTTATTAACCTTCTACGTTTAAAAAATCTAAATAGTTTTGATACGCTAATGATACACTATTTTTGTCTCCGTTTAGATGTGGATGAATGTAGTTTAAGTACGGATAATTGTGATGTGAATGCAAACTGTACCAGTACTGAAGGATCCTTTATTTGTACCTGCCTACCTGGATGGTCT
The DNA here is from genome assembly GCA_963680895.1 of Fragum sueziense. Taxonomy (NCBI): domain Eukaryota; kingdom Metazoa; phylum Mollusca; class Bivalvia; order Cardiida; family Cardiidae; genus Fragum; species Fragum sueziense. The sequence goes on along the minus strand of OY804595.1, from coordinate 3,373,702 downwards.
GGTAATGGAACTGAGTGTACAGGTAATACATATTTTGTTTGTAAATCAAAAATACTTTATCACTCTGAAGGTATCGAGCAATGGTATACCTATGTGGGTAATTAATCTTGCTTAAGGTTTTCACATGCGTATGAAAAAGAAAAATCTACTGGATGATGCATTTTTTTAAAATCCACATACAAAGGGACACCTATTCTGAAACAATAAGGATATTTTTCCGATATTTTAAGATTCCTTGACAAACTTAAGATTCATCGCACCAATATGGAAAATAGACATTTCGCACACAGAGTAATATGAACGTTAATAGTGAATAAAAAGTGACATTTCTAAAAATACTATAATTTATATACCAAATAAGTGCTTATCAAATACACTTCTATACAAAACTACTTCTGAAATATTCTGTCAACTATGATATTGCAAAAATGTAAAAGTCAGAATGCATAGCGACAAAATTCTCTTGAAAGTCCGTCTATAAGTTGTTGGGTTATAATTATTACATATTCATTCTACATTAGGTATAAGTGAGGCGTCTCTAATCAGAATTTAAAAAAATATCTATATAGGTATATGAATAAACATATAAAGGTAGGATAATTCCACCGCTCAAAATTAAAGAAACCGCAATGGAAACATACCTTATGCATATTACGACACACAGAAAACATGTGAATATTTCGATTGTTTATAGTTTTTATCATATTAGAAATATTTTTTTGAAGATGTTAAACTGAAAATTGAAACACAATTCAGGTACAAATCAGCCAATTGCAAATCAATTGACCGTTTTCCTACAATTTGGAATTAGTTGTATGACAGCAAGCTATACACACTTCGACGTAAATTATACAGAACACGGGTATGACGACGTATCATTTTGTGACGATGTTATAACGTCAACAAACAGACCATTACTGCTAAATTTTGTTTCAAGAAAATTCATTGAGTCTGTTTTTCTTCAACATTTCATCTCTAAAAATTTCAAATATATTAGAACAACCGTTTTTCCGTATTATAGTTACATAAATAAATTCCTTCTGAAAAATATTATGTCGACACTTGCCGATCTTACTTGACGTTCATTAGTGTGCGAAAACGTTATATTAAATCTTTATATAATTATCTATGTGAACTCTTTATCCACCCAAGTTAGACAAAATTAAGTTCTAGCGTTGAAGGTGGTCAAAAGGTCTATATACTTAAAAATGTGATATATTAGGGACCCCTCGTAGCATAGATTTACAATTTCGAAGTGAATACGAATATGTCCATTAGTTATTCCGTCATGTCTTAGTCGATATCTACTTTAACAGTATATGAGTCCTTGACGGTCGTATACTAATGATACACTATTTTCGTCTCCGTTTAGATATCGATGAATGCAGTTTAAGTACGGATAATTGTGATGTGAATGCAAACTGTACCAATACTGAAGGATCCTTTACTTGTACCTGTCTAACTGGATGGTCTGGCAATGGAACTGAATGTACAGGTAATATAGAGTACACATACTCGTACAAATGACATACACTGGTCAAAAAGATCTTACCAACGCAATACCGTATAGCACTTTTTTCTGCGGGGACTTTATTCCTGCTTTTTCTGCGGTCGTGGACGGCATCGCAGAAATAAAATCCGCAGAATATTAATCCTGAAGGTAGAGGTTGTTGTCATTCTGTAATTTTAGTCAGTACATGGACAAGTTAAACTGTTACCACCCGATGGATAGAACAATATCTTAACAATGGAGTGCTTTCCTATTCAAAAATGGTGTAACTACGGCTTTAACTTAGGTGTAGATAAGACATTTTAGTTCATCAATAAAAATGATTTAACAAGTTTGACTGATTGGTAACAGTTTGACACGTCTTTCTTTTCATACCTATCTGTATACGACATTGTTTCTCATGACGCCTTTATAGATACTGGTAAATGAGTGGCTTTATCCCTTTACCCCGACGGAGTAATTAGATTATTTTGTAAGCATTATCTTTCAAACTATGTCTGATACTGACTAAAACTGATCTGATAGCGCAGAAATAAAATCTTTGATTTTGCAAAATGAGAGACCGCAGAAATATGTTCCACAGAAATTTAACCCGCCTGATTTCTGGAAAAACCGCAGAATTTGGACCCCGCAGAAATAAAGTGCTATACGGTAGATATTTTTTGTCCTTGTGTCTAGACGGTTTTTTCAATAGGCTATGAGCTCATGTAGGTTTTACACAATAATGTAGTATTTCTGTATATCAATGGTGAAAGTAATATATTATCATAAATGATACAATATTTCTTTTTTCTGTTTAGATGTAGATGAATGCAGTTTAAGTACGGATAATTGTGATGTGAATGCAAACTGTACCAATACTGAGGGATCCTTTATTTGTACCTGTCTTCCCGGATGGTCTGGTAATGGGACAGAGTGTTCAGGTAATATTAAAATCTACCGATATCATGTGTTTTAGATCAACATAATTTTACTGAGTAAGAGATATGGATCCCTAGCCCGTCCCTATGTCCTCTTAGTTTTCCAAAATGAAATTGTATATTTTGATTATTTACGTAACATTTATAAACCTTCTACGTTTAAAAAATCTAAATTGTTTTGATACGCTAATGATACACTATTTTTGTCTCCGTTTAGATGTGGATGAATGTAGTTTAAGTACGGATAATTGTGATGTGAATGCAAACTGTACCAATACTGAAGGATCCTTTATATGTACCTGCCTACCTGGATGGTCTGGTAATGGAACTGAGTGTACAGGTAATACATATTTTGTTTGTTAATCAAAAATACTTTATCACTCTGAAGGTATCGAGCGATGGTATACCTATTTGGGTAATTAATCTTGCTTAAGGTTTTCACATGCGTATAAAAAATAAAAAATCTACTGGATGATGCATTTTTTTAAAATCCACATACAAAGAGACACCTATTCTGAAACAATAAGGATATTTTCCGCTATTTCAAGATTCCTTGACAAACTTAAGATTCCTTGCACCAATATGGAAAAAAGGCATTTCGCACACAGAGTAATATGAACGTTAATAGTGAATAAAAAGGGACATTTCTAAAAATACTATAATTTATATACCAAATAAGTGCTTATCAAATACACTTCTATACAAAACTACTTCTGAAATATTCTGTCAACAATGATATTGCAAAAATGTAAAAGTCAGAATGCATACCGACAAAATCCTCTTGAAAGTCCGTCTATAAGTTGTTGGGTTATAATCGTTACATAGTCATTCTACATTAGGTATAAGTGAGGCGTCGTTAATCAGAATTTAAAAAAATATCTATATAGGTATATGAATAAACATATAAAGGTAGGATAGTTCCTCCGCTCAAAATTAAAGAAGCTGCAATGGAAACATACCTTATGCATATTACGACACACAGAAAACATGTGAATCTTTCGATTGTTTATAGTTTTTATCATATTAGAAATATTTTTTTGAAGATGTTAAACTGAAAATTGAAACACAATTCAGGTACAAATCAGCCAATTACAAATCAATTGACCATTTTCCTACAATTTGGAATTAGTTGTATGACAGCAAGCTATACACACTTCGACGTAAATTATACAGAACACGGGTATGACGACGTATTATTTTGTGACGATGTTATAACGTCAACAAACAGACCATTACTGCTAAATTTTGTTTCAAGAAAATTCATTGAGACTGTTTTTCTTCAACATTTCATCTCTAAAAATTTCAAATATATTAGAACAACCGTTTTTCCGTATTATAGTTACATAAATAAATTCCTTTTGAAAAATATTATGTCGACACTTGCCGATCTTACTTGACGTTTATTAGTGTGCGAAAACGTTATATTAAATCTTTATATAACAAGAGATGTTTGTAAAACATATATGCCCCCTCAAGGGCCTACATTTGATGTAGGTCAAAGTCCAAGGTCAAGTTAACAAGGTCCAAGGTCATGGTCACATATGAAAGGTCTTGGTAGGAGGTGTCTATGTGTGAAATATCAAAGCTGTATATTTAAAAGTAAAATGAAACATAGGCCAGGTTAAAGTTTTTACAAGTAGGCCAAATGTCAAGGTCATGGTCAAATGTGAAAGGTCTTGTTTGGAGGTGTCCATGTGTGAAATATCAAGGCTGTAGGTGTAAAAGGACATGATATATATGCCTGGTTTCAGTCTTTTTAAAAGTAGGTCAAACTCCAAGGTCAATGTTGCAATATTCAAAGTCATGGTCAAATGTGAAAGGTCTTGGTAGGAGGTGTCTATGTGTGAAATATCAAGGCTGTAAGTGTAATAGGACATAAGATAAAGGCTATGTTAAAGATTTCTAAAAGTATGTAAAAATCAAAGGTCAATGACATACAGGCCAAGGTCATGGTTAAATGTGAAAGGTCTTGGTAGGGGGTGTCCATGTGTAATATATTGAGACTGTATAGGTAACAGGACATGAGATATAGGCCTAGTTTAAGTTTTTTTTTAAAGTAGGTCAAACTCCAAGGTCAAGGTCCAAGGTCATGGTCAAAAGTGAAATATCTTGGTTGGAAGTGACCATGTATTAAATATCAAGGCTGTAAATGTAAAATGACATGAAATATAGGCCAGATTAACGTATTATTAAAGTAGGTTAAACACCAAGGTCAAGGTCACAAGGTCCAAGGTCATGGTCAAATGTGAAAGGTCTTGGTCGTAGATGTCCATGTGTGAAATACCAAGGCTGTATGTGTAAAAGGACATGATATATCGGCTAGATTAAAGTTTTATTAAAGTAGGTCAAAGTCCAAGGTCAAGGTCACAAGGTCCAAGGTTATGGTCAAATGTGAAAGGAGTTGGTAAGATGTGTCCATGTGTGAAATACCAAGGCTGTATGTGTAATAGCACATAAGATATAGGCCCAGTTTAATTTATTTAAAAGTAGGTCAAACTCCAAGGTCAAGGCCACATGGTCCAAGGTCATAGTCGTATGTGATAGGTCTTGGTCGGAGGTTTCAATGTGTCAAATATCAAGGCTGTATGTGTAAAAGGACATGATATATCGGTCAGGTTAAAGTTTTTCAAAAGTAGGTCAAACTCCAAGGTCAAAGTCACAGAGTCCAAGGTCATGGTCAATTATGAAAGGTCTTGGTAAGATGTGTCCATGTGTGAAATATCAAGGCTGTATTTGTAAAAGGTCATGAGATATTTGCCGGGTTTAATTTTTTCAAAATTGGTCAAACTCCAAGGTCAAGGTCACAAGGTCCAAGGTCATGGTTAAATCTGAACGATGTTGATAGGAGGTATCTATGTGTGAGATATCAAGGCTGTATGTGTAAAAGGACATGAGATATAGGCAAGGTTAAGAATTAAGTGTAAAAATCAACAAAGGGCAATAACTCCAAGAATTTGATTGGCAGAGTTACGGTTCTTGTACACTGCACCTCTCCATAATAAAATCTATTCACCTGTAAAGTTTCATGATTCTACCTTACATATTTTTTGAGTGTTGCTCCGGACAAGAATCAAGTTATAAACTAAACAAAGGGCAATAACTCAAAAAAATTGATCGGCAGAGTTACGGTTCTTGTGCACTGCACCTCTCCATAATGAGATCTATCCACCTATTAAGTTTCATGATTCTACCTTACATACTTTTTGAGTTATGCTCCGGACAATAATCAAGTTTGAAAATCAACAAAGGGCAATAACTCAAAAAATTTGATCAGCAGAGTTACGGTTCTTATGCACTGTACCTCTCCATAATGAGATCTATCTACCTATTAAGTTTCACGATTCTGCCTTACATAATTTTTGAGTTATGCTCCGGACAATAATCAAGTTTGAAAATCAACAAAGGGCAATAACTCAAACAATTTTATCGGCAGAGTTACGGTTCTTGTGCACTGCACCTCTCCATAATGAGATCTATTCACCTGTAAAGTTTCATGATTCTACCTAACATAGTTTTTGAGTTATGCTCCGGATAAAAATAAAGTTTGAAAATCAACAAAGGGCAATAACTCAAAAAATTTGATCAGCAGAGTTACGGTTCTTGTGCACTGCACCTCTCCATAATGAGATCTATCCACATGTAAAGTTTCATGATTGTACCTTACATACTTTTTGAGTTATGCTCCGGACAAGAATCAAGTTATAAAATCAACAAAGGGCAATAACTCAAAAAATTTGATCGGCAGAGTTACGGTTCGTGTGCACTGCACTTCTCAATAATGAGATCTATCTACCTATGAAGTTTCATGATTCTACCTTTAATACTTTTTGAGTTATGCTCCGGACAAGGTTTGGTCTACGGACAGACCGACCGACATACGGACCGACCGACCGATCGACCGACCGACCGACCGACCGACCGACCGACCGACCGACCTTCCGACCGACCGACACTTGCAAAACAATATACCCCCATTTTCTTCGATAGGGGGCATAATTATCTATGTAAACTCTTTATCCACCCAAGTTAGACAAAATTAAGTTCTAGCGTTGAAGATGGTAAAAAGGTCTATATACTTAAAAATGTGATATATTAGCCCCTTCGATGCCAGAGATTTATTTCAAAATGGCTCCGTATTTGCCAGGCCATTTTCAGGAAATTTGAAAAATGGTGTTTTCTTTAAAAATCAGCTTTAAATATATAAAATTCTTAATAAAAACATTTAAAACTTACCAAAGTTCTGTTTTAAATCTATTAAGCCACCATTTAAAGTTCATTTTCAGATATTTTTTTCAAAAATCGTGTGCAGCGAAAAATGACGAAAAATGTCAACGTCACCAACTCGTACATTTCGTCATTTTTGCTGTCTAAATAAAAAGAATCGTCACTTTCGAAGTCAGCACACATTTCCGATGGTGTATCATTATATAATCTTGCTAAAACCTCCTCATCTGTATAGAATTTACATGTTCTAAGTACATTTTATCGTAATTCAACGAGTACACTCATCATGTCCGCCATGTTGTTTTTTATGTTTCAAAACAAAAAAATGCTCTGACCGGGTAACTATTTGATACTATTTTTCGGTGATCTAAATATACTAGGGGAAAGAAGAAACGCAACAACTATTTTTTGTTATTTCTTTTAATTCTTTTATGTTATTGAGTCAAAATTGTTACTGATTTTTACAGAGAAGTGTATTTTGATATTGATCTTTGTGATTACGTTAGAACATGTCTTACCTGTGAGATAACGTCAAAATAGACGTTTACACGTTTCTCATGTTCAAACCTTTAAATACCCAAACTTTTCATAAAACTCTTTTGATTTGTTTAGATGCACGTCGACTCGACAAAAGGCAATGCTTTTTGTTTGGATTTAATCCCTCGTACCATTTTGCAGCTTATTCAAAGACGTCGTCTGTCAGCAATTGTGATGTTTACGAATGGAACATCTCAGCCCGCAATTGTTGCTGACTTAGGAGTACATCGGTTGACAAAATATTGCTCGAGATAACTTCTTAGAACTAACAGAACAACTGACGACCGTCCGAAAAGCGTTCGCCAACGTCTAACGTCCCGACCCCAGCAAGCAATTTGTATGGGTCCCATATGGGTCCCTTATGGGCACCTTTATGGGTCCCATAAGGGTAACCCATATGGGACACATTTAGGATGTGCAACCGGGGGCCATATGGGTCCTATCTGGGCAGCGCATATACATGCAATCTGGGACCCATATGGGTCCCAAATGGGCAGACCCATATAGACAGCCCTGATCTAACCCGTTTCTATTGGCTTTCGTTTGGTGTTGATCGAAGATTAAAACCTTCCAGAGCTTCACGCTCAGAAGGGGTAATTATTCCCCACCATAGAGGATTAAGGTCTCGCCAGGTATGTCTGACGACCTTGACACATTTTCTAAGGTTTGATACCTAGGAATTTGGTCTTAAATGTCATAACGTTTTCGAGGCTTTCTATAACTATCTATACGTTTTTTGATATATTTTTATGTCTAGATTTATTTCTATCTTTTTTTGAAAATGTGTACACAATCTAATTTCTTTTAACAGAATCATATATGATTATCAAGCCAAATGCTTTCTTTACATAAACGCTTTGTAAAACATGATTTATTGTCAAGATTTTAAATTATTTCCCTTTAATATACATAAAACTCCTTGTAACACACTAATTGATAAGATTATGTTAGTGATTTGAACAAACTAATTACAGTTTAAACACCGTTAAAACGACAAAATTATTCGGATTATCCAACATGAAGCCCATGTTTAAATCAAAGTGCTGAGAGCACTGTAATTGGACGTCTCTGATTGATTGAGCGGGATTGTACATGAACGAAAGATATTTTATTCATTCTTCTGTGTTTAATTTCATAAGATCGGTTTCGGACATACGAAATCGGCTTTAATACCAGAAAACCCTTCTCAGGCTTCAAATTGATTTGATTGCCGTTTCAAGACAACTGATTTGTCGCTATGAATAATCACTATTAATTTGATTACCAAATTCAATTAAGGCCATGCGATTAGCACTTTTGTCTTCTTGTTTCGGTTTACTATGAGTATTGTCGTCAGTTATACTTTTCATTGATTTTATAAAGTGCGCTACAAAGCAATTTATTCAAAGTGTAAGCCAACGCGCTACATAAATGAAAGCCGCGATAGCTCACTTAGCAGAGCACTCACCTTGTACTCTTTACAAATGTTATATCCGGAAGGCCCTGGGTTCGAATTCTACTCAGACATTGTTCTTTTTAATCATCTTTTTTTATACGCCGCCGGAGGCGGACGTATATTGGCGTCATCTTCTCCGTCTGTCTGTCCATCCGTCCGTCCATCCGTCTGTCCGTCCATCCGTCCGTCCGTCCGTACGTCCGTCCACTTTTCTTGTCAACGCAACTCCTCCTAAGTTTCTGGCTGGATCTTCTTGAAACTTGGTCAATGTTATCACCTCAATTGGTATATGTGCATGAAGGAAGGATTTTATGGTTCGTTGATTTTAACCAGAGTTATGCCCCTTAAAAACTTAGTCTCTGGGGCTTATTGAACTTGCAGCCTTGTCAACGCAACTCCTCCTAAGTTTCTAGCTGGATCTTAATGAAACTTGGTCAATGTTATCACCTCAATTGGTAGATGTGCATGAAGGAAGGATTTTATGGTTCGTTCATTTTTGTCTGAGTTATGCCCCTTAAAAACTTAGTCTCTGGGGCTTATTGAAATTGCAGCCTTGTCAACACAACTCCTCCTAAGTTTCTGGCTAGATCTTAATGAAACTTGGTCAATGTTATCACCTCAATTGGTAGATGTGCATGAAGGAAGAATTTTATGGTTCATTGATTTTTGCCAGAGTTATGCCCCCTTAAAACTTAGTCTGTGGGGCTTATTGAAATTGCAGCCTTGTCAACTAAAGTCCTCCTACGTTTATGGCTGGATATTAATGACACTTGGTCAATCACCTCAATTGGTAGATTTGCATGAAGGAAGGATTTTATGGTTCATTGATTTTTTCTAGAGTTATGCCCCCTTAAAACTTAGTCTCTGGGGCTGATTGAAATCGCAGCATTGTCAACACAACTTCTTCTAAGATTCTGACTGGATCCTTATGAAACTTGGTGGATGTTATTACCTTAATTGGTAGATGTGCATGAAGTAAGGATTTTATGGTTCATTGATTTTTGCCTGAATTATGCCCCCTTCAATCTTAGTCTCTAGGGCTTAATGATATTTCAGTCTCGTGAACGCAATTCCTTCCAGGTTTTTGACTGGATATTTATAAAAACCTTTTTTTGAACACAACTTTTTACAGGTTTTTGTGTGAATATTTATAAATCCTTGTCAATGTCATTTTTTTGTCTCAAGTTTTATAAGTGGCGGCGTATATTGTGACCATGGCACTCTTGTTCGACTTCTATCTCCACCATCGTTGGCGAAAAAAACGACCGCAGTGATTTAGAATCGATCTTAACACAACTTCAACGAAATAAAGTAATGAAACGCCGATCATTTACATACAATTCCGCTCAATCAACGAGAGGCGTCTAAATATAGTGCTCCAAGCACTTTGATTTTTATTCCTGTTTAGAGTAAAAAAAGAAAAAAAAACACGGTAGCAGTTTTCCCTGGTTGTGGTTACAATACAAATTCAATACATACTTTTCCTGAAACAAAATACCAGATGAATTGGAGCACCTAACCATAGATTCCTCATACAAGTACTACCGCAGCATCCTTACATCTACAGATGTGCATAAAAAGAAGAAATTGGGAACGTGCCGTCGGGAAAATGGCAGTGGAGTACAATATAGGGTTAATTCACGTTTTTGAGGTCGTTAACATTCGCAGAGGCCCAAGAAATACGTTAACGCCCGACTGCGAAGCAGGAGGGTCGTTTTCGTATTTTGCGGGCCTCTGCGAATGTTAACGACCGAAAAATACGTGAATTGACGCTATTATTGCATAAAAAGCATAACATTCCCATGATTGCTTACCCCAAACCCCTTAATATGTGCAAAAAATGAACCGAGGTGAGATAAGAAAATGTCCGCCATTGTTGTTTTGTTCTGATAAATCTTCCGAGAATTTTTTGTTATGCGTGACGTCGGTAAAACAACGTTACGTCATAATTTGGCGCCAAAAGGCGAACGTCGGTTATTTAACGTAAGACGTTGAGAATTTTGCGGGAAAAGAGACAATTGTTTATTTTGAAGGGTCAAATCGAGGATATTTGAGTGCAAAACCGGTCCGATATCGCACGTGAATCTGCCGATTAATGCACGATTTCTCTGGATATCCGCCCGGTTTCTACTCGTTATTCAATGTCGATAACGGCCCTAAAACACACTTTTTAGGCAATAATAAGCAATTTAAATCTTCATATCAATATCAACGAAAATTTGAGAATAACAATGTCCCTATCTGTAAACATATTCATACGATCATCCAGGTACCATCTGTTGCAGACCCATTGCTTCATCTTCTTAGCTCAATACACGTAAACGGGTCTCTTAAACGAAATAAATACAGATCGCTGTCACTTAGTCTTATACTAGTAATAATCATTGTTGTCATGATCATCGATCAGTATGTAAATAGGTCATGATACTGTCGAATATCATTGATATAGATGCTGGAGAAAAAAACAACTCGTAAGAGCAACTATTTTTCTGAATAGGTGGATTTCACTAGTGTCTCATCTGAGGCTGTTCAGATGGAACCCCGATTTGTCATCGAGTCGAACCCGAGTTGCGAAATGAACTCACTCCCCGATAATCAGTTTCAAAACCCTGGTTCCAAAGTACGTCTCGTGGAAACCCCGTTCCTTTAAATATGTCAAAGACTTAAACAACAATGATCAAAGAAAGGGAACCTATCATACACAATACGTGCATTAAATTGGGTAATCATTCTAAAATGTGTGTTTTCAGTAAACACATCAAGAAAAACAAACGTTTTACAGAAGAAATAATCCGAACTGGTTTTGAACCAACGGCGTTCCAAATTTCAAACTGAAAAAAGGTTGCGAGGTTAATACTTTCCCGTTTGAGCTATCGCTGCTGCTGATGATATAGGGTGTCTGTTTACATTATAACCATAGTGTATGCATATATCGCTTTCTAAAGATCTTACCCTTTACACAATAAATATTACGAAAGTCAAAAAACTACAAGAAAATGATTAAATCGAAAAAGGATCGTAAAGTTGGTTAAGACTTGGCATGAATTGAATCGGCCAACGAATCTTATAGTATTTGTTAGAGAACACATAGAAAGTAGGAAAAGATACGACAGTTTTCCTGTGTGGTCGCAAAATCTATTTTGAATTTTGGTCAACTGGCAATTGAGTCTCAGAAAGGGTTTTTTGGTAATGAAAACCCATTTTGCCTGTCCAAATGTGGTTATAAGAATTGTACGTCCTTTCGGACGTCCAATTAAAAACGATACTGACAAAGAATGTACTTCTGTACAATATAGCGCAGAAAAAACGTATGCAAAAGAAGAAAATGCCGATTATCAACTTTTGCTATTTTTATCTCTAGGCCTGTTTTTTTGGCAATTTTGGCCTACCTTTCTATTAGAGAAGTCAATACCAGGTTTTGTTCGAGCAAGGATTAGACATGTCTTATTGATGTTGCCGTAGGCTACTTGTCTTGCTGAATCTAATGTTGTTGTTTTTTTTCAATTTGTATTGATTTGATGGTCATTAATTTTGATGGATATAAATAAGATCGTCATTCAAATTGAAAACTTATAATTCTATAGGCTACATGATTCAGATTATGGATATTTTAGATATGCTCATGTAAACATAATTATTCTGTTGTACTTAAATGGGCGCAAGCCGATTATTGTAACTGGGACCCCCATAGTCAAAACAACATGGGCTTTCCTACATAGGTCCTATATGGGCATACCTATATGGGCTTGCCCATACACAGCCCATATGCTGGGAATATGGGACCAATCTGGGTCCCTTATGATCAAACCCACATGGGCTTACCTACATAGGTCCTATTTGGGTCCAATATGGGCCTACCCACATGGGCTTACCCATACACATCCCATATAGGACCCATATAAGCATGTTTGCTGGGACGTCAGGACCACAACGTTCAATTATTCTATCTACGGAAAGAAATTCTGTTATCGAAAAAAACTGTTTATGCTATTCATGGACAGTACAGCAATCAAATTTTAGCCAGGAATCGTTAACGTCATATTGGTTTGCGTGCAAGAACGCATTATACATTGACGCCAAATCGCTCTAATTTAAACGCATATTTAAGGCACGTGCAACCTGTGACCTTGATGAAATTTTGACACTAGAAACTCAAATGATGAAGTCTTACTATGCATTGAAAAAAGTACTCGAACTAGGGGGATTCTGGGAAAGACAAAACCAAAACGTATGGTCAAATTTATTTTTTGTTGCGTTTCTTTTTTCTTTTAGTATACATATTTTCTATTTTAAGATATGATTTAGAAAGCTAAGATGTTGATTGGTCGAAATGCATTACACATCATGACATATTCTAAAAATAGACCAAATATATAAGGGGTTTTCCACAGGACTGATATACCCGTCCAACTGCACTTGGGAGACATTTTCGCAAGACGGGTATACCCGTCCTGGGGCATCGAAAGGGTAAGGGACCCCTCGTACCATAGATTTACAATTTCGAAGTGAATACGAATATGTCCATTAGTTATTCCGTCATGTCTTTGTCGATATCTACTTCAACAGTTTATGAGTCCTTGACGGTCGTATACTAATGATACATTATTTTCGACTCCGTTTAGATATCGATGAATGCAGTTTAAGTACGGATAATTGTGATGTGAATGCAAACTGTACCAATACTGAGGGATCCTTTATTTGTACCTGTCTAACTGGATGGTCTGGCAATGGAACTGAATGTACAGGTAATATAGAGTGCACATACTCGTACAAATGACATACACTGGTCAAAAGATCTTACCAACGCAATAGATAATTTTTGTCCTTGTGTCTAGACGGTTTTTTCAATAGGCTATGAGCTCATGTAGGTTTTACACAATAATGTAGTATTTCTGTATATCAATGTTGAAAGTAATACATTATCATAAATGATACAATATTTCTTTTTTCTGTTTAGATGTAGATGAATGCAGTTTAAGTACGGATAATTGTGATGTGAATGCAAACTGTACCAATACTGAGGGATCCTTTATTTGTACCTGTCTTCCCGGATGGTCTGGTAATGGGACAGAGTGTTCAGGTAATATAAAAAATCTACAGATATTATGTGTTTTAGATCAACATTATGTTACTGAGTAAGAGATATGGATCCCTAGCCCGTCCCTTTGTCCTCTTAGTTTTCTAAAATGTAAT